>OY987280.1:3870009-4253343 GCA_963920785.1 Sphagnum contortum
AAGCCTACAAGGTTTAACCAACACACAAGCTGTGCTTTCCAACCATTTGCCTCAATTCAACAAAGCCTACAAGGTTTAACCAACACACAAGCTGTGCTTTCCAACCATTTGCCTCAATTCAACAAAGCCTACAAGGTTTAACCAACACACAAGCTGTGCTTTCCAACCATTTGCCTCAATTCAACAAAGCCTACAAGGTTTAACCAACACACAAGCTGTGCTTTCCAACCATTTGCCTCAATTCAACAAAGCCTACAAGGCTTAACCAACACACAAGCTGTGCTTTCCAACCATTTGCCTCAATTCAACAAAGCCTACAAGGTTTAACCAACACACAAGCTGTGCTTTCCAACCATTTGCCTCAATTCAACAAAGCCTACAAGGCTTAACCAACACACAAGCTGTGCTTTCCAACCATTTGCCTCAATTCAACAAAGCCTCCAAGGCTTAACCAACACACAAGCTGTGCTTTCCAACCATTTGCCTCAATTCAACAAAGCCTCCAAGGCTTAACCAACACACAAGCTGTGCTTTCCAACCATTTGCCTCAATTCAACAAAGCCTCCAAGGCTTAACCAACACACAAGCTGTGCTTTCCAACCATTTGCCTCAATTCAACAAAGCCTCCAAGGCTTAACCAACACACAAGCTGTGCTTTCCAACCATTTGCCTCAATTCAACAAAGCCTCCAAGGCTTAACCAACACACAAGCTGTGCTTTCCAACCATTTGCCTCAATTCAACAAAGCCTCCAAGGCTTAACCAACACACAAGCTGTGCTTTCCAACCATTTGCCTCAATTCAACAAAGCCTCCAAGGCTTAACCAACACACAAGCTGTGCTTTCCAACCATTTGCCTCAATTCAACAAAGCCTCCAAGGCTTAACCAACACACAAGCTGTGCTTTCCAACCATTTGCCTCAATTCAACAAAGCCTCCAAGGCTTAACCAACACACAAGCTGTGCTTTCCAACCATTTGCCTCAATTCAACAAAGCCTCCAAGGCTTAACCAACACACAAGCTGTGCTTTCCAACCATTTGCCTCAATTCAACAAAGCCTCCAAGGCTTAACCAACACACAAGCTGTGCTTTCCAACCATTTGACTCTCTCAAAATTTTAAGAGACATACTCAGAACAAATCCATACAAGATTTTCCAAGACAACAGCCCATTGTACCTGGTTTCTCAATTTAAGCTTGGCATGAGCTCTAGAGAGTCATATTAGGGTTCCCAGTGTCCATGCAATGGAAGGTACACAGCCTCTTCCACCATGCATTCCCATCCACATCATAGTACGACTCTCACCATCCAACATACCATATCATGAATAATATTCTAAATTCAGGTTCTGAGTTCCACCCTCACTGACCAATTGCCATCATGTAGATCTCTATATGACATTGCAGATAAACCCCAAGATACATTTTGAAGGTAAAATTTTGCCCATTCCAACAAAACCAAAACTATCACGACAAGCATGAATGTGGGCCCATGACCTTATACTATACACTCACAAAGTATTAGGTCCATCATTGCCATCATGAAATAGCAGTGCATAGTTCCCATGAATCCCTATTGACTTCATGGGCTCCTATTGGTGGGTGACCCCTCAGAAGTCAGTGCTATCAAAAAACCAGACAATAATATATACATTCCATGGTGCACCCACAACTTCTTACTTGAGCAGGGTAGGCAGATCCTCTTGGGAGACCATTGGAAGAGGTTATATACATCCTCTTGTTGATTATTACTGGAAGCTCCTGTGCTAGGCCAATAATAGTCCATGCTCCTCACCACTTTCAACCTCACTAGCAAGCCTGCATCCCAACAACATGCTCCCATTCCACCCAACAGGACACTCTGCAGTTCCAACAGAACAACCCTTCAACAGTGTATCTTTGAAACATCCTCATGTTTCCATAAAGAACTCACAAGTAGTTGCAGATTGTATGTGAGCAAGTTTAGGTCAGTCATATTGTTACCAGATTCTTGATCACCAGCTGGCCACAACAGCTATAAGTCCAAGACCAGAGGATCTACAGCCAATGGTGCATACTGCCATATATATATGCAATATTCATGATGATTCCCAGAACTGGTGACTTTGCCATGGATGGATCCCACACCATCATCATATTATGGTCTCTCTGCAACACGGTGAACAAGACTCTTTTTGCCTCTATTGAGTCTTCATGCTCTACCATGCCAAACTACATAGGTGAAGATGTATGTAAATAGACATTGCTAGGGAATGTGATCCTACATTAGCCTTTGGGGGTCCCATTGATATCATTGAGAAGAGAGTATAAAATTTTGCTGTCTCCTGCACAAACCACAAATGAAAAAGGTCAGGGTGACTGGCTGTTAGCTGGTACCTGTTTGTAAGCTGAAGCACCAAAGGGAGCATATGTACAGTTAGGGCTGTTAGCATAACCTCTGCACCCAGCCCAATCCTCCCAATAATGTCCTCAATTAACATCAAACTTTCCCAGCTGCAAGGCCTGCTAAGCACAATGTACCGACCTAAGCATAGTTAGCTGCATCCTGTTTAATTAATATTCAAGCTGCTTGCAAAATACCCTAAGCATTTGGTCAGATTGATCCAGGTTTCCAACCCTAAGGTCAGTGAGATAAAAGGTACAAGTATCTAGCTAACCACTTAACTCACCGAGCCAGAACCACATATGATCATACTCCCCAGCACAAATAAGAAGTTATTCTGGTCAGCAGCTCAAAATCATCCACCCCTGTTTTATGCCACTACAATTGCATTAACTCTATTGTCTAGAATACGTGCAGCATTTAAAATGAACACTTCAATGGAATACAAGAAATTTCAAACTTTTGCACAATTGAAGTCACATTTCTCTGTTGTGGAATTTCTTGGTACCATCATTCTTCAGTTTGCTTGAAGGTCTGCGTGGGTGAATACATTCTCCACCACTCCACCATTCAGAGTTCGCAAGGTATGAATAGTAAGTATGCAATATATATGCACACTGCACTCCAACGAATCACTGTACAAAATCTGCACCCAAAACTTATGCCACATTTCAGCAATCTAAGCAGAAGATTCAATCACTTGCCTTGCCATTGGTGATGGTCGGGTCACTGTTGTTAGTCATGGAATCAGACAAAACTTGAACAAATACACACAAGTCCGTAATTTCTTACTTTAAGGATTTGTGCAGCAATCAGCTGTGATGACAGTGAAGTATTATTCTGCCATTGATTTCACATAGTCCAATCACTAACTTGTATGTATTCTCTGAGACACCTTCCAATTAGGTCTAGCATCAATGACTTCATTACATTGCTACCTCTTTCTTCTCAAAATCCAGACACAAAGAGGATGAGCAAAGACAACCATGTCTACAGTGGATAGTGAAGACTTGATGCTCTCAACATTGCTCCAATTGACTAAGCTTGAAACACTGTCGTTTATTGCTATTTTAACCCAAAATGTTTTAAGCCGAGGAGTACCTTACAGTCCTTCCTAAACGCCTCTGAAATATACATACTGTAATACAAGAAGTCTTTCACTCACATGTGCTTTCCTGCCATGACGCACATTGACAAAATTTAGAATGTTAAGTGTGCACTAGGGTTTTCACAACACAGCATTCAAGGTCTAAATCACATGTACATGACCTTTCTCCTTCTCTTGTGCACCTCTTAAAAGATGCATAGGCCAATGCAGTAATCGGTTGGTGCTCACCTACTGACTTTACCCTGCAATTGACCCAGCAACCTTAAAAACCATTACGATGATGCAACAATTATGACCCCTAACAACAAGGCTGTTTTGGAAAACACTGGCATCTTGCAAATGGATTCTCCAACTTACAGCAAGAAAATTCTATTCCTAATATTGGCTGCCACTATTTTTGGCCTCGACTAATAGCCCTTCTTCCTAAGAGCACCCTACCTATCTTAAGGCAAAATACATTCACATACATCACACCTCACAAAATTAAAAACAAGTGTAATTAATATGCTATGCATCATCAAATGAAGGCTCCTATAAGACACTCTTAGGGTTGCATAAACTCGTAGGAATGAGACTCATAGCCATTCTATTTGAGGCCTTAACGAACCAGGGGAAACACCATTCACATCATACACATGTCTATTGATAGATAGTCTTGTAATCAACTACTTCATTGCTCAGTACAAAGTGAGAGTCTCTTTGGCAACTTTCTAAGTAGTGGTGAAAGCTAATGGAAAGATCATTTGTACTCATTTATTAGGGTGTTCAACATCCTATTTGTTAAGTGGAGGCCACCAATGAACAGCTAAATCAATTGTTTGCAATCCGGTCCATAAGTTGGGGTTTTTCAAAGCCTGAAAAGGTGAGAAAACAAGAAAATAAAACAAGAAATGTTGCCTTGTTCTTGACTTTATAACGTATAAATGGCAAGCTTTCGTGCATGACATTTTGGCTATGCAAAATTTTTGGCAAGTAAGGCAATGTAGGTACACCCTACTAAAGCATAGGATGGACCTTTAAGGTCATGCTGAGAAAGTTTCAACCCCTACTCGCAATGACCTTAGCTCCCTTCTTGCTATGGTCCACTCCATTGATAAGAATTCTTGAGGTTTTCTCATGCACAAAAACTTGTCCAATTTTTTTTTTAGTGTTGTGGGTAACCTTATCGGGCAACATAATTCGCTGGCAGGCTTTTTGAAAACATAATTGCCCACCTTCATGGGCATTATGTTTTTGAAAGGCCCATTGTCATATTTTTCATTGGTATCATGAGATTTTTTTAATAATAAAAAGTTGGCTTTTACACCATGTGAAGCCATGGGGGGCAGGCTTTATGAGAATTTGGCCCATGCTTGACTTTGTCTTGTGGGGCCCTTATTCACATAAAGCTACCCAACCACGGGCCTAATTCCTGTGTTGTGTTCTCATCCTTTCCACAATGGGTATGTTTCAGAATTTCATCCACCCTATTCTCCATACTCTTCCTTCTCGTATCTACTCCAAAGATGGCAATCCATGTTGTGTTCTCATGATTTCCACAATGGGTATGCTTCTCACTAGGGTACACCCTCGGGTTCATAGTTCTTACACTTTGCTCTCTCCATGGTTACTCCAATGATGGCCAATCATGATGCGTTTCCCATGCTTTTCCATTGTTGATTTCCTTCTCAATTGGGTCCACCCTATGATCATTCTCCACTTTCATTTGTCCAAATTTATAATACCCAAATTTCCACCCACTAGTGCTCCCTTCTCTCTTGTCTTCTCCTTTTGTCTAGAAATATATTCTATTCATTCACAAGTGGAAGCTTGTTTTTAAGGGATTAAGTTAAGGAGGGCTAGAACTTTTGGTAGACTTCTTGTTACAATCAATAAATTTCACACTTTTCATGAATGAGAGGACTTTAAATCACCAATGGGTCCTTATTGTACACAATACAAAAGTATTGTCACTTCTTCTTTTTATTCTAGCCTGCCCCTGGCCCCATCCATTTTTTTAAGGAAAAGATTGATGATGCCCAGACACAAATTTTGAGTGCTGCTATGCATGCTTTGGGCATGTAATAGACCGTAAGAGGCACTAAATGGCATAATTTGTCTCTTAGTGTCCATTACACACCCAAAGTGTGTATAATAAGACACAAAATTTTTGTTCGGGCACCACCCAATTTGTGTATGGCAATTAGGCAGTCAGGGAAAAAAGAAACAGATAGTACTTTCGTACTGCAATGAGGACGCATTGTTGATTTAACATCCTCCCAATGAAAGCCTAGTTTTAAGTTCACATTATTTAGCCCTTAAATGTCAGACTTGCCCAAAATGGGCTGTTTTTCAGTGTATATTTGCTCTATCCTGAGAATTTGCACTTTGATGATCCTGAACTTTTAGTGAGTTTGCATACGCCGATCAATTCTGTTTTTTGGACCTTTCAAGATTTGAAACACAAAATGTTGTAACTTGAAAACAAACTCATATACCTTAGGAATTTGGCCATTGAGATTGGCCTTTCTTCGGCCTTCGCTTCTTGTCTCCCCTGTGATGGTTCTGGCCATTGTTCCTTTATTGGACTTTTGCAAAAAGCATTCAGATTCAAGGTCCAAAATGTCTTAACAACATGAAACCAAACTCTTAACTAACTTGGGAATTTATTATAATCAAGGTCTTAAATGTGTAAATGCAACATTTACATGTTATTTATTACACATTACAACCCATGCCATATAATGAGGATCTTGCACTAAACCCCCTATGGTCTTATGCAAAACTTTTGGTTCCATAGGGACCAATATTTCTTTTTTCTTGCTAGTTTTGCAAAGTTGCTAGGTTGGCTATAGTTAGCAAGGGGTGTAATGTGCTTTGTAATGGCTAAATCAAAATCTTTTAAGGTGTACCAAAAAAGTGTCATTCTATAATTTTTATTTTATTTTATTTTCAAGTTAGTTTGGATCCTCCTATTTCACGATACATAATATTGATAGTTTTAGATGTATGGTGTTCTAAGTTATCATACTTTAAAGTATTTGAGATTTTTTTATTCATTAAATTTGATGTGAATCAAAATATAAGATATATAAATATATATACCAAAAGAATATTTCTTTCATCAAGCCTATAGACCTTTAAAGATTTTGATCTACTCATTATATGTGGATATAACGTTTTTTATAAGTTTCGTACGAAATTATTTGCAAAATTATCCAAGTTTTTTATTGATATATTGGAAAAAATATTGTACAAATTTACAAGTTTTCAACATTATTTTACTTTATAAGACTCATAAACATGTTTAAAATGATTGGTTGCCCTTGACGTGATTATTTTTATTGTAATTACACTTGCATTAGCTCGTGGTTTTGAAACTTGCCATGCAAATTGTGAATCATAAACTTGGCCCACAATCTTCAAAATAATTTTTCACATGAATCAACACTAACTAGAGGTTTAGCCCCATGTCACCTATTACAAAACAAGGTTCATTGATATAATATTTTAATTGTAAAATTTCAATCACAAGAAAATTAGTTTTCTCACCTTTTAGGTTTACACACCTATTTGAACATGGGAATTTTTTTATTTAAAAAATGAAATCATATTACACTATCCATAAATTTTGTTAGAAGGTAGTTTTTGCAAAATTTTAGAATTTGTAGTTGACCATGTGATTAAATATAATTAATTATTCTGACTTTAGCCAAAACAAATGGCCTACAGTCGGCTGAAGCTGATACTTATTGGTAATACCTACCCTATATTAGTTATATTTTTATTGTGAGAACAAACACAATGTTATCATAGAACTAATTGAATATAAATTTTATCCAATAATCAATATATAAGACCCTATATTTTTATTCACCAAGTTTTTAATATTAAAAATGACACCCACCCCCCCCGTAACAGATTTTCACAACACACCTTAAATGTTTTAAATAAAAAATAACACGAAAAACATGACAAATAATTTTATTCAATGGAACCACAATAGAATGATCACAAAGACTATAATCATTGTTTACTTTACATGCCAATATTTGTTGGTTAATTAAGTTAATGTTGACAATGTGTGATGCATCTATATGATAGTTGTTAATATATCTTGTAACATTTAGATTCATTTGAAATGAATTATTGATATCCAAAAGCACCCTTCAAAGATAATCATCAATGATTTTAAGCTCTATAACCAATAAGAAAAAATGAGTGAACAACTAATCCTAATCTACCACATGAGCCTCACAAATCAAAACACATTTTCAAGAATACTAAAATGTGCTTCAACACACACTACCATTTCATCATAACTTGTTTTTATTCTACTATACAAGCATGGATTATTATGTATTATGGAATAAAATAAAGTGTAAGCTATTATTGCAATTTTAGCCTTGGGTTGCAACCAATGTTGAAATAAAACAAATGGGAAACATACTAGGAATAAACTTAGGTAAAGGAAACACCTGAGAACATTTCTTTTGTGAGGAGTAAGTGTGTGGGAGTGCAAGGAGTCCCCTTGACATTCCTAAATGCATTCCCATTTTTGGGAATGTGACACATGGGGTGTCTTACAAGTTTGGAACAAGGTTTGAAGGATGAAACATTGTCCAAATTGGGCCCTTTTTAGACCATTGGAAAGTTCTTGAAGAGTAAAATATTTTAGTTGGGTCACATTAAACAATTAATCATTTGTAGTGGGAGTTTTTGCTAAAAAAGGTTGATAATCAAATTACCAAAATGACATTTGACCATTATTTCAACAATTTGGGGGACCAAATCACTTCCAAATCAAGATATCTTTAGCTCTTTGAAAAAATCTTGACAAAATCAATAATGTAATGAGTCTCATATGTTCAAAATAAACTTGTTTTGAAAGACTTCTGATGCTCCAAAGGGTTGGGACACTATGTATTTAAGCTTTGCAAATCCATTTTGAGACTTTGGGGATTTTTTTCCATTTCAATGTAGTCCCCATTCACAACTCCAAAATATATTATATGGAGGAAAATGGTGTCTCTTCCAAAATTTAAACCATGCGAATCTAAAATGAGTTTGATATAAGTCCATGACCCAATTTGGCTTCATTTGCATTGTTTGGCTTATGTAATTGAATTGATTGAAAGGTTTCCATGAATATCATTTTGCCCTATTCCCATGTTGGAGTTCTCACACACCCTTCTTGTCCTATGCGTGAAGCTAAAGAACATGCTTCAAAGATTTTTTTTTTCTATTACTATCATTTCAAAGTTACCACCATTATCTTGGGACAAGCTTAAGGTTGCATCGATTCCTAAGCATAATATATGTTTACATTCTCATGTGACAATTTGTTTAACCAATGTCCTTTCCTTTTTGAAACCTTGTCCAATGTAGACAATGGTGATCTCCTTTACAATGTTTTGGCAATTTATGACCTCTTACCCATCCTAGTTCAAATATGGCTTCCCCTTTTTGAGTAACCTAGGGGTAGGCAATTTTAGCACATGTAGAGACTTCCATCTCAAAATGTGTGCATCAACATACATGTCAAATCATGGTAAAAAGATCCACTATCACTATAACCAAATGTTGACATGTTTATAAGTCTAGTACATCAAATTAATATTGAAAATTTGTGTTGCATTTTTGATATGTCCATTATAATATGTCAATAATCTAAACATTTCAATAATTTAATATCAAAATAAGTTTGAGAGTAATCCAATGAACATAAAATATTTTTAACGTGTTTTAAAGTCATAACGTAATGTTGTTTTAGTGGTGAAACAAGGTAATTTTTTTTATTTAAGGACAAAATTTCAACACCATTTTAAGACTTTTTAAACTAATCTTGTGTTGCCACATCAACCTTTTTGGATTAGTCACAATGATTTAGGAAAAAATTGTTGTCTCTTATTACCTCGCTTTTACCCACACCTCTTTCAATATGTTTTTTAAAGAGGTGTTTTGTTGCAACCCTAACCTTGGGCTTGTGACCAAAGCAAAGAGGGTTACAAGGGCATGGGCCAATAGAAGTGTGAGAAAGTGTGAGGATGAAAACTCACACTCCCAAGTGAGCTCCCATTTTGGGAGTTGGAGTCCCAGTGGACTCCCGAACCTTCAAAGAGCGATTGAAAAGGTCAAAAAACCTCGCATTGAAGAGTTATTTATAGCATTGAAAAGATATTGATGTGTAGATGTCTAAAATGGGTTTGCATGACCCATTTGGACATTTACAACATAAGTTATGGCAAAAAGAAATGTTGGGAGTCAAACTGCCAATTTGACTCCTGACCACAAAAAGTCAGGAATCAAGCTGACCCCCGTGCGTGCAGGTGACGTGCGACACGCCGTTGAAAAGCTCTCGATGAAAGCTACAACTTTGCTTCAGACCTCATCCCGATCGGAAGTTTGAGCACAGAGTTAGCCCCGCAAAGTTACGGGAGTTCCAACCTTGGCAGTTTTGAGACACTCCTTTGGGAGTCCCAAGACAAAAAAACCATTTGGATGTGGGCCTCGCGGAGAGGTGCAGAGTATACTATATGGGGAAGGTGGTGGCTTCCCCCGAGTCCGGGCCATGGTGAGTCTTGTGAATCTGAAGTCGCCCGTGGCTTGTCTTAGCACCAACGGTGCTCCAACATTGTACTAACCAACTTGTTGGTCGATTTGATATAGATTCGAGTGAATAAATAAATTGCTTGTCACTTTTCTTAATCCCATCCCAGAGCTCCAGCACGCCCCTCTACCCCTTCAAAGTGCTAAGAGCCAGGGAGCGTGCCCCGAACTCCTAACCTTTTCCATTGTTTCCTACTTTAGATTCATCCTGAGTCTATTAAGGAGCTTGGGAGTGTGTCATGTTCATAATTTGATCTAGATAGGGTTTTCATGTTTATTAGTGGCAAACTTTCTTTGTTGTGTGTAAAAAAACCTTTCAGCCTATTAAACATCCACCTTTTGAGATGCACACACAATAATGACCTGGACGCATGATGTATTGCAAGATGTCATTGCATCCATTGCTTAGGAAGTTGATTTCAACTTGTACATGAACAACTGCATATGTTTCTTTCATTGATGAAATAGATCTATTGTCAACTTGTCAACATAACCTTATCTAATGATAGGGTTAGCATCATAGTTGGCATCATCATTACGGATCCCACACATGCCAACCTACCTCAAATGATTTTGATGTCAAGGTTTGCAACTTCAAAGGTGGATCAAATTAAGGAAATTAGGAACTACAAAGATTGGCACCAAGCTACTAATCCATGCCCTTAGCAATAAAAAATTTCGATCATCAACACAAACAAGTTGATGGTTTTCCTATAGGCTTGTGTCAACAACATACGAAGGATAAAAGGCCCACAACATTCCACCTGTCTCGATCTTTAAAACCCTTTTTAGACAATGAGTTTTACATGACACTACAAAAAATGTTTAAAACTTCTAGATTTAAAGCCATGTTGTAATGGTCAACCACCTCCCATTTCCCACCACTTGTTAACCCACCACCCTTGGATCTGGGTTACTTGTAACCATATGTATATGAGTTATTATCTCTTCAATGAGTGCCTTGACTTGTTGGGATATTTGCTTAATTGTTTATTGTTTACTTTGGCCCTTGCCTTTTATTGTTGTCCATTATGCTTCCCTTGTCTTCTTGTTTCCTTGGAATAAAGTTGGGCAAGTTTTCAAAAAACAAAGAAAACAAGTTATGAGGTTACTTTTAGTAAAAATGATGCCCTTGGTTAGTTGTAACAAAAACAGTGATAACACCATTTTTGCCATGGTGTTCATGTATAGATTTCGAGCTTGCTTTGAGGATGACTTTTGCTTTGCCTCAAAAAGTATTACTTCAAAGAGAGATTAAGGCCCACTTTAGATGAGGGTCCAATTTCCTAGGAACCAATTTGGACTGATTTGAAGCAAATTGAATCCTTGAATTGGACTGTACCTCAGTCCCTAGCCTGATTCTTGGTTCTCTGAATGAGGAACTCTCCTTTAGCACTCTTTTTTTTGTCCGAACCAATTGAACTTCCCTCCAAAACAGGTGCCATGTAGGTTTAGCCTCAATTTGCCACTTTTTGGTCTTGGACCCTCGTCTAAAGGCCTTGGAACCAATTTAAAGCTTTCGACCAATAAGATTGCTTGCATTCATTGGTCCCTGGGCCTTGGACCCTCATCTGAAGTCGCCCTAAGTTCATTTACTATCTACATGTACTAGATTGGGTACCTTAGGAGAGACTACCTCGGACTAAGGGACTCTAATTCCCTCTTCTATTGGATTGCTTGATTCTGAGCTGTAGATGTGTGTGGTGGTACCTCACCTGCTATACTAGGATTGGAATCAAGTAAAACTTTGTTGGACCATTATTGGTTATACTTTCCTTGGCAACTTGAAAAGTGCAAAAAGAGGGTGCCAGACAGAAGCACCCCAACACCCAAATCAGATCAAACTCAATTAGCATCATGATCAGGGACTTGATCAGCAGTTGGAGGAGGATATAGTCTGGCAGGCAGAATTGATTGCAGCTCATAACCTTCAGCACTAACTTGCATCACCAAGCTGCTTGCTTAATTCTGGTCTCATCATCATAAGCTGTTATTTTCAAAAGAGCTGAGCACTTCACAAGTGCAGTATTCAAAGTTTCACCACAGCTGGTCGACACAAAGTCCTACATAATTCTACAGTATCAAAGAAGAAATTAGCAAATGTCCTTTCCACACCATTGATGTTATCTGCAAGAGCGGGTAGGAGCTCGAATATAAGTAGAGATCATGCTGGAGAACGTACTCTGGAAAGCACATAAAAGTCTCAGCCTCATGACAGCAGCACAATATCAGTTAGAGAAATCGATATTGCTAGGTATTATAATGTGAGAGACTCTGTGGTCTGGATACATATTACGCCACTTTATCAGACGCGGTGAAAGGTGTGGGTGTCTGGATGGGTGGGGGATGTACCCAAGATTTTATTCGGAATCAGCATCTGGCACATGGCAGCTAACTAACTCAGCAAGGAGTGGAGGCCACTAGGCCTAGTTCTGCAATCAGTGTTCGACTCATTCATTTCTTGGCCTTTGTCATCTCTGACCATACACTGCAGACATATATACATACACCCATGGGGCCCTGGCACCAAAAGCACTACCTGTCAACAATCCATAAGAGCTCTTTAGGCAAAATAATTTCTTATTATTCAATTGGCAGCCGTTTTTTTAAAAATCACCTGCATTTGCAACAAGCACTAATGTACAAGATGACTCTCCGGGATCAAAAGTCAGAGCAAACAGGATTGCAACTTCTAGCTGTGTAGTACGCGGCAGCATTAAAGTGTGGTGCACAAGAGTCAACTTAGCAGTGACCGACTTCAATCTTTTCTGCCTTCAATTATACACTACTTGAGCATGCTGTTCTTGTGATCTTTATCCTGAAGGGAACATCATATAAATTGTGAACTATTCTGGCAGCTCCCTGCCAAATTATTGAAAGTTTGGTTCCTCCCTCCTTTGACTTAGGTTTCTTTTCCTTGTTCTTTTGGGATTGTAATTTTCGATACCTTCAAGACCTCCAGGGCTCAAGATGGGGTCTTTTGTGAAAATACTATAGTACTATGTTCGATGAACTCACACTCAAGGCAGAGAGTGAACCAGCACCCACCAGCATACCCTGCAAGATGAATGATCTGTGGACAGGAAACAATTTTGCATTGCATTCCTGTCCGATATCTAATCACAGCAACTACCAGTGTACCAAGTATTGGACATGCATCTACCTACCTAGTAGCACCAAGTGCCTTACCTAAATTACCTACCAACATAGTAACTGCTTACATTCCCCTACTTACATAGGATATGTACCCACTTACAAAGTAGTTAGTAGTTACCTAGATACCTATTGTGAGGGGAGAGGGTGTAGAAGAGTTTACAAGATAGGCCGCCAAGGTGGATCCTTGGTCAGTTGTGGATCATCCACTATTGAGTCATACTGGGTTTCCAATGGATGGTGCATTGGTGGGTGCTGGGTCAGTTTCTAGACCCCTTGGATTGATGATTGCAAACCATTGAAGATTAAAGTTGAACTTGAGACACTTTCCGTTCACTTGACATTCTATGATGGATTTTGACAATACATACTGTGGGCCCAGCCTGATCAACATGTGTATCCAACTTGAATGGAGGGAAAACTCCAATTTGGGAACTGCCAAGAGTGAATATGGAAAAAAAAACCCATGGATCAAACCAACATTACCCACCTGTCAACTGCCCTTTGAAAACAATGTCAAGGAAATATGATTAAATTGCATGTACTATTGGGTGTGATATATCTCCTTTTGCAATCATAAAAATGATCCCCAAAACCTTCAATCACAACAAAGAATTTGGGGTTCCCACTGGGCACTTGAAAGCAAAGTTCCTCTATGTAAGGAGGGGGACTTGCTTCATAATTCATTCACAATGGGCTTTTATTTCTACCATTAATAGTGGGACCAATATTTCAATGTTTTATTCTAATTTTCTCACTGTCAACCAGAGGAATCATTGCATTTTCCAATTGTCAAACAAACCATTTAATGTTTGCATAAGGGAAATTCTAGTGTTTCTTGATGGTCCCACAGGGAATCCTAAAATAATTTCTTGTGGATATATATATGCCTCCACATCATTGCTAAGCAGCTCATTATTTGTTTTCCTTCAGTCCTCTCGAGTCTCCATCACTCCTAATTAGATGTCGAAGACTTCAGTTCTTCTCAGATTATCAAAACATGTTCAACCTGATCAGATACTGGTTTTCAAGTTTGTTGGTAGCGGATGTAATTATCCCTTTACCAACTTGCCAGGCACTTGTGCCTAATACATCTCGCAGGTAAGCATTTGGAAATTCTTAAGGATGTCATACGGTCATGTCAGCAATATCCATGTTGACCACAACGACCAGCGTTGCCAGTGAGAAGTCGGTGAAATCCGAGGTCGGTACATACCAGAGTTTTTTTAATGAATTTTGGAAGTGGCGTAAGTGGCTACTGTTTGTTAGAGCTAGCAACCTATGTGACTACAATCACAAGCATGGCCATCTTTTGACTGGCTATAATTTTATTTAAGAAAAAATTAAAATGGTTACTTTCTCTTTCGAGGTGTGGTGTATTTGGCTATTGTAAGATGTATTGTGTATGTGAATAGTGGCTAATTCAGTTTTGACAGAGTTTGAATTTAGGCTATAGTAGAAAGAAAATTGGAGCCATTTGGCAAGTGTTGGAGAATTGGAGTGGCAAGTACAAATAAATTGACGAATCATGTGAGGGAATTGAACCCTTGTTTGGGAAGACATCACACCTAGTGGCAACACATGATCCTACCTTACAAGCCACACATTAGTCCAATCATACAAATAAAATCAAAAGCTTGGAAGAAAAATTTACCCAAAGGCATTGAAGCTAAAACACATCAAGCCAAAAGACCTCTCCTAGCTCTCTCATGAGTCCAAGTTGTGATGGCAAAGGTATCAATGGTATAAAAAGGTTGTGCAAACATCCAACCCACCATATTGCTCGACCCAATTACGCTTATACAGTAGGGATGGAGAAAAGAGTTGAAAAAAAGAAATATAGAAATTTCTATATTTCTTTTTTCCGGCTTTTTTACCAAATTTTATATGTAAATTATATAATATAGATATGTAAATAGGTTTCACCAAAACCGGCCCCCTCATACGATTTGATGACACCTAATTTATCATAAAAACACAAGCAAATGGTTATTTTGTGTAGTATAAAATAGACTTTGACTCCTAGCCATTTTTTTTAAGCCTTGCTTCTTACCTTTAGAGCCATTCAGTCTACCTCTCAGACACATTATGGCTGAAGGCTAAAGGAAGGTTGAGAGTTAGGGTGTGTGAACTAACTAACTACTAAATAAAAATAAAGCACTTATGGTAATTGTAGCCTTACTTGAGGAGATAAGAGTTGTAGAAGGGGTTTACGTAGAAGTCAACCAAATTCAAATGGAGAAAAATACCCAAATAAAGAAGGGTGCCCGCACACAAAACTACAAAGTATGACAATGCCAAAACCGCAAAGTATGATGATGTTATAGAACAATGACGGCAAAATAAATAATGATTTTACATCTTTTCCTAGGTAATATAAGCTCAAAGCTAACCCCAAAGCCCGCTTCTATTGCAAAATATAACATTATGACGATAATTTCCATAAACTTATCTTTCCCCAAATTATGATTATTATCAGCAAAAGTGCTAAGGCCCTAAGAACAAGTATTTCTTTAGCATTACTCTTTTTTATTTCATTTCAATATATCATTTTGATATTATTGATATTTATTTTGTATGCATTTTGTAATCATAACCTCCTTGTAGGAGAGAGACTGCAGTGATCGCACTATTCTTTAATCATCTCGGTAATTTTCCTGTATTTAATGTTTAAAGAACAAGCCTAGTAAATGAAGTAGTTAGGTTGTAAGACCTATATTGAAATGAAGTGTAATCAGATTGCTCAATCTATAAATATAAATCTGTATGAGTTTTGAATTTCTTTATTAAAGATTTACGCTTGTAGCTTTCACTCAAAATGATAGACAATTTTGGAATTATTTTATAGACAGCTTAAAAATAGAATCTGACAAAAGTATAACTACTATTAGGAAATTTGCTATTATACCATAAACTTGTAAATTAATGGGTCTTTTACCTTACACAGTACCTATGTTGTCACTTTGCGCCTTTAACTCAGTAAAACGAGTCATTTCACATAGACGATTCTGTAATCTTGTTTTATGAAGCTCAAGGTTGAAAAAGTCCTCTCATTTTCCACAAAACCCATAATTTGAATCACATCCAATTTTGCCATTTTCATGAGCTCAACAAGTTGAACACATAATAAAACATTGCTAGAAAGTTTTTTCTAAAATTTGGACATTGGATTTAGATCCATCAGCTAGTCCATAGTGCATTGAACATTAGACATCATTATAATATTGAAGAAAAAGTATTGTAAGTTCAAAATATTCACATCTACTACTACTAGGATCCAAGTTTGGATGGATCCAAGCTTCTTAAGTGGATAGTGAAACCTTTTCAAGATAGTCATATGAACAGAGAAAGTCACCTCACATGAAGATTTTAGCTTGTACTGCATATAAACAACACCCAAACTGACATCTTGTGTAGGAAACTGCTTTTCAAACTTATCATTGAGTTTAATTATAATTTCATAACATTATTTTTTCATTTGATTGATGGTCTGTTAGAAGATAACACGAGTAATAGGCACATAGACTAATGTTTTAAGACACCATTAATGCATCATGATAGAAATGCAAACAATCTAGAAATTCAAGTTTTCAAAACTAGTATCCAAGTCATGTGCCCATTCATGCACCACCATGTCTGATGTGCCATTCAACAAGTTGTGATACCCATTGAACACATCATGCATGTAAATAGTCTAAGGGTCATTATATCAACAATAGAAATACATTTGGCACAATTTGATTGTAATAATAAAATTACAAACAAAGCATTGCCAGGGCTAGGAAATTTTTTTCAAGTCATTGAACCGTTCCAACATGAGCATAATACAAGAAAGCCCCATCATTACCTCCAAATTACAAAACAACTCCAAATTATGGGTAGCTTGAGTATTATTGTTAACATCTTGATGCATTTTTAAAACCAAGGCACTCAATATTTAGACAACACCTTCTTAGCTGGGAGTAGCATAAAAATCTAATGGGTTTTGATGTTCCTCAAAATTCATTGACCCCCTAGTTCCACAATATGAGCCAAATCAACAAACTTTTGGGTTCTCTTTGGATTATGAAAGAAATATGCATACAAATTTTGCATCGCATCTTCAATCTTTCTCACAATGCCCATTTTAGAAATAGTTTGGACTATGAAATTAATGTTGTGGCTCATGTAATGCACACCAATCATGAATGGTGCATTTTTTTCTTTCAATTGAATTGTGATCACACCTATTCTGATGCCCTAAAACACATTCACCCCCTTAGCTACAAATGCATTTAGTTCAGATGCAATTATTTCCTAACACAAAACACCAAACAACATCATGTCATCCACCAACACACATTTCAAGTTATTAGAAGTGGCCCCATTAACCACACGTTGCAAGGATAATAACATAAGTGTCTGCTGCCAATCTTCCACCACATAAGCATGAATGGAAATCTAGGAATATCAATCAGAGGTTATAACTTCATCACAAGAAAAAGAGATGAGCCTAGCATTTTCAAACAAATATTGGTTTTGTTGACAACCAAATCATGCATGCAAATTGTCATCTCCCAACAAATTATGTTTGACCAGTGGGTTTTTGGAAATTCTTCACATCAAGGAAATGTAACAACTTGGTCTAGAATATGGAAAGAAACAAAAAAAATTACACTAATTTTTTCTTCCTTTCACCAACAATAACATGGTAGATTTGGTTGGCAATGGTGTCCTTTTTTAATGAACAATACAAATGTTCATTCTTAACATGGACATAATCATTGTTCATATAATACACACTAGGGGTGCAATCACACAAACAAAAACCACAACAAGTGTAATGCATGTTTAATTTTTCACATTTAAAAATGGTGGTTTAATTTGGTGTTAAAAGTTTAAGATTTTTTTCTATTGTAAGGTTCCTAATATATCATTGAAACATGTGAATTAATTTGAAAAAATCGAATGAATAAAAAATTCTCAAAAACATTCATTAAGCATTGTAATGGTTACCTTTGAACACAAAAATGACTTGTAAATGGGGTTCAAAAGTTCTGAAAATGAAATATTTCTTGAGCTTTTACATAACCTCAACATAATAGTATAATTATTTTTAAAAAAAATTTAAGTTTTTTTGAAGACTTTTGTGAAAATATTCCCCCAAAAGCATTCCCCTAAGCAAGCGCATGTGGTTTGTGTATCTTGTTCACACCCACCAACTTTACAAACTCATGGGATTGTAATTAAGGGTTTTTTTTTCTCACTGTGTTTCTAAATGTTGTCCAATTTATGGGTTGACAACTTTTCCTTGCCCTTTATTTTGGTATAGATTTTGCATTTTACTTGATCAACCTTGCATGTGCATCCACCACCAATTTAACCCATGGTAACTTAACACTCCAAACATTTCGAAACACCTTATTTAGCTTATACTCCTTCCATTTCCTCTTAGATTGTTCAATAGAAATCCACATTTAAGTATTAAAAAAAGGTTCAAAATCAAAAGGGATAAGGTTTAAAGGTTGGATGTTAAAAGATGTTACACTTGATTCATTCATTTGATAAAAGAAAAGATGGAATTTGAAGTTATGGGGAGGTTGTAAAGGTGCCATGTTAGAAAAAGAATCACAATAATAGTAAACAATCCATAAAACTTACAACAACAATAGTAAATTTTGTTATCAAGAATCAATAAATCCTAACTTTGTTGTTAACAACTAGTAAACCCTAAAGCTCAACACTATAACTTGTAGTCTGCAAACCATTAAACCTTAAAGTTCTACATTAATGCACAATGCATTTTGTATATTACAACCATTAAATCCTAAAGTTCTACATTAATGCATAATGCAATTAGTAAATTGCAATTAGTAAACCTTAAAGTTCTACACTATAGTTTGTAGATTACAATCACTAAACCTTAAACCTTTGCAATGTGCACTCTATAGTTTACAACCGATAATCCCTCAAAACCTTTAAAGTTTGGAAATATTCATTGACAAGTTTGGAATTGAGAGTTTAAAGATAGAAAACTCAAAGAGCATCAAACCTTGAAATCAATAGGATGTGAAATAATAAGCTTGATCAAACTTGTTACTATAAAGTATGGTTTTTTATAGAGCTTGAAACAAACCATAATACATGGGTTCTTGCCCTTGGGGTTCATCTAAGTACCACGTATTCAATGATAACTTGGCACAATTTGAGAATAAATTCATTAGCAACTTATAATACAATTATTTAAACTACATAAATGTATATCAAGATGTTCCATTGAAAAACATACAATCATTTTCTCCATTTCAACACATTAATCGTCATGCACATTAGACACACACACACACTAGAAAGGAATAATATTTTATTAGTCCTCATATATTGTTCGATTCTTACAGTCCCCTTCTTAGTTTTTTACTTCACTATTTATAGGCATCCTAGAGTTATGTCCTATGACTAATCATTTATTATAACTACCTTAAGCTTTATTCATCACTAGGCTTGTCAATAATGATCAATTGGTTGCCTAGACTATTGCATGCACTTGCTTACAAACCGATATGTATATTTTATGTTATTCAACTTGTTAACTAACCAATTTACCCTCTACTTGGTTTATCAACCAACTGATTTACCGACATTTTGGCTTGCCATTAAGTTGTCTATACCTTGATCTACTCTTAGCTTGGCCCCTTGTTAAAAGCTACTTGATTGAAGTTCAATGAAAGCCTTGGACCTTTCAATCACACACAACACCATGAAAAGGGTTCAAAATTGAAAACTACTGAAAAATGTTGAAGATTTATAGAATACTTCCATCACAAATCTTTCAAATGCCAAGTTGCTAGTTCACTTATTGCAAACTACAATTGATTCCAAAATCCACAATCGTGATTTATCCATCAATAATTACTATTGAATCAAATTACACAACATAATGCACACACAAATTAGTGAACCAACAAACTCCAATGCACATTGCATAATGACACAAACCACCAATGATCATCCCATTACATAGCATGCAGTCCTCACATTACAGATCCCAAAATCCAAAATATAGAGTTACAAATTATAGCAATTTGCAAAGAAAAAATTAGGGTAACCCCATAGTAGGTTGGGATTTGGGAATTGAAATTGTATCTTTTCATAGTCTGATCAGGCTATGGTGATGATCGATTGACAATCATTGACCAATAACAACCTCAATTTGCAAATTACATGATGCAATGACACATCATAGCCCTTCAATGCACAATGGCACTTTACAAATTATAGTTTGCAATTCTTGAATCCTCTCAAGCGTGATGCAATGCTTTGAACGGTTGATTGAATGGTCTAATCCAAGTTGTTGCATGAGTTAGCTACTTGCAACTTGCAAAGTTGCAAGTTACAAACTATAATCAAAACTCACTAGTGTGCTTTGATTTTTGAACAATGGTGATTCTTAAATGGTTGACTAAATCATCAAATCTTTAAAGCCATGGCCCACGCCCCATTACACATCATGAAACCAAAACCTAACTAAAACCTTCATAACTATAAAATCTGGCAAACTCAAGCAAAGAGTCATAACTAGTGATGGCGACCCATCTTTTTCATACTTGACAACAAGCAATGAGAAAAAGATAATGGGCATTGTAATCTTAGTGAAAGAGGAAAATAATCAGCAATAGACGGTGATATTGGATGGCTTAATGGAGCCATCTAGTAACTAGGATTGTTGTGGGCTCGCCATGGATGGCAAGAGGGATTAGGGTTTAGAAGGAATTGTAAGCAAAATACTTACTCCAATATGTAGCCTTTTGACGATTTTCCCCTTTTTTTTCGCCCTATTATTTAGGCATAGAGGTAGAAGGCCACCTTTCCAAGTCAAAATTTAGTGATATTTCGCCACTAAAGATTATAGACATATAACACAATTTTCAGTAGAACCAACACCTACATTTGTACTTCACCGTCTTGAGTGAGCTCCTTTAATCATTATAATTTATACCATCTTCATCATAGATGTGTTGAATTTGCCTTGCAAAACCAAAGTTCGAAGGGAGTTTGCAAGTTAGAATAGTGTTATATGTGTCTTTTATATGGTTTTTTATATACACATTGGATAAATGTATATTAAATTATGCATTTCACATGTAAATGAATATTTTTCAATTACATTCGTGTAAGTGAATAACCTTAGAAGTGTAAGTATTAAACATTATAAAATTCACATACATTTAAACATTTCTTCACATCATACATTGTAAATTTAAAACTTGATTTATTTAAGCAAAGTCAACATGAAGTTTGTGCACAATTGAGTTTCTTTAGTGGTAAAGGTTTTGGTGTTTATATGAATATTTTTGAACAAGAAGTTATTGTCTAATTTTGGTTGGTTACGGTTCTTAGGAACTTTGATTACATGTTTTTCACATGGGATTAAAACTAAAATTTTGTTAGAAAGTGTTTAGAAGCTAAAATGACCCACCTTGCAATATGACCCAAAGTCCATTTCCTTTCTATTTCTTTTAGCCTTGGGAGGAGTAAGTCGTTAAGCAACAACAATTCATCAATTCCATGCGATGTCTTTCAATTCATCTTTAACCCCACCTAAACATAATTGTTTTGAATATGGATACAATATATAATGGATTTTTTTCATAGTGGTATGGACTCTTGAAAAACATGTATTTTAAACATTAACAACATATACAATTGACATGCTCCAAAATCTTTAATACTTCATTTATTGATACACTGTTTAATTAGAATTGAATCCTTGATAATCACAATATCAACCATTGGATCATTTTGATGTCCATAAATGAAACTTGTTGTAAATAAAAGTCCAAGAGTTTCATTTGAAAAAGTTCATAACTTTTTTAGTTTTGTAAATTATGCATATCAACCATTTACATCATATGCATATTCTAATTAGTAAAGTTTGTATTGACAAATTTTGACATGTAAAATATAAATTAAACATTAAATTTACACTCATATCATACAAATTGCCATTGTAACGCCAAAAGTGAATCACTTTTTATTTACACACACCTTGAAACTTAAACTAAAATTGAAACTTGTTTGCACACTTTCTTAATGCATGTTTTAAACAAGCACATCTCGTACATCCAGTTCTTACATCAAGCACATATAGTACATTCAACAAATTTAGAACATCTAATGCTTACATCAAGCACATATAGTACATTCAATAAATTTAGAACATTTAATGCTCACATCTAGTACATTTTACAAAATTGTTGAAGAAGTTGAAGGTATCAATTTAAGGTGTTGGTTCAACTCGATTATTGACAATTTAAGTTATGAATACTTTTTGTAAATACTTTTTGATCCATTAGCACAAATAAAAGTCTAGACTCTAAATGTTCTAGTGGTTTACTGCTGAATGAATTGGGCAATAGGTTGATAACTAGGCAACTCACATAAGAGTGCATTGTCAGGGTCTTTTTCAATTAGGCTGTTGTGATTCATAGCACACTATGTGTAACTATAATCACAACAGCCTCATGGAAAGCCAGTGACATAAGGCCTTGTTTCTTGTTGCATGATCAGGAGTTTTGCATTGGAGAGCTTCAATTGCATTGAAAATATGTAATTCATCAATGTTAGGAACTATGAGAACACATTCCCTTGAAAAAAACAAGTGTCATTTTTGTGGTGAGTCATAGTGTGACTCACAGCTCCTCCAGGTTCTCGATGTTTGGTTGGTAGAGCTATGAGGTGATTGTAAGGACAGGTAAGGGAAAAAAATAATGCAAAACTGCTAGCATAATGGGAAGATGTCCTTAGTATATAGTGGTTTGGTATATAGTTGGTGGCTTCCAAATGTGGGGGGTTTTGGGGCCCACCATAAAGAGTTGCGAGGTTGTAATATCACAGTACAATGTCTGCCCTACTTGATCAAGGAGAGGGCAAAACACGCTGGTACCAAAATCTGTAACAAAATCTCTAAAAGCCTTTTGCTATTAGACTTAATTTAATTAAGGCCATGTGGCCTACTGCCACCCAGCTTGCCTCCGTCCAAGCCGGAAACAAAAGTAAATTGGAGTGTCATAAGGGCAATGAACCTCTAAGAGCCCTATCTATCCATGTGTCTGTCTGATTGCCCTGGGTGGACTGTGGGACACACTTGACAAAGAGTCAAGCTCTCCAGTGTACATGAGCACCAAGTAAAGGACACGACTTAGACAGGTCGAACTCTTGTCATTAATAGGAGGTTAAGAGGAAGGAATTTCCTAATATATAGGCCTAGATAACCATTAATTAAAATGCAACATTTTACAATTTATATTTCATTCCACTTTTGTACAACCCTAAAATCCAAAGAATTGGTGCAGAAATCTCTTTTGGACTGCAAATGTGGGCCAGGGTAAACCAGCGCGCATCATGCGCACCATGCATCATGGATGGTGTCTGGACAAGAAACTCTTTTTTGTTGGTCTTCAGTCGACCGCAGTGGTTAGCTAAGTGCAACCGTCCACATACATCTACCTACCTAGTAGCCATCAAGTATCTTGCTCACTTACATATCTTAACTACACTTGTTCCCTACCTATTTACCTACATTCTTGCCCACTTAGGCACTTATGTAGGTAGTTACGTAGATCATCTACTGTGAGGGGAAATAAAGGATTCATAGCTTATCAAGGTGGAACCTTGGTGACTCAATTGTAATTCATCGACAATTTAGACATAACATAACAGCTTTCCAATGGACGAGTAGGTAACCCGTGGCTATGCCACTCCAGCCACCCCGAACGCCATAAAAGGCCGTGGCACCTCGCCCGGCCCCCCGCAGTGGCTGCCCTGGCTGCAATTCGCGAATGTCTATGATCTCATGGTGAGGTCTCACTTTTGAGATCCCTTTTTCCAGGTCTTGAGAATATGGGTCACAACCGTCGCATAACCATGTTAGGGTTTGGAGCTTTCACTTTTAGGTCTCAAGGTTAGGTCGCACTTTTGAGATCCCATTTTCCAGGTCTTGAAATTATTGGGCAGAACCGCAACAAAACCTTGCTTGGGTTTCAAGGCTCGTCATGGAGCTCTGAAGGTGAGGGTCCCACTTTTGAGATCTCGCTTTCCAGGTCTTAAAAGTATTGGACAGAACTGCAACAAAACCTTGCTTGGGTTTCAAGGTTCGTCATGAAGGTCTGAAGGTGAGGTCTCACTTTTGAGATCCCGCTTTCCAGGTCTTGAAAGTAGAGTACAGAACCGCAACAAAACCTTGCTGGGTTTTCAAGGTTAGTTATGGAGGTCTGAAGGTGAGGTCCTGATTTTGAGATCCCGCTTTTCAGGTCTTGAGATTATTGAACAAACTGACGATACCTCCTGTCTCCATGTTCCTAAACAGACAGACCCCTCATTTCTTGAGACCTGAAGTTTTGTCCACACAGACAGACACCACGTTTGCTTTTATATATAAGATGGTGCATTGATGGGTGCTGGCCACTGGGTCACATAATCTGTCTCGGTGGGGCTTTACAATCAACAGAACCATTTCACAAATCAGAATATAATCCATACCCACCCAAATCTACACTTCACACTGCTTAAGATTCTGATAAGTCTGTTTACCATAATCTTATGCATATCAACTGCCGTAGACACAAACATAATTTGATGAACTAAATGTGATAAAAAAAATTCTAAACAGACTTATAAGAATTTCATAAAAACCTCTGAGATTTTTACTCAGTGTATTTAGAGGTATACTTACACAGATAGAATCCTGCTGGGCATATTTCAAAAAACAGATTGGCCACACCTGCCAAATGGCCTTGCCTTATGACAGACACCTATCTGGTATAATGCAAAATTTCCTTCGATTTTTCCACTCAGTGACACCATCAGAGTGAATCTGATCCTAAGAGTGAAATTCTTTTAAAATTAAAAATCTTAACCATCGCAAAATAATGACTAGATTTTGATTGCCATCTGAACGGCCAAGGAGGTCTGGAAGTAAGCGGCCCTTGGCTCCACCTCGGGCAGGCTTAATTACTTCCAAGGCATTATACTGCACTAAACACTAGTTAAGTATTCCTAGTTTTTCTTTGTAGTGTTGTAGTTTCTTTCTGGACTAGGGTACAAGAACTTGGCTATCACGTAAAGCCAATATGATGTACAGCAGCAGTTATGGGGCTAACATTTTACAGGAGTTCAGCTTCTGTTCTACGGCAGTAAAAGTTTAATGCTACCTGCAGACACACGCGGAGAAGGAAGGAAACAAGCTCCAGGGCCCCACTCCCATCGGCACTCAGCTCGAGTAGGGTGCCGGAAAGTCAATAGCGGTGGCTGCTGCACTACTACTTACTAAACCTACTACAACCTAGTTTCATCCAGGCTGACAAGTTGAGAAGAAAAAAATCAGCAAAAAGCCACGGCATTTACAAAGCTCGCTCGCAGTGAGGACGGTTGCATGATCGCTACTTATAGCTTACTGCCATCAGCTGGTGCTCCTCGCATAGTAGAAGTTGTTCCAAGTAGCAGCAGCAGCAGTGGTGGCAAAGTCCAACCAACATGCCAATTGCCTACTAGTGGAGAAGGTTGAAGAGATTAGACCTTGGTAGGGATCATATATGGGTTATATCTTCCTCACGGGTGCTGCTGGGCTGAGAGCCTCTTGCAGGCTCCTGCGCCCCATCATTCTCCGACCAGCTCTCGTCCTGCTTTGTACATTGGCTTTGCTAGTCTCGCCGGGGGCTTGCGGCCGGCCCTTGATGAACACAGGTCATGATATTGATGTACAGGTTTTGGACAATGGCGTTATTGGTGCTGCCGATGTCCAGGTTGTGGATCTTGAAAAGGAGCTGATCGGAAGGCGTCTGCGAGGAGAGCCGGATGTACAACCTAGCAAAGCTGCTGCAGCTGAGAAAGATCCAGCGCCGGTATGTGTGCACGCATGCACTCACTCTCTTGGAACTAAGTATTGAATTTATTGTCGCTCGGTGACTATCATCGGCTGATCAGGATAAATTTGGTCATGTCTAGTTGTGGATTTCGAGTTCGTGATCCTTTCTCTTTGGGTGTGTGTGTGTGAGCAAAAAGAGAAATGATACTGCGATTTTGTCTTAACTGCGCCTAAGTTACATGCACCATGAGCTGAATAGATTTAGAGGGTTTGTCGAATAGTGTAGAATGACGAGCGGTAATTGCTTCGTCCTCGCATCTTACTCTTGATTTGTTAGATTGTTGTGACCACTTAAAAGTGAAAGAAGCAAATCTCCTCCGCGTATTCTGAAGGTGCAGTTCACTGTCTTGCATGTTCTTCTTTATTTCAGGAAGTAATCCCAACTTCCGACGACAAGAAAACTGCTGCTCCTGCAGCTCATGAGAGCAAGTATTGGGGAGGTGGCGGTAGAGGAGGGTGGAGGGGAGGCGGTGGACGAGGAAACGGCAATGGACGAGGAAACGGCAATGGTAACGGTAACGGCAATGGTCCATGGAATGGTAATGGCAATGGAAATGGTAACGGCAATGGCAATGGTAACGGAAATGGTAACGGCAATGGCAATGGTAATGGCAATGGTAACGGTAACGGTAATGGTTCTGGGAACCGAAACGGTGGAAACGGAGGAAACGGCATTTGCATAGCAATTGTGTGTAATGTGAATGGAGGTGGTGGTGGTGGTGGCGGCGGCGGCGGCAGCAGTCCACCTCCACCATGATCAGGCCGCGCATCTTGCAATCATGTCCGACGCTTATATTGTCTCCGAGAGGGTTCTTGCAACAGAGTTGTGATCCGAGAGACATGTAAAACTGCATCTAAAATGCGAAGAATGGATCATAAATTAGGAAGCAGCTAGTAAGCGTTTTGGGGTTTGAAGGACATCATGAATGAATGCAATAAGTACATATTAGGTGAGACGTATTTCAACTACTTCATGATCTACTTATTGTATCTTAGCATTGAACTCCGATCGATCAGGTTTGCATCATGAGCAATTTGTTGATAAGAAATATTATTGTTGTAGTTCAAGATCGTGAATAAGAAAATGCAAAGCATTAAGAGAGGAACATCGAGTTTAATCAAAGTATTGAGAGCCCTGTGATAGAATTTTCACTCTGATCGAATCTCAAAAAGGACATTTAGAATATTTTTGTCAAGAGCTTGAGACGTGATGCCTGCAGCACCAAAAGACATAATGTGAATAATTAGCTCATTCTGAAACACTCAAAGTTGTTTTTCGAGCTTTACTTAAAGCACTTGCTTTCTCTTTTTCTTTTCCCTTTTGTTACGTGACAACCATTTGTCAAGTAGATTTCTTTCACTCTTTCAACCATCCTTTTGAACCCCCCTTTTTTTTGCCCTTTTTCTCTTTCCAGCAATTCCGTGTATTTCAAATTCTTGCACATATGTCAAGAGATAAGTTCCAATCTTTTTATTGTAATTAGAGGGCATGTTACCCAATGTATTTATTTCCCCTTCCCCACTCCAAATGTAGAAACAAAAAGAAAACATGTCATTATGTTCGGTATTTAACCTAAGGTCATACGCTTTATCGGCATCACCTAAAATATTCTTGCTATCATTAAATTTTCAAGTCTATACAACTTAATAAACTTACTCACAAAAAATCTAATGAAATTTGTATTTATGTGTTTCTTAATTTTTTTAAAGTTCAATGGGTCTAGGAAAATGAAGGTTCAACGTTCTTAGTGGTATCACAAAAGGGCATTTCTGCTCATTCTATATTCATTATATTCATTTCAAACATTTTAAATAGTCCCATGATATATTCATAACATTTTTTTATAAGTACAAAAAAACATTTTCAGCATTAAATTGATGTACCAATTTAAACATGTAAAATCAACCATTGGTTACACCTTGAATGCGTCATTTTATTATGTTTGTATCCTTATCACTAGTTTTTTAATTTATATATATTTTAGTCATGGGCTTTTGATGTTGGGGAGATTTTTAGAATCACACCATTTATTCAAAAACATCATGAGATATTTTTTAAATGTTAGAACATATTTGACACCAACTTGAAACAAGAGTCTACATTGCAAATAATAGACCTTGCAAATAAACATTTTTTAAAACGCTAAAAACTTATTAAAATAATGTTGAATTTGAAAAGTGATGCACATTAAAAAAGACTCAAGTATCTTAACTTAGATCATTTAACTAGAAACATTAAATGTTGGACAATTTTATGATGGGTTTGGTGATCTCTTGCATCTACTTGCATTTAGTCCTTACAAATTATTCCAAAGGTTCAATTTATGTTGCTCACACCCATCACAATTTCGTAAATGGTGCTCAAAACATTTAAAGATTTATATCTTTTTTTGTGCATTCCTTTCAATTCAAAAATCTAGAGTTTATATGCATTGTGCACATTGTGTTCCCCTTTCTTTTCTTTGTTCTCCTTTCAACTTTATGTGCAAATGTTTGTCATGTACAATGTGTGTGGTTTTTAATTTGATTCATATTGTGCATTGTGTGACTATCAACATGTGCTCTTTGGTTCATTTAGTTCAAAAATACCCTTTTGTGATACCATTTTTAGAATTCCAACCTATTAGCATGAATTAAAATAACTTATAATGAAGAAAAATAAACGAGATCTCAAAGGTGAAAGGGTATATGTGGGTATATGGGACCACTCAAAATGGAAAGGGTAGTCCTTATTGGAGTTCTATATTTTGATCCCCGTCACCATCAAATAGTAAAAATGTTTCAAATATTTTACAAATCAATATTTTAGACCATTAAATATCTAAAATCATCCACTTTGTGTCCATATGTATAATGAAACAAGACTATGTAAGGAATATAAAAAGGGTGATGTTATGACACATTTTTGGTACACCTTTAAAAATTTGGACCCATGATCATGCGAAGTGTTAAACATGTTATATTACACAATCGTAAGAATTGTTGTTGAGTTAAATTTCAAAATTGTTCTAATTTTATTGTTCCATTTGTGTATCAAGAACTAGCTAAGGATTGAACTTCTTTTCATTGGCCAATACTAATATTTCAGATTATAGGTTCTATTGGTAATTACTATTGTCTAATCCCAAAATCTCATATGAATAAGCTACAATGAAAACTACATTGGCCATAAATTTTCATAACCCTGCTGATAACAAAATGGATTGTAAAAAAACATTGAAGCAACTATTCTTACATGTCCAAGTTCATTGTGCAAGTGATCCACTTTTGAAATGACAATCTTGATTTCCTTTCCCAACTCCAAGCTACTAGAAATTACAGATTTAAATTAATATAATTAAGGGTATTGAAATTGGATGCAAATATTATATATGAGGCAATTGAAATATGTGCATATTAAAAAATGAGGTAATAATAGGGTGGGGGAAAAAACTCCCTCACCTAATATTCCCCCCCCAATCCTTGTTTGACACATGAAGTTTAGAATTTTAACACTTAGTGTTTTGCCTTAACATGAAGGCTCAAAACATTTCCAAGACAAATGGGTCATGACCTTCCTTGGGCATAATTAATATTATCCACAATGTGTAATGTTCACTAAATGCATTGTGCAATGTGCTCAAAGGTAGAAACCAAAGATAAACTCTTTATTTTAAAGTGTCATACTTTTCTAAAGCATGTATCCAAACAAGGATAAACCAAGATTGTTAGTTGAGGGGTTGAAATAATTTTTTTCCCTTCAACGTTAATAAACAACATGCATGTAAATTATGAAATGATTTACACTTAGTTTGAGTTTCCTTCCATTTTGGATTTAATTATTTATGAAATTACATAGGAAAAAGAGTGAAAATTTGTCCAATTTTCTACAATTTACCATCTTCTATGTAAAGGTCAATTAATGACAAAATTTGAATGTTTATTCATGGTGCATAAGGTCAAGCATTCTTTTAAAAATCTAAAGTGACTCCATAAGTGGGGAAAAGTTGAATGCATTAATGATTGGTGTTAAAGTCCACTCAAAATGTTATTGTGTAATAAATTTCTTATTTGTTTATGTAAATAAAGTCATTGCAATTGACAAAATCTTTTATCTAAATATGCTTAGATTTATATGCCATTTAGTGTTGGAAATTAATCCTATCTAAAGATGGATGTATGAATTTTAAAATCATAAAATAAAGTCATTATAAAATATTACATCATATTTATACATGTCCAAATAGTATGAATCTATGAAAATAAATAAATTTACATGACTATTATTATCAAATTATGGCCTAAGAAATTTGTGATATTTGTATGTGTTTTTCTTTCACTCACTCAAAAAATATTTTTAATTTTAAAGGTTGCCAATGTGTTCACAAATAATGGAAATTAACTATTGCAAAATGTGAAAACGAAATGGATCAACATGTTTTCTGTTGTAGAACATGTGTTATAGAACAATACTAACCTTTGATTGCAAATATGCATGTTAATGTTGTGAAGACCAACATTAGTAGTGAAATTTTCAACTCCTCCAATAGAACTTGGAACTGATTCTAAAGTTACATGTCATTTTGCCACACTTGGATTTTATGCACATGTTGATCAAAATTTCCCAATCTCATGATATATTCATATGTTATTAAAATTAAGGTTTACCAATTAGATTTTTATCATCTTTATAATGATCCTTACACAAAATTCAATAATCCAACTTTTGAAATAAATGAATTGAATGTTTTTGAAACATTGATTGTGGATGAAAGCACATTAAGATGCTTTTAGGCACATGTGAAAGTCCATAAGTGTTTGAATTAACATTACAAAAGTAGTGTAAAGGCATGAATCATGCAAGTCATTTTACAAGTTATCATTAGAAATTTATTATAAAAACAATTTCAACCCTAGTTTACCTTATGGAGATCCTAAATTTGAAAGTTGATTTTCTAAACTATTACTTTTGTTAAATAAAATACTTAGGAAGAAAAAATCATAATTCAATACATAAAAAATTTGGTCATCAAAATCCTTCCAAAAGTCCTCCTTGGTATCAATATTATCACATTATATTACCACTGAGTCCTTTATTCACTAAAAAATATTATATGAAGGTGCATGGAGTCCATACTCATTAATTAAGGACTATTACAAGTTTTTGGGTACTCTTTTGAAAGTCCATTATGTTATGACTATTTGAAAATTATCCATGAAATTCATACGATATGATTATATTGTATATAACATTGTAAGTTGACTCCTTTAACATTTTATAGATGGATACGACTTTCCATAGGGAAGAACGTTTTTTCACAAATAAATAATAGTTAACGATGTCGTGTATTATCAATGACAAAGAAATTACAATGGTTTTGTCTTCTAGGGTCGCCAATCGTTGATTGGAGGTTGTTTGGGCTAATCTTTTGGCCTTTTTTTTTGCACATTGACGTTCCAAGGCTCTAGTTATTAAGTCATAACAAAAACAATTAATTGTAAATATTTTATTGATCGAAGTCCAGTTGTTTTGATGTGACCTTGTTAGTGCTTAAAGTTTCCATAACACTTCCGGTACCGTAATATGTTATTAATGCGCCTAAGTATTTAGCCATTTTGGATTTTTCGCTTAATATCGGACCTTTTCGTTCCTTCATGTCTAACTTCAGTTCTTCCTTAATAAAGTTTTGCACGACCCTTTGGATCTTCAAGGCATCTTGTTTACTACCTATAACACCTAACATGATGTTATCTACATATGAAAGATACTTAAGTCTTTGAAATCCTCTAGGGTCTAGTTTGTAGTTAGGTTTATTTGATTCAATTTACCTACAATGTTTGAGGGCAAAACTGGCAAGTTCTAATTATGGATCCTTACAAAAGGCATTGTCCTTTGGATCAAAATAAAATCTTTTTTTATATTTTGCTAACACAGGATGCATATCCCCTATAATGTATTTGGGTATTAATATGTTTTCGATATAGCAGTCTAATTTGTATAATAAAATATTGGCACAAAGCGGAGATATTATAAAGTCCTTTAAAGCCTTTATATTTGATCTGTAAGGTTGTATATATTGACATAGTTTGCGTTAAGTAGCTTTCGCATAAAATCCTATACTGCTTTGGACCGCAATACTAGTTTGATTTCCTTAATAAATAGATTATGATGAAGTCAAAATTTCTCAATATCAATTTGTATAAGCCAAGGCATTATCATCTATGAATATCGGAGGTCTTAGAGGGCTTGGTGACAGCTTTTCTCAAGACGCAAACGTTGGTTTTATTTTTTGAAGAGAGGCTCAAATAAGGGTTCTACTAGTCTTTTTTTAAGTAGATTGCACGACTTTGTCAATTGTCAAAATAAGAAAAAAGGGCCTACTCCCACCATCCAGTTCAGAAATGATTATTTGTTTGGCTAGTTTTCACGAAGTCTGCCTTATCAACTTTTAGATAGTTTTTCAAGGCCCTTATTAATCATTTCTACTTTATTTTTACTGTCATTTTCTAGGGCTACATTACCTTTTAGTCTCTTATAACCTTAAGGTTATATATGTTTTAAATGTCATCCTAGAATACGCAATTGAGTGCAGGAGGTGCCACCGGTCTATATTTACCTTTATTGGCGTTAGTTTCACTAGTTGCTTTTGTTGATTTTACTACCCTTTCCAGTCACAAACACACCGCATTTATAAGGGGGGGTAACCCATTACCTACCATCTACAACCCTTCCTTTATAGTTTTCACATTACGGGCATCATCATATGTGTGACTTGGTTTGCTTAGTGTATCCTTTATAATACTTATGGTTGGTCTATCACCCATTTCCTTTTTAGTTATACTTCAGTCCCTTGGTTTTTTGCACCTAGGTGTTAGTCCCTTTTGGGGGGTCTATTAGGGTGATCCCTTGCTTTTACGTTTGCTTGTTGTTTAGGTGGCAAATGTTTTTCTATGTTCTTTGCAGTTTCCTTCGAAAGGTTGTTCACACCAATGTTTTAGTTGGGCCTCAAAGCCTTCTAGGCCACCCTTTGTTAGAAGGGGTAACGCTTGACTTTGATACACTCATGATAACCATACAACAAAACTCAACCAGACCCCATGCTATGATTCCCTGCGGTATGTTTCCGCTACAAGTTAGAGGATTGCTCGTACGATAATCTGTTAACCTTCGCTAATCCAAACGTGTTCTGGCAAGGTGCACACTAATTACGTTTCCAATACCTACAATAGCTCCCGTTAAAGCAATGGTAGATGCTCTTGCTCCAATGTTAACATAAGCTACTATATTATTGGTGCAGCATGACTTCTGAACCGTACGTGAGTCTACAGCTTCATACGACTTTTTTCATCATTTTTGTATCTCAGCGTGTTCTGGCTATGTAAAAGACAATGTTTATGCAACAATTGAAAGTTTGCTTAAGTGTCCTATTATGTTATCTGCTTCCTTTAAAAGTAATATGACCTGCTTCTACTAAATCCTCGACATTAATAGCCTTCGGCACTAGTTAAGTAAGCCTCCTTGCACCCTCAAGAGCCTAAGCTCTTATTGACTTAGATGCTTTGGCGGTCTTACATTCCATTTAGTACATTGTATTACCATCAAAGAATTCTAAAATATATATATTTTTTGACTTTTCCTCTCTTCGCAACTTGGTTTGCTTGGTGAACTAAAGGCGTGTGTTAGTAGACAATAAGTTAGCGAAGAATAAAATAATATTTCTTTTCTTTGTTGGCTAAACAAAAGCCGAAAGGATGCGATGCATAGGTTGTGCACCTCCATTCAACTACAATGTTCACGCCATCTCCAATCCCGGCTTTTCGGTGGTGATAAATAATAATATTGTCCACTTTGCTTGTAGCTTGCTTTTGTTTGACGTACTGCACAACTATCAATTTGGTCTATACTCCAGCTGTTAGCCATTTTTTTTCAGAATGTCTGCTTCCTCCTTTTTATGGTCATTTCATCACAAAGCCTTATAGGTCCTGGATTGTGATCTGAACACATACCCTTTGACCTTTGGCTAAGGCGTAGCGTGTTCAAGCTACAAGTAAAAAATAAATATATATTTTTACGCAAGTTTTCTTCCTTGCTTTTGGATATTCATAGAAATACCACTTTATATATATATGTTGCACTTGCACCCAATTTTTTTTTCAAAGTTATGAGTTTCCAAATGGGCATATCACGATCATTTATCATCGCGTTTTCACTTTTCGGAGAATCTTGCTACCAATAAACATGTGGCCTAGCTAGCCTACCCTATGATCATTCATTTGGAGTTCAAGGTAGTTACCCCATTCCCAAGTCAGATTGTAGCGAGAACATGAAAGACAGGCAATATTATGGGAGGTGGAACACGAATGTAAAACATAGTAAAAACAACTATTTTCCTAGCCTCTCTTTCCTATTCCTAGAATGCTTATGATTAGAAATTAAGCTAATCATATTGTTCTTCATTGACTTGTAGTCTAGCCCCCAGTAAGGGTTCAGCATACTGAAGGTGATCGGGCACCGAAGCTTTAACTCGTTTATGAAAGTGTTCCTTTCGGTTTTCTTCCTACGACCATTTTGCTATGAATTTTGGGGTTGCCACTTCCATGTAATGATCGAGAGTTTGCGAGACATTACCGCGTAACAGGGATTACACATGTATCCGACAAGCGTTAGAATAATAAGTTTTGGCCAATTTTTTTTTTTTTTTTTTCAAAAGTATTTTTAAGCTTATAAGCCAACGAGTCGCACTAATTTTGCAGCTTCTAGCATAATTTGTTTTATTTTTATTTCTATCAAAACAATGACCATTCAAGGGTTGATCAATCAAAATGGGGCCAACCCAACCATTTAGCCTAACTTAAAAAGGGGTGATGTCATGGCTATTTCATGTGGTTGGAACACAAATGGAGGCTTGAAGATGTGTTTTATCTACATAATCTCCACTAGTGTACCAGTAGAGCAAAGATACTTTTTGGAATCATATGGCTAAGAGTTGCATTTTATACTTAATTTCGCTTTTTTATTTAATTTCAACTTTTTTACCACAACTTTTATCCTTATGGCCAAAGGCGTAAAATGGTTTTTATAAAAAGACACCATATGTACAATAGACATATAATAAGAATTAGTTATTAATAAGTTCAATTAGTAAGATGGCAAGAGTGTAATTTATACTAAAGATTTAGAATAAAAGAGGTGGCACTAATATGGTGATATCTACTTGGTCAAAACACAAAGTTGATGAGGGCTTCTATGTAACAACTTAATGGTCCACTCATTTGAGTTGCAATGATTTTGGAACTCAAAACCATCATTTTCTCCTTCATATTTATATTTCCATTTGAAAGCAAATTATGTAATGGTTTTGTGGGTGCCAAAGATAGTCTTCATCATTTGAAATGTTAGCTTGTATTGAATTACTTGTATTATGGGTAAAAACACGATAATAGGTGCCACCTTGGAGTAACTGGCCCTTTTTTAATATCTCAATCTAACATCAATATAAACTTAGAAGTACTAAATAAATAGATAATATCTTATGCCACATTTAAAACATGTAACTAGTGTTTTTCATGTTTAAAAAAATAGTGAAATAATGCAAGAAACATTGTTACAATATGATTCAAGAAATACCAACAACTTTTATTACCTTGTTTTTATCCATGTGTTTTTAAACCTAAAATCAAGCATTTCATGATGCATGATATTTCTTTAATCATGCAAAGTCACCTTATTTCTTTCATCACTCCTGACACCTTCAATTAAAATTAAAAATTCAAACAAATGTATTGGGCCAATATGAAAACATAAATTTTGAATTAAGTTTAGGATGGTTAAAAATGTGGATATTAAAAATTTAGATAAAAATAGGTTTGAAAACATTAAAATTCCCTTACGTGATACTACTCACACCATACCCTTTTAGGTGCGCATAATGAGAAAAAGTAACATATTGTGATTATAGTATCAATTTCAAGACATGTTTACTAAATAGTTAATTATTTATGAATTATCCATTCTGAAAAGATAAAATATTCATCATTTTGTTTTCACATTTTTTTAAAGAAAAATAATTTCCTAAAAATTAGTATTTCTAAAAAACAATTGTGTGAAAGTCGTTAAGGTAATATAATAATTATTTTAGTTATATTCAAGAGGTCTTTGGGTGAAAACAGGGTAAAAAGAACTAGGGGTCCCAAGGTTATGAAAGTCCTTTTCCAAGAACTACATGTGATAATGTCGTTTTTTCTATTGGTTTATAACTTTAAATTTTATATTTCAAATACTCAATTTAACATTGCATATTATATATAAATACATTTTGACTACAAATTGATTTTATATCATGTATATTATCCATTCATGCCCTCTATTAGATAAATATGAACAACTTTTTACTAAAACCACAATTTCAAAATTATCCACAATTTTTAGGGTCAAAAACACTTTTGAGCCAAATGTGCTCAAATGGGTTATAAAATAAACTCATTAGCTCAAATCGTTTTGCCCTTCTAATCATCAATTTCAAAATTCTCTCCAATTTTCAAAAGGAATTATGCATTTTTTGTCCAAAAAAATGACGTTTGAAAAAAACAAAAATTATCTATTCTCAAGGAACTTTGAATGTTTTGAATATGCAAAAACATTTTTTATTTTTGTCAAGCTTTGAGCATGTAAAATTTGCAATTAATGGAAAATGTTTCAAAAATCATTATGACAATCCAAACTATTATGCTTCCCTTGTGATTTTTCAAACGTACAAAAATGTAGTTTTAATGAATTTCCATTCATTTGGGTGATTCTTTTGACAAAATTTTTACCCCTTTAAATTTTACACACTATATAGTGGCTCTTTAGTAGAATATAACATACCATCCAAGTGCCATACAAGTTAATCCACACTATTCAATGGTTGTAACATTTTACAATTTTATTATTGCAAAATTTCACAACTAAATGTTTTTCCACTTGCAAATCGTCACAAACTTGCTTCAAAATGTACATAAATTATGGTGGATGTAGTTTAGAAAATGAAATTGATGTGAACAATGGGATCTACATAATATTTTCAAGAACATGCACCTTTCAAAAGATAATTTGTTTTGTTTTCTGAATTTTCACAACTTGAAAGGCTTTACAATATTAATATTCTATTCTAACAATTTAAATTAGACTTTCATCAAGGTGTTCAAAAGAAACTTTTCATACATGAGTTTTTTTATTTCATAGTACAACACATATTTATAGTCATTACGTATCATTCAAAATGAAATTCAAAATCAATTTTTTTTTCAATAAAATTTATTAAGTCATGAAACCAATCCATATTTTGGAACTTCCACATTCTCCACTATTAGAAGTGGGTGTATTTTTAGTTTAAATAAGAACCCAACAATATGTTTTGAAAGTTATGTCAAGGTATAAAAATAGAGATTATGATTGCCCTAAGCACCCCCAAAGTTTACCTCGTGTTCCCACATAACCATTGGTGGTCATTGACTTGATAACTTTGTTCAAATTAACATTTCATTATAAGGTGAAAATCTTTTAAAGCGTACCACATGAGACGAATAAGGTTTAGTCCTTACTGCAAATTTTTTTTACCCTATATTTTGATCCCCATAAAAATTAATGAGTCAAAAGTTGTCAAAAAATTCAGAAGGACTATATTTTAAACCATTACAATTTTAGATTCTATCATAATCATCCATAAATATGACTTTACATGGTAAAAAAAGACTAGGTAAGAAAAATAATATATGGTGACATTGTGACAAGATTTTGGTACACCTTAAAAAACTTGAACCCTATATTTTTAGCTAAAACCTAACTTGCCTTTATTGGTGCATTTCGCTTTCCCAAGGTGGCCATGAGTCCCATTTTTAGAAGTCACAATCAATGGGACTATTAATTTTATCCTACATTATGTTAAAAGAAATATAGATTTGAGATTCCAAAATCCCCATTTAGCTTATTTTGTTATGCTTCAATTAACAAAACAATATTCATTGTTTTGTTAACCGAGCTTTACAATAGTTTAATAAGTTTGTCCTTAACATAATTTTTCTTGTTCGTAATTTTTTATTTGAAAAGATGTACACAATACCATCAACTTGATTAAAATGTCATAGAATTTTTTTGAAAGGTAACATGAATTCAAGTTGATGCTTATCATTATAGTTGTATGAACTATTTGTTTCATTTTAGGGGGAAATATTTGTGGCATCTAATTTGATCCAAATTAATTTTAGTTTGCTATGAAAAAGAAATGCCAAATCCACTTCAATTTGAAGTTAAAATCTTCAAAAACATTTCCAAAAAATTGTTCAAATATTTATTGTTCATTCAATTTATGGACCACAATTCAATGGACTAGTATTTTTTTTAAAAAATCAATAGAGGTGGAAGAATCTACGAAGCATTCAAAAAATCTTCACTTGGATTTGGAAGTAGGTGTGAACCATTGTTGGTCAATTATTCAAATGGTGTTCAAACTGAAGGTTTTGTCATAACCTAAAAGAAGGGTCACCTTAAGTTTCACAAAGATCCTACCATCAACTCACAAACTGCAATGTATCACACTTGTTTCAATTGTAATCGTAATTATCAAAATCATAGCATCCCTATGCAATGCAAAGCTTAAACTAAGGCAAACGATGGATCAAAACACTTTGGGTCCCTTCTCTATGGCTCTTGGTCACTGGAAATGGATTCTCACAAATTAATTCACAAACAATTGATTTCCCAGTCAGAAGCTAATAAGGGTTGAAGAAGGTGTTAACAAGTTGTGATCCTTTCATTTGCAGAACTTCAAAAAATATCCTAGTAAACACCCAACCTTCCCATGAAGGTACAACTACTGGGAGCTCCCAATGTCAAGATACTCAACCATTCCCCAGCAGTGATTAAGGCTCAATTCAAATATATCAAATTTGAGTGGTGAATTCCATTATTGACCTACCATTAAATCCTCTAGAGTCTCTCATCCCTTCCATCATCTACCTCTAAAGACCCATTAAAGACTGACATTTTGTTTCTAACTCCAACGCATTGGAATTTTGGAGTCAACAAAACATCAACTGTAACTTACAAGCAGTTATCCCAAACTCAAACTCACACCAAGCAACACAGTCTAAACACCAAGTCCACAAATCAAAGCATGAGCAATTTTAAAACACCAAAACCAAAGAGCCTTAGTTGGGATTTCCTGACGCCTCTTGTAGTCTTGCGCCACTATCCAACTCCATCCTCATACCATTCTCCACCACACGAAAAAGAAAACAAAGAACATGACACTAATCCCTAATCTTTTGCTCCTTCTTAAAAGCATAGTTATCATCAACATAAAACCTCCTCATGAGACATGCTCATGTGCATGACAATATGACAAGATAGAAGGTAATTTCCTACGCCAAGACAATAACAATGGACAGTCTCTTCACACAGAAACCCTAAATCCATATCTCTTTGTCACACCGGTGCTTTCAAGAATAGACCAAAAGTTTGATTTAACCTCTGGAGGTGGTAATCAACTCCCATCTTAATCCAATTAACCTACTGGAAGCAATCATTTGCACATGTTTACTTTGATGGTTATCTAATAGAAAAGTCAGGTTCTTTGAAAAGAGCCTATTCAAAATAAGCTTGAGACATGATGATCAAATCTCATTTTATTCCAAAGAACCCTGTTAGAAGGCTGTCAGTTGAGCATGTTTGCTTTGATGGTTATGTAAAAGACAAGTATGTGAAAAGTCTCAGGTGTTGGTGTTTGTGGCCAGTTCTGGTCATGTTACTCGCTTAAGAGGTGCCAAGAGAACCTACTAGATTAACTTATTCAACCATTCCTTGTGCATTTTGAAGGAGTGGGTTCTTCTTGGATTTTGTTGATAACATCTGGCTCTGGTTTTTAAAAAACAATCAGATTCAAAGAACCTCAGTTTTCCAGGTTTTCAAAATTTTCAAAGAATCAGCAAAGAACTGGCGGTTCTACATTTCCAATTCTTTTTTGAAGAACCAGTAGGCTTCATGAAAGAACCGGAAAAGAACCAGAGGTTTCAGGTAGGTTCTTTGACCTGGGTCTCTGATTTTTGTAAGAACCCCAGTTAAGGGTCAAAACCAGTTTGAAATGAGTTTTGAGAACTAACGGTCAAGGCTCAGAACCTGTTCTTTGATTTTTTTAGAACTGCCGTTCAAGAGTACACATATAACCCTACCCTTACCCATCAGTTTCAGGTTCCAAAAAAAGAGAACCTCCCAACACTGGTTATGACATTGGTAAATAACCGGGGAATGTCCATGCCAAGTATAAAACCTGATCCATATTGGAGATAGCCTCTTGCAACCGAGTTCAGTCAAAAATTAAGCTCACACATTCTCACTTTCATCACTGATATGTCACCAGAAACATTTATGTTCCATATCACAACATATGATAAATTACACTACTAAAATTATACAATTCCCTGAGGAAGATTCTACTTAATATGAAGAAGAGGCATTTTCTTGTAGTGGCATCAGCCTCAAAAGCAAACTAAAAGCACACATGAGCAACTGATGGTACTCAAAGGAAATAAGAATTCTGAACTAGTTTAGATTGTTTAGAAATTAACTAAAATTTGAGTTTGAAGCTCAAATTGTTGGGATTATATGTGCAGTAGGACATGATCATCTGATGTGAATTTGGTGAACTTGATCATCTGACTAAATTGTCTACTCCAAATAAAAATTTAATGAAAAATGTAGCATTGGTATCTTGGGTATTTTGTTCCAATCTCCACTTGATCTGGATCAACTTTGCTTACATGCCATCTTAAAGAGTATCAATCTCTTTTTCATGCAACCCATTATTAAGAGCATCATGCAATATACATGATTGCTATTGTAGTATAATTTTGCTCTCAGGATGACCTCAGAACATTGGCATAGTATGCATTAGTGACAAAGTTATCTTCCTAGACTAATAGAGACTAATTCCATACTTGATCCGAACAAACCACTGAAACTAAGTCCTGATAACCAATGGAAGAAAGCTCCTAGAAATGGTTGTGACCAATTTTGTCCAGTTATTGAGGTTACACTTGGGTAACTGGCAGAGTCCGGGGCCAGGTATTAATAACCTACTAACCGGTTATTGATTCTTTTTTTAAACCAGTAGATAACCTACCAGCTGGGCATTTACTTTTCCAAATGTTATAACCTACCCGGATCATTGAAATTTCATCCAGGTTGGGTATCAATCCTAAAACCCTAAATATGTTTATGATACAAAACATAAAAAAAAAGGAGATAAAAAGTTTTGATTTTAATCTAAAATTTCAAAAACCCTATATTAACCTACCCTAATGTAGGAAGTATAACCAGCAGTTCTCAAGGCGGTTATTTGATAAGTCACCTCGCTGGTTACGAGAAAAAAGAAGTAATAACTGGCCAACACTGGTTGTGACCCATTTGCCTCCCACCCCTTGTAACCTAAATTGCATGTATATTGATGCAATAATGACAACCCTAACATAGATTGTTTGATGTGCTGATGAAAATAATAACTTGAAGTTCAAGAGATCAAAGTCTCAAAAATTTCAAGTTAAATGCCACTGGATCCAAATCAATCCAACAAAATCTACTTGTAAATGCTCTATAGTTCAACCCTATCTCTAGTGTGAACCGAATTAGAAATTCATTCAACCTAGATGTCTAACATTATTCAAGGATTGGGAATGTCACAATGTTCATGAAACAATTGTATTAGTATTAGTGTTGTCTGGTTCTTGCCTTTAAAGAAAACCTCTGATTCCAGTCCCCAATTTTGGAATTTAAGCACTTCTGTGCAACCAATGTTTCTTCCCATCTTCAAACAACTCTGCAAACAAAGTTTTGTAAGACTTGTTTTTTTCCAGACTTCGTTTGGCACCATTTGGACTTAAATTGTTGCCAGATCTCTCATTGTAATTCCAGTGCACACTTCTGCTTTGACGGTATATTGGATGAGCATGCAGCAAATCATATATACTCAGGTCAAAACTACACCCCCCGATGATTTCAATTTGTATGGGAAAAACCTATACCCCTCATCTGGGCTTCAAGTTGTTGAATTTATGCAAGGCTTGAAAGGTAATCAATGATCATCATCAGAAGTGAGCTAACATGTAAGTGCTGCAATGTCTGAAGATGAAATGTGTCTAATTCATCTTGAAGATTTGTGCAAATTATTAGATTGAGTTTTCCCAGTTTCTTTCTTCTCTAGATACATCTGTTTGATGATTGCATTGTCATTCTCTGGGATTTTTCCAAGAATTGAGGCGGTTGGCACCCTTCAAGCAGAGCTCGCTGAAAGTTAATGTAGTAGGCCTTGCAAAGAATGTGGGATGAAAGTTGAAAGACATCTCTCAGGCTGATAGACTTCGTTGCAACTGTGTGGAACTCAAGTATGTATGGTTGATACTTGCTATATGCATATGTTTCATGGTTTTGGGATTTTGAGACAATTGAAATGTGTAGGGAAAACATCATAAAATAGCTTGCAAAAAAGTTTGGAAGTCACGCTTCTTTCTTATTGCAATTGTTGTATTGAATTTTTTTTATTTGCTGAAAAAATCACATCATAAAAGAGTCATTTAAGTGGAACAAATGTGTCTGAAAATTGTTGGAAAGATTCAAGAATCAATGTATCAAATTCCTTGAAATTGATGAAGGCATGAGACAAAATGAATTGTGTTTGACATCGTAACAACATTGGAAACTTGTCGCAAATTAGGTTCTAAAATATGCACATACAGGTGTGACAATAAGGCTATGGAAAAAAAGACATCAATATTGAGATAAGCAAAGCATATTTGTTACATTCTTTTGAAAATTTCAGCATAGAAGACAAGCAAAAAATATTTGGCAATCATCATTAAAATACTTGTGAAAGATATCAGAATCTATGGATCTAACCTACTGGTATTATTGAATAATTTTTTAGGATTGTTTGAAATTTAGACACAGAACCATGTAGTACTCGGGTCCCATGTTGTAATGGGGACCCATGGCCACAAGAAGTTGTAATTGGTATCCACCTGGGTTCGTTTTACAGCTTGGAATGCCCACCTAACATAAACAAGTCTTCCCATGAAAATCACCTAGTATGGAACAGACCTAGTCCACCAAGGAGCATGATGAGCCAAATTTTGGACAAGCTCTCTTGTTATAGACACTCAGCATGACACCACTTCACTAATGTATAACTTTTTTTATCAATATCATAAAAAGCAACTAGCACAATTCCTTATTCCTTCATTCAATTGTTAATGTTGCAGTTCCATGTAGTTCAATCTAACCTAGCACTTAAAAATAGATCAAATGATATTGAATTTTTAAATTTGAAAAATTGAACTGAAAGATCTATGTGTGTGTCTATATATATGCCTCTAATATAATATCTAAATCATGATAAAAATCTAATTAATATATGTTTAGCTGTAATTTCGTTACTTATTTACATTACATTTTGCACCGAAAAACTAAAACTAAAAGGAGACAAGATTGACTTGCCAACGAAGAATGACCTAGTATGTACATACCTACCTATTCACATGATAAGGGAAACCATTGCATATCAAATGTTGGACCATTAATTAAAGACAAATCAAGCCATATAATTTGGCAAAACCACATATATTGCCATCCTATTAGATTTTAGATCCAAGGTGCTGAAAGATCTAATAAAACCCCCTTTAAATCATTTGCATGCAAAATATAGCACATGCATTTCTTCATACTAACGTTCTCCCTGAATATGTGATATATATTGTCGGATAATATATTACATTAAAATCACAATTTGACATTAAGTATTGACACACGTCACACAAATGTAATATGTGCATCATTACCTAATGTCAAATTGTCATTTTGATATAACATGTCCCACAACAAACACCACATATTGTACATTGTAATGGATGGAACCACAAACTTTACCTCACCTGTGCCATGAGCCACAACTTTTTGTGTGAGAAAACCCACATTCTCTGAACAATAACAAGCAAGACCAGAACAAGTATTGCAATTAGAAGAATGGTTGAAGCCTTGATGCTCATTGGTAAGACACAAGAATTTCTAATGACGATTCAAAGTCTTATATGCCAAGTACAACCTTTTTTTTGTCCCTTTATTTTTTGACTTCTGTTTTCGGTTTTGCTTGCTTTTAAAAAAAAACTTTTGTTACTATGCAAATATGATCACATGGATCAGATGGCCAGGAACAAAGCCAGGCAGCCCATAATTTATGGGGAGCTGAAAGGTGGGCATCCATTGATATTTGAAGGAGCAATTTTTTGGGGAAGCTTCATGGAACATTTCTTGTTTTAACTCTTGCTGGTTTGAACTTGTCATAAGAGGTAAAGCCTTTTAGGTGATGAGCCACTTGTTGAAAGCAAATGACACCATGCTTTTTACAACCAATTGTTGCTAATAAATACATACCCCAAGTTTACCCCATATTAGCCAGGCCAAAAATGGCGATGAGCAGTTCTGGAAATAAATTTCATGCAGCCAATGTGAAGGCTCAGCATGCACTCAAAGTGCCTTGATTTTTTTTCTTTTAAATTTAGGTGGGGGGGGGAGGGCGGGGTTAAGAACCTCAAGTTGATATGGGGGTATTAGCTGAGGTTGCAAATGGGGAGGGACAATTATATGAATAGGAATTTCATCCAACCAATGGGTGGGCTACTAATGAGGCTTCCCTTCTTTTTTCTTTGTGGAGGTAGGGGGAGGGTAAGAAATTTTTTGGGGGAGGGAAAGGAAAAAAAATACAACATGCAAAGCGATTGTCCACTGTCCTCATGGAGAGTGGACAATCACTTTTTACATGCATAGGTAGGAGAAGGGATGAGAAGGTTAGAGGATGGGGGTTGCAACTTTGTTTTGGGTTGTTTGTGTCATACAAGATGGGACTTTTTTTAAATCCTGCAAGAGATGCATGGGCTTCCTACTGAAAGACTCAGAAACATTGTTGGAAGCTTCTGTGACTATTGTTATGGGAGTAGGGACCTATGTAATCCTAATTTATTGTCTAAGATGGAAGTGTTCATTAAAAAAAAAAGTATAGTCCGGCATAAAGCAACTTGGGTTCCAAGTATGCCTCCCCAAACTATATAGTATGGCAACACATTCCACCTAGGAATGCAAGAAGCTAAGTAAACTTCATGTTGTAAAAACATGTTCTTTCGAAGCAAAAATTTGCCACTTTCACAAAATAAAAATTAGTAGGAAACAAACACTGAAAGCCTGACCCAAAATACACAGGTGCACTTTTTCAGTACCTTTTGTGAGTATTGATTTTTTGTGTCAAATTGTCAACCTCAGAACTGAAAGAGAAACACTCTATGGAAAATACCCACCTCAATACTCCAAGAATTGTGAGAGAATATTCTTTTCTTTTGGTGTTGCATGTTGAAGATCTTTTAGCCATTGAAAAAAATGCTTGTACCAGAAAACTGGAAAAAAAACACACTGCAAATACTTTAGCCTTGAACCAAAATAAATGGGTGCACAAAATACCTAACTCACATTGGCCCTCATTGTCCCTCAAAAGTTACACACACAAATTGCTGATGTGTAGCTTTTGAGGGACAATGAGGGCCAATATGAACGAGCACCCACCGTCACTCCATCCACTGGATGCCCCTACATTAACTGAGTTGTGGATGAACCTCAACAGAGAGTTAATATCTGGTTTCATCTTGCTAACCCGTTCTGTAAGAACTGAAGTCCTATACAAAGGCAGACAGGTAGGAAAATGGGTCAATTAGTTTTCACATAGGTAGTAGCTGTTTTTACTACCAACCTATTAACAACCCACTTGCAGGTAGACAGTTTGTTTAAAAATCAACTGAGCTAACAACCATGGTTAAATAGCTAGGGAACTGGAACTTAACAGAAAGCTGTTTCCTGATTACTTATCATCCATCCATCCTTCATGGTGTGCTGGTGAGTGCTGGTTCACTGTAGCTGTTTTTCAGTGATTTTTGGTGCCGAATCCTTTAGGCTATTACAGCATGTGGAGGAGTCTTGTATGGGGATATTCGAGTATGAGAATTGCTCATGTGAAATTTGGTGGCCTGTATGGAGCTTCAGCAGCTGATGGTTCATTGGAAAGTTGCCTGGTCAGTAGGGTACAATTCAACAATGGACCCAAGTTCATTCACAGCCATCCCTTTTCCTCGTCATAAGGAAAAGCACTTACATTACACTGTAGCTAATGAAAATTTGTAGCATTGCCGATTATAGCTTCTTTTTATCCCAAAGATGCACTTTACACATTGCAATTTGTCGCACACACAATTTTCCTCTATAAAAGTAGTTGTGCACAAAAGTAATTTGTGATGCTAATATTAGACCTGTCACTAGTGGACAAAGCCCGATGTGTGTACTTTAGTGTCTCGCACTTGCCAGGGCTGCTAGCTAGCTACTTACCGGCATCATCACAACCGACGCAAGGAACAGTAGTAGCAGCAAATGAAGAGAAGCGAAAGTTGTTTGAGTACATACACAGACCCTGTAGCTAGTTTTGATGAGTGTTTTTTTTTTTTTTTTTTTTTTTTCCTGCCTTTTTTTTTGGAGGGAGGGTGTTGAATTTTCATAACTTGGTGGATTGTAATTTTTGCAGGAGTTGAAAAACAACAGGAATTTTTTGTGATTTTTTAAGGACCTTTTTTGCTAGTTTTTGAAATAAAATTAATTAAATCAGCCACATTTATACCTTTTGAATTTCTTAAGTTGCCCACTCGTAGATCTGCTGCTACTGCAGATGTCAATCTTAGGGTGTGCAGGAATTTGCTGTCAGTGGGAAAGAGAGGTGAGGGAGAGAAAAGAAAGCTTGGGTGATGAGTATGAAGATAATTCCCATCTTTGATGCTGCAATGCAGGCCAAAATCAGATCATAATATCAGAGTCTACTAAACTTAGCACCACTGACCAGGATCCCTTTTTTTCTTTAAAGATCAGGAGATTTGGGACTACAATATCCTTGCTTGTGAGTTGCTTGCAGGTTTGACTTAAGAAGAAAAACCTGTAAATAAAAATCAAGGATGAGAACCCATTCATCAAAAGTACAAGGCAAATGAGAACACAAGTAAACACAACCCAAAAAAAGAACAAAAGCAAACAATTAACAAAAATCAGGTAAAGACCCTATGCAAAAAGGACTCAAGAAGCTGCTTGTATACTCCAGACTTCTTCGCTCTTATTGGGCCTAAAAAAGCTGCACCCGCATGTGATAAGAATCTCAAGCTTATTGGTACTAGTTATTACTGCACAATACTAGGCCTTGTTAAGCTATGGACTGGTGCAAAAGGCCTCATTAAGTTTCTGGCAAACTGGTGCAAAATTGCACCCAACCAAAAGAGTTAAAAAGAAGAATTTGCTTTCAAAGATTCTTGAAAATTTCACCAAATTTGATCACATCCTAAAAAGAGTTTTGTGACATTTAGACAGGTTCTTAGTGTTAAATCAGGTTTTTCTGCCAGATTTTCTATTGTTTTGAGAGTTTTCCAATACCCCATAGCTATGAACTTTAAATCCTTCTTTTTGGGACGATTCGCTACTAGTGCAACATCACAACAATGAAAAACAAGGGGTGTATCACACTGTGGCCTTGCCATTTACATTAAAAATTATCATTAGGCAAAAGAAGAGTTATGGAAATTCAAATATTTCACCATGCAAAAATATAATCTTCAAATACATCCTCTCAAAAATCCTTCAAGATATCATAACTCTATAACTAATCTCAAGTTTCAACACAAGCCGAAATATCATCTTAAAAAAATCCTCATATAAAGATAGACCTATTACCTAGGGGCCAAAACCCCTTAAGCTACACAATATCCCTTGCCTTGGTAGGCATGGCCAACAAAAGGTTGCTGCAGTGTAAAGAAAAGTGAGCTCCTAACTTCAACCAAGGCCCACTTTACACTAGGAGTCAAAGTCAACGTTGAACTCAAATCAAGCATTCCTATTGGTGCAATCACTAAAATCAGCCCCAAGGGCTTTACACTTGGAGTCGAGGCTGAAAAAGAATTTTTTATTTAGTTTTAATCTACCACTTTATGGCCCTCACTTGGCCCCAAGGCAGAAAAACCCTTCCTATCAACTTGGGAGGCCAATTTGCAACCCTTGAGTGTCGAGGGTCCAATGAAACAAAGCAATCCTATTAGTATAGGTATATTCTGAGCTAGTTTTAGCTGCCTGGGGCCACGGTGAGCCAGCATCCACCAATGCACCATCCAATGGACACCCCTTATGAGTCAATTGTGGATGATCCTCAACTGAGTTACCACCTGGTCTCATCTCCGTAACCCACTCAATAAGGAGTAGGTCTAACATATAGACAAGTAGGTAACAAAATAAGGGACTGGATACTTATGTAAGTAGATAGTTTATACATAGTAAGTAGAGCTTTTTTTAGTACCTACCTAGTTGGTAGATATTTTAAAAAGCAACTGAGCTAACCACCATGGTTAGCTAGGGAACTGGAACCCAAACAGAAAACTGTTTCCTGCTCACATATCATCCATCCTTGATGGTGCACTGGTGGGTGCTGGTTCACTGTGGGTGCTGCCTGGGGCTTTGGGCAATTTCAGTTGCTAGAGTATGATTGTTGAGGATTATGCATTAGGAAACCACGACCATAATTAAAGAGAAAGCACCAATCCAGAAGAGAAAGGGAGGAACATGAGGAGAGGATCAACATCCAAAGTGAAAGGGAGGTTAAATGCACGCGTCGAAATCCGAAACCTAAGCCTAGGTCCTAAAAACCCTTCCCCAGTTTTGTGAGCACTAACTAGTCCATTATGCATTGAAAAAGAAAAAAAACCTTGTAAATCAAAATCAAGGATGGAAACCCATCCATCAAAAGTACAAGGCGAGCGAGAATACAAGTGGACACAACCCAAAGAAAAAACAAAATCAAACAATGAACAAAAATAGGTAAGGACCCTATGCAAAGAGCAGTAATGGCTACGAAATGGGAATCAACTATGACAAAGAAGACCTAAGACAAGAGGACCTAAGACAAAAGAGCTGTCATTGGACTAGTCGTACTGAGCACTAACCAGTTAGGGAAGAGTAAGCTATGAAGCTCAAGTTTGTTGTTACAAAAACATTGCACAAGTGCATGAATGAGTCTCTTCAAGAATTGTGGTGCTTGTAAGAATTGTTGAATGTAGCTAGACTGCTTTGGCTTATGAATATGGGATCATCAACAAAGGAGGAGTTAATGGGGGAAGACATTGAATATATGGGATTATCTCTTCACTCTGCATCTGCAAATATTAAGCAATGCTGCAATGGTCAGCAGGGAAGGAGGTTGCAGAGATCATTCATAGGGAGAAGAAGAGCATCGTCTAATTCTTCGTGTCTGTTGGCAATCTGTGGCTCATGTTTTGTAGCAATCTTATTGCTATTTGGGACAGTAGTGATGAACATACACAGGCGCAGTGAGCTTGAACATGTTCTAAGAGACTGCACACTAGCACCCGGTAGCTTGTTTAATCTCTTCAATATTGCAGCAGGTCCCAGCAGCGCCTGGTCTGTGCCAGGGATCTTTCTTCACACTAGTACAGCAGCAGGTGGTGCTGATCATGTAGCTTTGCCACAACAGCTGCTGAGTAGGACTTCGTTCCATTACCAGCCTCAAAAGAATTGGATGAATGGTGAGGACTCACTCCATGAGGAGCAGCAGCATGTGTTTCTCAACATGTGTGTGTTTGAACTTTGGCCATGATAATCTCTATCTGCTTTGGTATCATGCAGTCAAGGCGCACTTGATCATGCAACAACCCATTTTTTGACATGGCTGCTAGCTAATTCTTTGTTTTGTCTGCTGTGTGATTGACATGCATGATCGATGTGGGGTAATTGCAAAATGGAATCAATTCATCATCTTCAGACCCTAATGGTGGGTGCTTGCAACAACTTCCTATAACCAACTTCTCCATGATGCAGTTGATCCTCAGACTATCAGTTGCTAAACTTTGCTATCCATTGTTTAGATCTTCTGCTCACTAGTACTACTGCTGCAGTTTCTGGTGTGATTGCAACACAAACACATGATGGTGATTATAACATTCTCTAGTCTGCCATCAGTTCTTCAGCTAAAATTTGTGGCTTTATGCTTTTGCAGGTCCTATGTATTACATGGGCTACTACCATTTGTTCCACCAGTACAACCAATCTATGCCACTATGGGGCGTGAACATGTCTTGGGCCCATGCTGTCTCCAAAGATCTCATTCACTGGCTCTATTTGGAAGTTGCTTTGGAGCCTGACCAACAGTATGATGCCATGGGAGTCTGGTCAGGCTCCAGTACCATCGGCCCCAATGGCGTCCCTTTCATCATCTACACAGGTGATGTGCAGTTTCCAACAATTTCTACTGGTCACTATCTGGAGCATATGCATCATGAATGCTGTGATTGTTTCTAAGAGTAGCTCACAATGGTGGATTTCAAGCCCGATGTAATTATTTTGTGATGTTTAAACCATAGTCATGATCTGTTGTCCCCAATTCTAGTTTGAGTGTCCTCAAGACTTTTGCTAGAATCCTTTTTGACCTTTGAACAACAATTTTAAGCATCAAGGAGGTGTGGCTGTTCCCATCTGGATTTTTGTTCATAGTTTCTGGATTTGTGTACAATTAGGGTTTCTTTATTGGTCCTCTTGCAGTTGCTATGAATGGGCAATCCACCATATCATGTGCAAATGTTATAACCCATTTGTTTGAGAGAGCTGAAGGGGTTTTTTTTTTTTCTCTTCCCTCTCTCTCTCTTTCTCTGTGGCATCAATTGGGGTTACTAGGTAAGATGAACCAAACCTTGGAGGAGACGCAAAATATGGCAGTACCAGCAGATCCCTCAGACCCACTTCTCAGAAAGTGGGTGAAAGTGCCTCAAAATCCTATTGCCAGAAGACCAGCAGTAGTTGTTGATCCTTGGACATTCAGAGATCCAACATCTGCTTGGCAGGAGGAGGATGGCAGTTGGGTTTTCACAGTGGGCTCAGTGATAGGAGACACCAATACTACTGGAGCTGCCTTCTTGTTCAAGAGCAAAGATCTGAGACACTGGGAGCAGGTAGACAAGCCATTGTTTACATTGCCAGAAACTGGAATGTTGGAGTGTGTTGATTTCTACCCTGTAGGTTTTGATAGTATACCACAGAGGTCAACTCTTCCAGCTCACAACAGCTCTCATAAATATGTCCTCAAAACAAGCCTTTTCAATACACAGCATGATGTCTACACATTGGGCTCTTATGCAGCTCATACATTTACCCCTGACAACCCAGAGCTGGATAATACTGCATTTGAATCCTTTTACTATGACTGTGGGCGGTCCTATGCCAGTGACTCATTTTTCGACCCAGTGAAGCAGCGGCGCATTGTGCTATCATGGGTGAATGAAAGTGAAACTACGGCACTGGCAATAGAGAGGGGCTGGGCAGGTTTTCTAGTAAGTTGAACTGTACTTGTATTGCTCCCTTGCATCTTTCTGTAAGAGCAACTCCATCTGTGCTCAGTATGTGACCCTGCAAATGACAATTGGATGAAGAAAAGTCAAAAGCATGCTGGTTTGGCTCAGCAAATGGTTTTGGCCCAGCAATTTTGCACACTGTGCTGAGGGTGGTAAAAGGCATAGCAAACCCTAACACCTGCTGTTGATTGGCTAGATAGTTTGATTGGTCCAGGTGGGTTGCTACTAGTAGCCTCCCACCTATTTGCAGTCCCAGTTTTAGTTTTATGGGTGGGGTTGGGAAAAAGTAACAAACTAAACTTGCATGTGAGAAATATTTTTGCAGGCTCACATACTGAGCACCACTGGAGATGCTCTGGTATAACTTTCTATGCAGTTTTCACTTAGAATTCTTATAAATCATTGGTTATCTCATTGTGTCTGCCTTCCACTTTTGCAGTCGATTCCTCGGACAGTTGCAGTTGATAGCAAAACAGGTGTCAACCTCATCCAGTGGCCCATTGAGGAAGTTGAATCGTTGCGGACAAACGAGCAGGTGCAGACAGGGTTGAAGCTTGATGCAAGTGCTCTGGTGAAAGTGGATGGTACTGCAGGCAGTCAGGTAAGTTCCATGGACTGAAAAGAATGGATGGTGAAAACTGATGATGGGGAAGAATAGTATACAGACATCAAGCATTGATGGGATGATGGTGGAAGCAATTCATGCTGGGAAATATTGAGAGCAATTCTGGATATAATCAGCAGTGACTGTGAATGGGCTGCAGGCTTCATGAGGACTTGCAGTAAGGAAATTTTATTGTAAATTTGAGACTGTACATGAAACCTAACCAGGAATTTCTGAACACTAGTTTTCCACTATACCCAACCAACTGTGCACCTTTGTGGCATTTTGAAGTTGTATAATTGATTGAATGAGTTTTGTGCAGCTGGATGTGGAGGTTGTTTTCGATTACCCAGATGTATCCATGGCTGGGGACTTTACAGATGAAGCCAAGTACAGCATGAATGACGAATTCAATTGCAGTCAGGGTGGGTCTGCACATCGTGGCATCTTCGGCCCCTTTGGTTTGCTTGTCTTAACTGATGAGAACTTCCAGGAACAAACAGCTGAATTCTTTTACATTGGTCGCTCTGGCAAGGGTGAATGGATCACAAGGTTTTGCAGTGATGCAAGCAGGTACGATTTCTTGAAGAAAGAATCTCAAGAAACTGCTGCTCCTCCTCCCTATTTCTCTATCTGCTGTTAGTCAAATTCTTGCAGTTTTTTCATACCACGTGAAGAATCTACTTGGTATATGGAAATTGGAAAATGTCAGGCTTACATTGTTGATAATTGTCTAAAGAGTCCCAAAAAAAAAGAGGAACTAATGCTGTGTCTGCTTGTAATCTGCAGATCATCTTTGCTGCCTGATGTTGGTCTCCATGTGTATGGCAGTCCTGTCAAAGTGTTGCCCACAGAAGATTTCCTGTCACTCCGTATACTTGTGAGACTCTCTACCTTCACACTAGAGAAAACAGAAATTAGAACCAAAACATTACAATATGTCACTAGCTTCAGAAGTTGGAACTACAAGAGAAAGTGGTTTTTCTCACACAAAAGGTCACAGCTCATGACACATGTGTAAGGTAAACTTTGTGGTTTCATCCATTAAAATGTACAATATGTGGTGTTTATTGTGGCATACATTACACATCAATTACAACTTGACATTAAGTTATGGCACTTAGTACAATTGCGTGAGAAAAATCACTTTCTCTTGTAATGTTGTAGTGTAGTGTGATTGAGAGTCTCTTCCCTGTTCCATTGTTACTGCCTCCCTCAGGCTGGCATCATGCTACAGTGTGTGTGTCTCTCTCAGCACTTTACTAAAACCCTTTGTTGCTTTTTTGGCAAGTGTATAGCATAACAGGTTTTGTGTGTGTTCTATTAATTAGGTGGACCAGTTCGTAGTGGAAAGCTTTGTGCAAGGTGGGCGCTTGGTGATCACTTCACGTGTGTATCCAACAGTTGCCATCCACAACCTAGCAAACCTCTATCTCTTCAACAATGGCACAACTCCCATCACCGTTCGGAAGATCACCACATGGCATATGTCAGAAGTCATAATGCAACCATACTAGCCTGCACAACTTGGATTCTCTTCTTCTCTTTCCACCTTTGCAAAACCTAGGATAAAGTAGGTGGTGCTGAAATGCTCTGATATCTCCTTCTCTCTTGTGAAACCCAGATAACATCTTGGAAGTGCAGAGAAAATGAGACTGAAATTATTGTTCCTCTATTCAGTTCCTTCACCAGGTGCTTATTTACTATAAACTTATTTTTCATGTAGTCCTGTGCTTTTAACACTGCAGAACAGGGCCAATGACAGCTGATTTCGCCAAGTGCACCTTAGTGGGCATGAAGAAGCAGCATATTAACCCTCTCCATTGAAACTGAATTTGAGCACTTATCATATTATCCTTGCAAGTCTCAAAATCTATCATTTTCTCTTTTAAGGAAATTTGTAGTTAATGTTGTTTAATGAATCATTATTTTACACTTTCGTTGCTATATGCTTGTAAGCATGGGGTTTTTTGGAACTTTTTGATGTAGCCACACTGGTGATCATCCACAAGAGAAATTGATCGAGCACAGATTTGGCAAACATAGTTTTGGAGAATTCAGAACCTACATCAAAATAAAATGCTCTGACACAATAGGGAAAGTGACTTGATGGTGATCTCACGTCTTCTTCAATCACGAAGGACCCATGAATTTGCTTGTGACAGAAGCAATGTCGATTTTGAGAATTGATCCTGCCATTGTGTTCAATACAGCCACTGTTGTCAATTTTCTACAAGAGAATGAATGGGCTGAGCCAATTGGATAGACTTGAGAACTCCTTTCTCCTTTTCATATTCCAAGAATCACTGTGGTAATCTATACAGCCTATCACAGCTGGGTTAATCTACCACAAATTATTGTGGTAATCTACAGCTCAAATTTGTGTCATACAATCAAGGGCTTGAGCTTCCAATTGTAGGATTCAAGATTTGAGGTGAAGCAAGAGACCAATGTTGTAAGCTGACAAACAAGCAGGCTTGCCTCGCTTGTAGATCAAGCAACTAGGACATCCAGTAAACAAAGCCTCTGACTTTCCAATTGCCACCACAGTGATATAGAAATTTTGAATCTAATGAGACAGCAGAGAACTCCACAATGACAGTTGGGGACACTTTGAAGGCCACTTAGTGGGTCAGCTCCACCAAAACCCTAAAGAAAACAACAAAAATAAGAATGAGCATAACAGCCTTCCAAGTATCACCCACAAGGTGTCAGGACATCACCTTCTTCACCATGGAAAAAAGTAACTGGCAGCCGAGAATCCCAACTGACTTCATCAGCTCACAACTGCTGTAAGTGCAAAATCTTGGAGCAAATGATTAAATACAGAAATATATCTCCTGGACTTTTCTGCTTCATTTTGAGCCACAACAGGTGACAGCAACAGTACCTACTCATTCATGATGTTGGCTAACTCTGGAGAGAAACACAATTCATGAATTTAAATAATCTGAATCAGCAACACTAGCAAACCATTCCAAATCACAACCTTCATAACAAGCCTCTAAAGCTAATATAAGGTGGATGATTTGCAATACACCATTGCAAGAGTTGGTTGAAAATTCATTGTCAACTGGACTTGGACAGGCAGGTGAGACTACAGCTCATGGTATGTGCTGATTGCATGGTCAGACCTAAGAAGAAGCATGGGCTCTTAAGAACTCTGTCAATCACCGGCAGAGACCAGACAACCCATGGCTCCACTAATAAGGGTCTCTGTCCACTAGGCTGCTGCGACCACAGTTACACACAGCAGCCTAATGGAAAGCCACTCACATAGGGCCTTGTTTCTTGCTTGTTGCAGCAACAGTCACCTTACATTGGAGAGCTGCAAGTGCAGTGAAAATATGTATTTAATCATGTTAGGAAGTCTGGAAACAGATGTTCTCATGAAAAAAAGAACAGATGTCACTGTATGGTGAGTCACAATTTGATTCACAGCTCTTGCAGCTTAGGGTTTGTTAGCATTTCACAGCTGCTGCAATTGGTCAATGCTTGACCGGTAGAGCAGTGAGATGACTGTGAGCACAGCTAGCTGGAAAAACATACTAAAAAGCTTATGCGATCAGTGATCAAAAAATCTGTGATCACAACAAACTAATGGAAAGATGTCTTAAGCAACCAAGACCGCTACTGTAGGTGAAGAACAGTCCTTCTGAATACTCGAAAATCCGTTGCAACAACGGAGGACTATCTTTTCTTGAAGCCGTATTTTTTCCGTTCATAGAACAAGTCCGTCTTAGCGCTTCCGAGGTTCACAATCTTAGGGCAGCCGTCCCGGTCTTTTTCTTGTTGCGTACACTCTTTGCAGTAGTAAGCATCGGAGATTCCCAAACCTCCGCATATGACACACCTGCCTTGGAATGAGCCGTAGTTGCACTCATCGCACACTCTCACCAGAGTGCATGGCCTCACATAAGAGTCACAAATCACGCACTTCCCGTCACACTTCTCGCACAGCCTCCCTATTGCAATCCCTGGCTGCTTCCGGCACATAATCAGATCCGGATGATGCTTCGCCATGTTGCTTCCCCGCCTTGCTCCAAAAGAAAAAAACCTGCAGCCCCCTCTCAAAACGACCCTCTTGCACGTAGAATTCTTCCTCCTACCGTCGACGACACCCAGTCCCGACTTCACGCAACTCCTTCTGCTTCAAATTCCACACTCGGCTCCAAGAACACTCCACACTAAGGTCCAAGAACACCGTGCTAGGGAAAGACGAAAACTCGAAGGAGTTGCGAGAGAACCGATTGCTCCAATTTCTCGAGAAATCCCCAAACCCTAATCGCACTTTCTGGAACCTATGTCACGAGAAACCCTAAACCCTACTCACAATTTCTTGGACTGTGTCCCAAGAAACCCTAAACCCTACTCACACTGTCTTGAACTGTGTCCCAAGAAACCCTAAACCCTACTCGTACCTTTTCAAAATTATGTCGCAAAAAACCCTAAAACCTAATCACACCCTTTTGAATATATCAACGAATGTATGCCAATTATGGATCTTTAAACATATTTCATGGGGTTCAATTTTTTTTAAATCCCCCCTTCCCCCCTTAACAAGGAAAGATATGTATTTCAAAAAAATAATAATTACCTACACCAACCAATTCACATTCATTTTCTTAAAATTTCTTTTGTGGGTTATGAATAAACGAATTTTCAATTTTCAAAAGGTGACATCTATGTACAAAAGCTATACATATCAAATTTCTAATTATGTTGTTTAAAAAATATTTATGAGAGCATAACATAGCCCTCCTAGAGCACAACCAATATGAACAAAATCCAAAACAAAGTAAAATATGGCAAAATGGATCCCCAATTTTATGCAGAACTTGCCTAATTGTAACACAAGTTCCTACCCTAACCACACCCCACACAAACCCACCCCAACTTCAAAAAAATCAATCATTTCAACTTGTAATTCTTTTAAAAAGTTATGTTATTCAATTAAATCATAATTCCCCTTTGTCAAAAACTCGTCCACTTTCTAATATTGTTTCAAGCCTAAATTTAACATGCAATTGGCACATGGGTCATTAGGCCAATTTTTCCCCCATAATGATAATATAATCCATATTTTCCACCTACAAACAGCAACACTTTAAAGTTATCAACACCTTAACAAGACTAAACACATGTTCAAATTTTAATATATTTTTGAACCAAATATTCAAAAAATATATTTTGCGAGGACACCTACATTTGGAAACTAGCTCTCATGGATGTGCCACCAAGCTCATGGATCTACAAATGCAAATGAGGGAATAGAAGGCCCCTTAAAGAAAAACAATTTTCCAATGACTAATGTTCAAGAAGATTATTTGTTAACCATGGGACCTTGATAACCTAAGTTCATATAAGATGAAGGTTATTGGGTAAAAACAAATGAAAAAATGAAAAATCATTTACTCAATGGTCTATCCAATGGAAGGCAACCCTAGCTTCTAAACAATAAGTAAAAATAAACGAAATTAAACATTTTCAAACAATTTTTAAAACTTCAAGGTGGAAGTTGGAAGGTAATTACTTTCCAACTACTTCATAGTACCTTTGTAACCTTGTAATTCATGGCAAACCTATTACTTTCATCTTCCAAAAATTGCCACCCTTGTATTGTTACCTTCATACTATGGTTGTTATTGTATTCTTATTGTAATTACAATCTAACCATCTTCAATAACCAAGTATGAAATATAGATGAGACTAAAAACTACAATCTTTTATATCAAACAATACTTAGTACTTTCCTTGTATCAAGAAGTCAAAGCAAAACGAAACAAAAATAGAAAACCTTTTTGTATTTCCATGTATTTTTCTCCCAACATCAAATACGGCACCATTAATCGTCTTCCTAAACCCCAAAACTCAACAATCAAAAATGAAGGAATGAAGAACCCATGCAAGAGAAAATGAGGAAAAAATGAAAAAAACCTTCACCCACACAAATTTTCCATTGTTCATAAGCCAAAAAGACACCTCATCCCCTACTACAAAGTACGTTTGTATCCGAATCTCCTTCACAAATTCTTAATTAATTAACAAAATCATGCCATTCACTTTATTATCAAATATTAATTACCTAAGCAACTTCATCTTTTAGTAATAGGATATTATAAACTTACCATTAATAACTAAAAAATTATTAAGATGCTCACTAAGGTAGTTAAACTAAATAATTTTCCCATTCACATATTTTTTCATTGGAATTCCATTCTAGGATTAACTTTTTATAATTTTTCCTCATAGGTAATTTTATGATGGGAATTATGATCAAGTAACATTTTAATACAAGTGAAGCCCCCACACCAAATTTTTTTTTCAAGATATAGTTTGGCAACATCAATTATTACAACATTAAATGCATTAGCAATAGGGTTCAACTAATCATATCACACCATCAAAAGAGGAATGACAACCTTGACACCATAATTAGATGTTGACAAGATTGCATCTAATGTTTCACCAAGTTTTCCACAACACACAAAGCTTGGAAATGTGGAACCAACATGATAGCCATCATTTTGTGAACAATGCCATCCATCAAAAGATTTGAAAAACTCTAATAAAAAGACACCACAATAAGCCAAATCATGGTGATGCACAACAAAGGAGTATGGCATGAAAGTTTTTTACCTATGTAGTAGAAAAGCACAACAAGACAATAGTGGTATGATGTATTGAAGTTCTAAGCAACAAATGAAGACAAAAGCAATGTCTAACAACTGATCGAAAGAAAACATCACAACACATTTGCAAAAATAAAGCAACACAAGGGGAAAACAAAACCATCACAATGATGCACAACAAAAGGAAACCACAAAAGACTCACGCAACAAAAAAAAAGGGGGGGGGAGGGATGGTTAGATGAAAATGTGCAACAAAAAGTCATGAAAATAACATTACAGTGCACTTACATAACAAAATAAACACCAAGGGAAGAAAAGATGATGATGCAAAACAAAGGAGTGCGATGAGAAAGACCTCTTACCTGCATAGTAGGAGAGCCCGATGAATAAACAATCACAAAGGCAAGAAGATTACAACAATGGCCTTTGCATTCGATACCACACACCTACTCAACAAAGTAACATAAAGAGAAAAAAAAAATAGACCACCACAATGATGCCAAACAAAAGAACATAAGAATGTCAAGTGTTTTGTGATGGAGTAGCAAACAAGTATTAAAGCAATGATGATAAGTGAAATCGTTATTCTCCTTTGCCATTTCAAAACCCTAAAAGTTTAACAAATGGGAGTTTATTCAATTGTTCCCTTTAACTTTAGTTATAATATACAAATAGCTAATATTTAAAGTCATTATCCATATCCGGAAAACATAATATCATTAAGCAACATATATGAATAAATATATGTTAAGGATATGTATTAGATATCGATAGAAATTGGTTAACATTTATAGTAAGCTCAATCAAATATGGATCATGGTGGATAGTGACAAAACGAATATTTAGGATATGGTAAAATTTATATATGGATACTATTTGTATTGATATCTAGATTTAAAGCTATAACCAAACAACGTTAATATCAACCATTTTTCTCAATTTTTTAGTTTAACCAATTTTTTAACCACTAACTTTATGCATCTTTTTTTTATTGTTACCTTGTTCAATCACCTTGTTTTGTGTGATGACACTAGTGCTAATGAAATGTTGTTAATTGTTCAACCTTTTTAAAAATGGCTATGTTGTGTTGGTTTTGTGAAATTTTCATTGATAGACATTGTTTTATGTTTGCATTGTAGTTGTGTAGTCAATAGTTATTTATTGATTTTTTTGTTACAAACAACATTGGTATTCAACATGACATGCTTTCCTATTCATGACCATTGTTGATTGTACTCCTTTTTTGCATCATTTAAGACACAAACAACATTGAGCTCACGTATTTCCATGTGCCAAATGTGATAATTTTGATTTCTTGATTTTTTCTAATTTTCATATAGTGCTTTGTTAATGTGTGTCATTTTATTTTTTGGTCACTTTAAGCATATATGTGCACATTGAATTTGAAGTCATGTTTTTTCTAGTGACATTGTTGGAGCTCCTAAGATGACAATCTCACTTCTTTCTACGATTACAAATACCTTAGCAAAGAGGTTCTCTTTTATTTGCCAATATTTTTGTCATTAATTTCATGTTTCTTTTGTCCATGTTGTCTTATTCATGTCATCTTATTCAAATTTCCTTTACACATTGTTTTGTAATCATTATAATTATGTGTGCATATAATTGTTTATTGGCATTTTTGTAATTGCCAACAACACCTAAACACCTTAAATTTAATATTATTGTTTTCATGTATGTAACCAATATTTAAATTTGACAAAATTCCAACATAACTATTAAATCAAAGCTTGAAAAAAATCCTAGAAACATAACAAATGAATATCAAGATTAAGAGGAAAATTTGGCTTAGTTTTAATGTTTGGAATGTGTGAGAATGACTTCATTGAAATGGAAGGTTCAAATTTGTTATTGATGTTGATGACCATTGTGGTCATTCAAGATATTTCATCAAAGCTTTAGATATGAAATTTGCTAAATTGAAATTAGTCTAAAAGGACCCAAATGGACCTTCATTCAAACTTATTTGTAGTTGAAAATTGTGTTCACATTTTCAATATGTTATTAAATGCAAATCTCTAATTCAAATTGTCAATAATTGTTCAACGTTTCAATTCAACCTTGATGTGGATGATAGAGAATTGGGAGGTTATTAACAAAAGAAGTTGAGGAACATGCTAAAATTTGAACCCAAAATGGATTCAATGAATGAAGGTGATTATAAGGGAAATGCATTATACCTTTGAGCATGGGGAATCACCTTGGATGCCATTAAAGATTTTCACCAATGCACGACATTCTTGAGTGAAGATAGTAGCAAACAAAGCAATTGTACAAACATGAAAAATTTGTTTTAAAAAGACCATCAAGAAGCTTGATGCCTTATTGATTGAAAGAGGAATGAATGATAGTGGGGGAAGAAATCTATCAACCAACATCATTTATTAGCCTTTTCCCCTCAATCTCACATGAGATATAAAAACATACTTATGGGAAAAATGGCCAAGTGCTTTATGGCTCTGGTCTTGACAACTAACATAATTCTTAAAATTATCAGAAGTTTAATTCCCTCCTATGAACCTTCTAGCATCACCAAGTTTGAATGATAATCATATTCAATGTTGTTGATTTGATTATGTATAATATAGTGATAAAATCAAGGTTTTCATTTTCCTTTAAGTTTGACATCCATCCTAATGGTTGAAATGTTAAGTATTTCATAGTTCACATATATGTGAATCAAGTTAGTTTAGGTTGACCATGCTATTTTTACATTAATATGAAGTGTTTTTTTCTTAGATGTGTAATCCTTGTGTTGATCAATTAGACTTTTAAATTGGGCCCCAACCTCATAAAGGACAAGGTAAATATCTTTTGGGTGTCCACATGTCAAAAAATGCAAAAATGTTCCTTGTCACAAAAAAGTACAAGTCGCAAATTTTTTTTCTTGATGCATTGAAAGTAGAAATATTATTTTATTCCATGATTATATGAAGTTAAACTTTCACTTCAATATTATAAATTTTAAATACGAACATTTTCATGTAGATTTAAATAGATTTTACAAAATTGCATCTACTTGTAAGAAATGTCTGATCTTACAAAATGGGTTGCAAGTACATGAAATATTGAACATTTTCTATTTTCAAGTTATGAAAGCCTTAAAAAAATACTTGTGTACTATAAAATTATGCATGTTATAATCATAATACATAAAATTTATAGTGTAAAAGTAGGTTTGAACACCAAATTGACCCAATAAAGTTCAAATCTACTTCTCACTTTATTTATGATACAAAAGTTTTTCAAAATTTGTATTCAACTTACCATAAAGTAAATGGAGGGCCATGTTTTTTCATATTTCTACTTACACAAATTTTTAATATGCTTTCATGTGTTTATATAAAAAATTCTATCATTTTTAAATTGCATTTTGGGCGGACTACTTTTTTTGTCTACTTGACCATAGCTACACCCTTTTGGTTTATGTTGATGGAGACATAACATGATAGTTAAGAATGATCGAAACCTTGTTTATTTCCACAAAACCAATGACCAAGTGCCAAGTTTAATACTAAATTTTATTTGGAAATGATCTAAAAGGATTGCATACAAGTTCCTTAAAAACCAACCATATCATGAACTTTTAAATTTTTAGCTCAAGCTACTTCACTCAATCTATAAGAATTCTAGGATGCAAAAAATAGTACAAGCAAATAGTTGGGACGTGAATTATTAGATTGCACAACCACTTATAATGGCCAACTCTAGGTTCTACCGACCACACCAAGACAATAGTTTCATCACTTCGGTAAACACCTTTGTAAAGGATTCTAACTTGTGATTCATGAAAGTTTCGACTTCAAGCACCAACACAAGAGAACATGCAATATTGGCCCCCAACTAACACTGTCATGGTTTAGTGATATGTTTGAATTCCAATTAAAGGCACACTCATCATTCATCTAGCATTTCTTCACACATGTAAGGTTTGACGCACTCCCAAGTTCCTTCTAGACCCACTTGAGGGTCCAAGTATGCGGCAATGCGGAAGGAGTTGGAACTTGGAACCGCTCCCAACTTCCAGCACTAGAGGGGGGTGAGAGGGGCATGCTAAAAGTCCCGGGATAGATTAGGAAGAGTTGACAAGCTTCACTCACTCACACGGGCCTGCACAAAACCCATACAAAGTGGTTAGTGCATAGTTGGAACACTTTTGGTGCTAGGACGAACCACGGGAAACACGGACACACAAGACTCACCACGGCCCGGACTTGGGGGAAGCCACCACCTTCCCCCTTATAGTATACTTTGTAGCTCTCCACGGAGGCTACATCCAAATGGCTATTTTTCCCGGGACTTTGGACGCTCATATTTCCCAATTGTAAAGTCTGATCGCAACGAGGTCTATAGCAAAGTTGTAGCCCTCGTCAAAAGCTTTTCAACGTAGTGTCGCACTCTAGAATCGGACATCAGGAAAAGGTCGATTCCCGACTTTAGTGGTCGGGAGTCAAATTGCTAGTTTGACTCCCGGCCCTTCTTTTGGCCATAACTTGTGTTTCAAATATCCAAATGAACAATAGGAGCCCATTTTAGACATCTACGTTTCAAGAGCTTTCCAATGGTATAAAGAGCGTAACAATCCATTGAGATTTGACCCTTCAACTCGCCCTCTGAAATTTCGGGAGTCCCGGTGGACTTCCTCTCCCAAAATGGTAGTTGCCTTGGGAGTGTGAATGTTCACTCCCTCGCACTTCTTTAAACTCCCGGGAGTATGTGGTGATTCCCGGGCTTCCTTTTGGTCCGCACCTTTCCAATGCCTTTGCCTTCACTCCCGGGCTTCCTTCCTTTTGGTTTACAACTTTGCAATGCCTTTGCTTTGACTCCTGGGCTTCCTTCCTCTTGGCTTGCAACCTTGTAACCCCTTGCCTTGGTCGCGAGCCCAAAGCTAGGGTTGTGACAAGGTTGCATCCAGCTCAAAGTTAAAGGAGATGTTGGGCATTCTTCATGCAACGATGTATCTTGAAATGCATGCAACTCCGAAATGTTCAACATGTTGAATAAGTTTCGAATGGTTTCCCATATCATTAAAAATCCTTTAAGTACTTAATGATTACCATAGACAAAGTAATATCATAATTAGACTAGGAGAAAAGAAAAGAAATCCTTCACTTCAATTATAGTGGGGCCTCTTCATCCAAAGACTTGGAGGTATTGATCAAGATGAGGATGAAAGACATGCGTAATTGTGAACTTTCATTGGGTGCAAGTTCATCCATTCATTATTATGAGTGGAATGGTGAGAAGGATTTCCCTTCACTTTCATTGATCAAAAGCCCACTTTTTAGAGGGCAAGGAGTTCCAAGGAAAGATTGGGGGACATGTATCAAAAAATAAAAATAAAATGAGTGTGTAAAGGGGAAAGATGTTGCTTGTATGTGAAAGGAAAAGAGAGAAAGTGCTAAACAAGAAGTTGACCATACATAAATATTGGTGGTGTTCAAGTGAAGGGGGGATCAACCTTCCATTTCTTTCTAGATTATTAACTTGAACATAGATTTCTTTTAAATCCACCAATGATTTTCTTCCAAACTTGAAACAATTTTAGAACATTAGTTAAGCCATGTGACCACCAAATTTCAACACAATCAGAACTAGGATCAAGGTGTATCAAGTGGAAAAATGAGCAGGGTTATAACAACAAATGCTAGCAACTTTGGAAAGCCACCTTTACCCTCTCTTTGATTATTTTAAAGCTCCAATTTGGTAAAGGTTTGGTAAGTTAAAAACCTACCTGCAAATTTTAGCCCATTTGGACCTTAAGTGTAAGGGTTGTGTGTTGAAATGTGTAGGGGGATATAATTGAACCCCAAGAAGGTCAAATGTTTAGATCTTATAGTTCGCCATTGGATTTTCATGAAGTTTGGTGAACATGGAAAAGACTTGTAATACTCAAACTATTAAAACATTATCTCCATAAACATTATTTTGTGAAAGGTGAGCTTTAATGAATCAAGCCTTGATGGTTGGCCTTGAATTACACAATTCTATAATCTAGTTATATCATGTAGTTATACCTACATTGCCTTGCAATTGTATAAAGTTCATGTTCATTTCTTGGATTCTATCAATTTACACATGCACATTGAATTACAAATGCAAGAAAACCAAATTAAAAATCTTGATCTTCCATTTGATCTTGCAATCCACACCACCAAGTGTAGAAAACACATAAGCATGTTCACTTAAAAGAACCAAAAGTGGGAAGTACTAGTTTACCTCATACCTCCTTCTTTTTCTTCTCATTTTCTAGATATTTCACACTTGACAAATCTTTAATTCTACATTCTTTAACCATAACTACAAAATGCTCTTGCAAATTATGACCTTTGCTAGGAATGTAAGCAATTATTTCATTTTGATTAGTTAAATGCATTTTGGTTATCTTGTGTAAAGTCAAATTAGGTTTTTTGGTGTTCTTGTATAAATACACATACATACTCTTTACTTTTGAAGACATTGAATCAAAGCTTGAGTATGTTGTGAGCGCCATTTTGACTTTCTACCATGACAAATGAATTGATTTATTGTAAGCATATTTCATTTACCTTGTTATTTAAAAATTGCAAAAATTTATTTTTCCCCATTTTTCATGGTTTATTTGCCATGGAAATAGAGCCTTGGCCATTGCTATGCCTTCTAGCCCTTCATTGCTATACATTAAACCTATACTTGGTTACTTTTGCATGACGTTTTTTTGTAAAAGTTTTTTAAAGTTAGGGAGTATTATATAATTTGATTAGTTTAATCTTGTGAAACTCCTTACTAGTTTAGTGCTTAGATTTTGTCAAGATATCTTGAAAAAAAACTACTACATAAACATTATGAGGAGTTGTATTAATAGGCATTGATTTGATGTTGATTATTTAGGGAAGTCATTCCATTTTTCAAATAACATGCAAAAAAAAGGTGCAACTAATTGAAAAGAATTCATAATTTAATTAAATGTAAATATAAAAAGCCTACAATTTATTATGAAATCCTATATATAAAAGCTACAAGGTGTTTGTCTGTTTGTGCGTCTGTCTTTGATGAATGAAGTTTTTGATGAATGAATGAATTCGCAACTGACAGTGGACAGTTATATTAGGGGGGGGCCAGCAAGGGGGCTAGCAGCTGGGGTGGGGGGGGCCAGTAGAGGGGGGCCCAACATGGGGGGGAAGGGGGGGGGGGCAATTTTTTTAAAAAAATTTTTCATTATAGAACATTTTAAAAAACTAGAATCTTTTTGAAAAACAAAATAGAAAATAAATAAATAAATACATAAAATAGAAAAAAATGAAGATAGACAAAATAAAAACATGAAACAAACATAAACCAAAAAAAAGTAAAAACGCAAAAACTATAAAAAAGGAATGGAAACAAATGAAACAAGGAAAGGGAAATACAGTAAAATAATTTTAAAAGGAAAAAAAATTCCAAAAATGAAGAAACCAAATAAAGAGTAGAAAATAAGAAAAAATAAAATTTATTAATATTGAAGAAAAACCCTACTTGAAAAAGAATGAGGTGTGTCTTCTTTCTCCAAACTTCAAACTTGCATCCAAATAAAAATATATATAAAAGTGAAAAAGAAACACTTTATTTTTAATATAAAAAATAATAATAATAGAAAACACATAAAAATTAAAAAATTAAAAAGTTAAAAGTTTCTAAAAAAAATTAAAACTTGAACCAAGTTTAAAGAAACTGGGGGACTTCACATTGGGGGGGACGGGGAAGGACCGGGCGGGGGGAGCTCGACGGGTGCATTATGCACCGGGTTCACACTAGTATATCTAAATATGATTGTTAAAATTTTCAATTTTAATATAATATTTTATTATTTTATAGCATACAAAAAAATGCCCTTTTTATTTCACATGTTTCATAAAATATGTAAATAATGACTTCTTCAAGGTTGATTATCCTATTGAGGATGTCATCATCACATACATCACCCAACTATTTTGCATCTTGAGAAGCAAAGGCCATACCCATGCTTTTACACAAGTTCAGCAATTGCTCTTAGATGCATTGCAATTGATTATCAATAAGTTGATTTTTTTTTTCCAAAATTGAAAATAAGGTTTTATCTAAATAAATAGGTAAGGGAGTCGAAAGCATCCATATGGAAGAAGGTTTTCCCTTGGGAATATACCATGGAAATCACTAGTCATAGATATTTAATCCATTATAGGAAATGAATGATTTTCTCAAATTTTTTATTGTCTATTTTTGCTTTGATTTGTGTTGTGGTTTCTACCTAGTTTTTAATTGATGTTAGTATTTGTTTACATATAATAACATTGATAAATATATGAAAAATTCGAACTTTGCAACAAAATAAGTGGCAAGTTGAAAAATGGTGACCTATTGCAATGTGAAGAGGCATGCAATGAAAAACAAATTGCATATGAAAAGAAATCAATAGTTTTTTTGTCTATCTTAAGATTAGGTCAAAGAAATGAATTTCACTTTGTTGGCTTACAAACCTAGTGGATTCAAGTGGACTTTACAACATTTCAATGATCCCTAATTACAATGGTAATGAAACTCATAGAGTATTTGGAAGAGGTGAAATAGATAATGAGGTTGGTGACCACAAGCAAATTTCCATTAAAACCTTTTCATTTTGGAATATTATGTCAAAACTATTCAAAATTGAAGACATCATTAAAATTTGCTACAAATTGATTTATCTACATCAAATAATGATTTCACAAGCACATGGATCAATCATAGGAAAGGCCTTGATATTGTCACTCTAAGTGAAACAAATGTTGCTTACCTGAAGAAAACTCTAAAAATATTGATATGAAAAAGGAAAGGTCCAGAAAGGAGGTTTAATGGTTGTTATTATTTATTATCTCAAATTACAATCATGGCTTCTTGTATATATTACTGCTACATTGTTATGATTTTTGGAATTCAACTACATTTCATGAACATGATAGGTATGTGTTAACACCCACATTTTGGAAACTTTGACACAATGAACTCCAAGAAATAATAACCAAAGTTGTTTATGTCAAATGCTACAATTGCAAAATAATCATTAAAAGGATCAATATTATGTGCAATGTTAGGCCATTAATTAATTAATTAATTTCATGTAGAAGCACAAACTGATAATCCAAGTCAAATTTGTTCAAATTTTGCAACTCCAACTGGGCCTCTTGAATTGCGAGTAGGCACAATACTTAAATTTAATCTTATTGCTATGCAAAGTGGTTGCGAAAGTCAGGTGCATTGAACATTTGAGTTTTTTTTGGAATTTTTTTAATCTTGTAATATTATCAACAACAAACCTAAAAGAAGTTAGAACTTTCATCAAAATTGGTTGTCATGAACTTCAAGTGTCAATTAATGTCATGAAAATAAATGAATTATCCATGAAGTAAATTTGAAGATAATACTTAGTAAATTGAAGGTTGCTAATACATTTGGATCCATGTGAACCCTAATGATAATGTAATATATCATTTGAATTGAAAGTCATTGTGGTATTTTCATAAGGGCAATTGTTATGGCAATTCACAATTTTGCATTTTTGGTTTTGCAAATATGAACTAGACATGTATCAACATGAACTATCTTTGTAGTCGCCAATGTCCAAGTTGTTTCTATTACCTTGGAGACCAAATGTTTGGAATTGAAGTGTATGCTGGGAGTGTGATCACCACAATGGCAAAATGCATGGTGGCAACTTATCATTTTGGTTCAACTAGATTAGGATCATGCCAAACAATTCAACCTTTCCAAGTGTTGATTGCACACCATTTTACTCTCAAACTCATCATACCTGGCCCACTCCCATATTCTCGTTATGGTGCGGGAAAGGAACCCGAATTAGTTGTTGTTGCTGGTACATGAACATTTTCATTTCACACACCATCATGTTACACAAATTTCATGTTCAATACCATCCAACAAGGTAATGAAAACATTCATGAATTTTGCATAATAATGGGTTTCCTCATTTTATTTAAATACACATCCTCAATATAACCAACAAAAAAAAAAGAGTTCTTACTTTAATTGTGTTCTTGGCAAGGCTTAACTTGTAGCATTTTTTTTATCAAAATTGATTTCATGGATGGTTTTGTCTACTTCAAGTCACCAAATATCATGTTTGGAAAATGTTTTGTTTAGTGTAATGTATCAATTACCCATGTGGTGATTTGTAATGTTGAAATTATATATTATGATTATTTAATATGCACATTCTTGTATAATGGATGTCAATTATGCAAATGTGTGTTTTTTCAATATTTATTCCAATGCAAGCCATTCTATTTATGAATTGGATGGATTTGAAATTCTTCTATAGGAGACATATATTTGTACTACTACAATAGATTCAAAAATTATTCTTGTGGTACTTATGTGGGTAGGAAATGTTGTGATAACAAAAAGTGTACTTTCTTCTCGATCTACGACTCAAACATATATGGTTGGAAGTGATGCAAATTTTTTTGTTCAACTTATGGATGCTTATGGAAATATGGTAAATAATTCTTTCTATGTGCTTTTTAGGTCAAATGAAAATGAAATAATGTTTTAATCACTCGTGTTATAGTATGAGGCTTGTTCAAATATACTTCCATCAATGTACAAATTTGATAATGATGATGCTCACATCATAGGTTACCACAATAAAAAAAATTAGCAATGTCTAAATGGTTTGCCACATGATAAGTTAGTATTAGAAATGGCAACAAAGAAAATACAATGAAACAACACAAAGTGTGACATATATAATTTAAAAGAGTTCATGCAAAGCCAAAGCCAAAATAATTTCTTTGCATTGGTCACTACAACATGTGAAACATTGTCAAATTATTTTCATAGCATGCATCAACAACATCTATTTCAAACAACTGACCTACTAGAGTGTTTTGAGGGTTATAAATGCTTCAACTACAACTCCAATTTTTGGTTGAATTTTTTGAAGCTTATGCTAATGCATATTCTTCATCATCAATATGAAATTGTGTTTTAATGTTCGGATAGATGTCAATTGGATGTTGTATATGTGGTTCAGTGTTGTTTTGGGGGCGAATTTTCACAATCTGGCGACAAAAAAAAAGGGCTGGCAAATCCAACAACGGGATTTTCAAGATTTAAAAAAACAATTCGCCATATCTTGACCAAAAAAACATAAAAATCGCCATATTTAGACAGTGTGTTCCTGTAGGTCGCCATAACTAGGCAGAATTCCAAAAAAAACCTACTAGTCCATGAGGACAGTCGCCATTTACTGCTAATTAATGATGAAGATACTAGCCAGTGCACCGAATTGATGAATTTGAAAAAGAAAAAAAAACACTGATGTGGTTGAGATTGAATTTTGGGGTTTGTACTTGGCAAGCACTTCTATTAGACACTCAATTACAATTTTTTCTTTGAATGAACTTGTTATTTTTTTTTGAAAAAAAAAACTTCAATTATGGTTTCTTGAATTTTTAAGTGTGTTCAATTGATTGACTTAATTACTATGCAAACATGTGACTCTTTGGAAAACTTGGTTAGGTGAATGCTCTAACAGGAAGGAATACAGACATGACATACACATGGAATGTTGTGATCACAAGCAATCCTACAATGCCAAATAGTGTGTCAAATACCCTCCCATCATCATGTGTAACTTTTGATCTTGTGGCGGGCGTTTACAATATTGATTTTACTCCAAGTGAGGTTGGTAAATTTATGTTCAATATTTCAAGTGGTGGTCTTATTCCCTTAAATGGACCCATGGCTTTCACCGTCCTTCCAGGTTAGCGAGTTTTGATTATGCTATCACTTCACGCCATGTAAATTTTAACATAAGCTTTGCTTTTGTGTTGATGAAAAATTTAGTATTTTGTGAACTAACCACAAAAAAAGAAGTAATATTCATGAAGCTAAGGATCATTTCCTCAAATGGGAATGGTCATATTTATCAAACTCCCAAATGTTTGATTACCAAAATGACTCATTTGTAAATGTGCACCTAAGTTTTGCACATGTTTGATAACATTCAAATGCATTCTCTAAATGTTTGTGACATTGTTTCTTTATTTGATGGAGGTTTTTGGGTGTTTTGATAGGTGCTATTTCAATATATAAATCGTATGCACAATGGAAAAATGGTGTGAGTTCATTTGTAGTAAGACGGTTACCATCAAGCTCATCATGCACAAAATGGTTTGGTTTGATTATGTTTACTTACATTATTCATATTTGTAATTATTCTTCAATAGTGGGTTTAAAGTTTAAAGCATATGCCTGCGATTACAAAGTTTTAGTTGAAGATGATAAACCCATCATTCTAAAGTCATCCTCAACCTAATACAAAATTTCAAATTACCATATATGTACATCACATATTATAAAACAAGATTAATTTTGAAGTATCATTTTGGAAAACAAAAATGGTAGATCATGGTACATCCATGGAAATATTTGGCAATGGCAAAATTAAACCCTTAGTACTTGTTGGGCTTCACTCACAAAGGGTGTATGTTCCTTTTTAAATAATTGGTACATGATTGGATTCAATTCTCACATAGGCTTAGGGTTTAGAGTTCAAAAAACCTTGAGAATTTGTCAAGGGTTGATGATACTTCTTGTGATTTCACTAAAGTTTAGGGTTGAGGGCTCAAGCTCGAGAAATTTGACTATAATGTTGTGGTGAATGTCTCATGTTTAGGCTGGGCAACAAGCCATATTATCAATCATACAATATGACATTATGTTATATCCCGTAAACACAGACTTTAACTATGACATTGCGGTGATAGTGTTGGGACAACGTAATGCCGTACGAAACCTAACAAAGCAACTCGATGTTGAAGTTGGTCACATCTTATATCTAATGGTATTTACGCAAATTGGAAACTTTTCTTTGCATGTCGGAACTTTAACTCAAGACCTTTCGGGCTCCCCACTTCAATTCACCGTGAGCCCCGGTATAACATCCTCATAACACATTATAATTTCTTACCATGAATAATAAGATATTATCATGAAGGTATGAAGCTCCTTGCTTCCTTTTTCAAAGAAGTAGTGAGCTAGGGCAAAGTTTTAAACTAGGGTATGTATAAAAGTATACTAGGGAATGAAGTTTGTGTAGTAACATATTTATTTTCTTAATGTGTAGGTCCGGCTAGTGCAGCATCAAGTAAATCGCAATGGTTATATGGAGTAAGCACTTATAAAGCGGGAACACAAGCTACCTTATGTGTGACTGTGATGGATGTGTATGGAAACATTATAGTTACACTTGATTCATATTTTGCGGGATTAGTTGTGCAAAATTACGGAGATAGTCGCACCTTGCCGACGACACCTATAAATATCACGTTAAATCCGGACGGGAAACAACAAATGCTCCAATTTGTACCTACTCTCGCCGGAAGGTTTAACCTTCAAGTTACTCTTTGGTCCGTGGGTATTGCTAATTCCCCTTTTGCATTCAATGTGATTCCAAGTGAGAGCTTCTTCCCATATGCTACGATGCCATGACTTTTGAGCTTTTGCCATGTTTTATAGGGTTTAGGGTTTATAGGAACCCTTAAGAGCTTAAGGGTAAAATAATTTCTCACCTACTCATTGTGCCAAATTATTTTGGCAAAAATTCTATCAATTTTTTTTTCGTTTTTGTTTATATTTGGCTAATTAGTTTCAGTTTTTTTAAGCATTCTTAATTTTGTCCAATTCAGATTTTTATTTTTTTCCTTTTGTTCTTTTGAGGATGCCAAAGGCGATGTTTCGGTGCTCCATTGCCAAGGCTGGTGGCTTTTGGGAACAAATTCAACATTTGCAGGAGCATTAACCATGTTTACGACCATTTTATCCGACGCTTACAATAACCCAATCAACAAGGATACAAACGGAGGCCTGGTGACATTCTGGACTTGGGATACGTCCATAACAGCTACAACTACGGGAAACCCGGTTCTTGTCTCTGAATTGTCGAACTCACAAATGGATGCTCTCGGTCACATACAAATTCAATTTGTCATGAGCACTATCGGAACATTCTCATTCCAAATTGGAAAAGCTTCGATTTTCATCCACGGATCTCCCTTCAATTTCACGGTTCTCCCAGGTGCACGAAACAAACACTTTGCATTTGTTTGTTTGTTGGTGATTTACGTGTGCGGAGTGTGGATGAGTGTTGGGTGGGTAAGTCTTTTACCCAGATACACCCCACAAGAGGGTAAAAATACATACCTGAATTGACTAATAAATATTTTGATGCTTACTCTCACCACCTAGGGGAGGGTATTTGTTTTGAAGCAGGTAAAAAGAAAATATATTCCAAAATCGTTGCATGGTACCCATGCATTTCCATATTTTGCAATGCATGTGGTTATGATACATTTGTTCAAATTACGATTACTAACCATTTAATATATTGTAGTGCCTTCGGCATTGACATGTTGAATAATTATTTTATTTAAAAAAATTGAATTCAATATTACAAATAGATAATGTATTAAAATTTCAGTTTGATATTCTGTAGAAATAAATATATTTGACAATGATGAATGTCTATGAATTTTTTTATATTAAAATAAAAGTATTGCATATTTTCGTTTTTTTCATCACAATTCTTGGTTGCAAGTAAAAGAGACTCCATTTTATTGACCTTGAATACGAAGGCAAGGACTGTGTGTTTAGATTCATCATAGAGTACAGTAGCTCAAGGGATTTTGGCTGCTAGGAAGTAGGTCTATTTTTTATATGAGGATTTTTGATACATGATATTTTGGCTTGTGTTGAAACTTGAGATTAGTTATAGAGTTATGATATCTTGAAGGATTTCGGTTTCTTGTAGAGGATTCTTTTGAAGACTATATTTCTGCATGGTGAAACATTTGAATTCTCATAATTTGTCTTTTGCCTTAAAATACTTTTAAATGTAAATAACAAGGCCACTGTGTGACACACCCCTTGTTTAACAACTTAAGTGAGTTGTAGTAGACATTAGAGTTGTTATTGTTATTAAACATAAGTAATTGACTGATGAATATGTGACCTATTACACATTGAGTAACCCCCAAAAACAAAACAAAAACCCTAAACCCTAAATACAACCTAAATTTAAGGGATTAGGATTCAGCACCCCCTTGTACAATGTATATATGTCATGAAATTAATTATAATTGAAACTTGGTCTGGCCTGGTTTATTTTTGCAAGTTTTCATTCCATAATGTTTGAAAAATGCTGCCAGGCTTGGTTTCAATGGCAACAACACGGGCTTCATTTCTGGATTATACCACTTCTGTTCCTGTACTACTTGCAGGAACAATGGTTAGTGTTACAATTGCACAAGTCGATTCCTACAACAATGTTGTGCCGCAAACCTTTCTATTCAGTACACAAATTATTTCCGCGCTAGGAGGACTGGCCATGAATATCGTCATCAACACAACCCCGGCAACGAGTCAAGGATTGCAAAATCTCACATTTGCACCAACTGTGGTTGGCACTTTTGCCCTTCTCATTGGCAATGGAGTCACAAATATTTCGAACTCCCCGCTCACATTCATGGTCACTCCTGGTGCAATGGATACCCTTTGAATCCTGATATTTCATGTGAATTAATTGCTTAGGAAAAAGGTTACATAGATTGTTAACACAATAGAGTTATCCATAAAGTGACCCTCTCTTCACCGTGTCTTTGGGCCTCCTTTCACCCCCCATCCCTTCTTTCAGTGGTATCCACAAACGAAAGACATTGAAAAAAAATCTCAGTATGAAATGCTAATACTCAGCATTTAACGCACAAGGTTCTAGACTACTTATAGTAGTTGTACAGTGAAAATATATGTAGCAGCAGTGGAGACGCTGAGGAAAAAGGAAAGACAGGATGAACCTCAGTTTACACAGTTTACCACCAAAATTGATGATTTTCTCAGTTTCATCCCCCCTTGAATGCTAATGTACTTTTTGGCAAGTTTTTTAAAAATCCCAACCTGTGTATGACCAAACTCAGGGTTCTGGTGCTGTGTTTTTCTTACTTTACCGATAACTCTAAAATGGGAGTTATCATTAAAGTCGACCTGTCTTTGGGCCCTAGATTGACCCCGTAATCCCGTTTCATTCCCAATTTGAGTGTTTTGAGAAATGAGCAAAACTGGGTACCATTTAATAGGTGTAACCCATCTCCTTCTACCTTGAGAATTTTGGTACTTGGGTGCTGATGGTGGTTTTTCTTTTTCAGGGCCTATAAGTGTGATGAGCTGCATCGGAAATTGGTTGAATGACTTTAACACGTTTACCATTGGTGATGCTGTGACATTTTTTATCACACAACGTGATATGTATGAGAACCCTGTTTTTGCATCTGGAACTATCCCATCGTTTACATTCCACACCACAATTGTGTTGGCAAGTGATGGCATTACACCTGTTACTATGAATTCGATGACGATATCACTTTCATACTTGATGCCTCAACAACAAATACTTAAGTTTTCAGCCTCTCGAATTGGACAGTTTTTGCTTCAAGTCACTGACACAAATGGGATTAACATTATCATGTCTCCTTTTGATTTTGCTGTCACAACTGGTGTGGAACTCGCTTTCTCCATTTAGGGCTATAGAGTCCACTTAAATGTAAAAGCACACAAAGAAGGTTCCCAATGTATTTGTGAGGTCATCGAATATACATTAATAATGCCGCCTAAAAACAAAAGGCACCTTAAGCCTACAAATTGATAAGTGTAAGGGGCCTAGAAGGAGGCAATAGCTGAATCCGGCCCTGCATATTGAGAATGTCCCCCACCCATGGACTTTACCTATTGTAAAGCATGAGGCAAAAATCTATCAAGAACGAAACGTACATTAGAAGGTATATAAATGGGAGGGTTCTTATGCCTAATCCTCAATAGTGGGAGGGTTCTTACACCTACAAGTGGGCATAATGTCCCTCTCTTCCTTGAGGAGTAGGCATAATATATCGCTCCTAATTTCTAGGAGGGAAATTGATGGATATTAGGTGCCCTCTACAGACACTACAAGTTTTCTCTGAGTGTATTACTAGAATAAAGGGCCTGTTGCAAACTTGTGGTTACAATGGGCAAAGACTAAGGGTGGAGAACATTCCCAAAATGTAGCCCATGACTTGGCTACTAGCTCATCATAGGCCCCTTATTTCAAGAATGTTCCCACCATGGGATCTTACCCTACACAATATGGAAGCATGATATGCTCTTATTTAGTCTATAAATTAAACAAATTTTGAGCTCTATACACAAAGAATTAATACTTGAAATTTGGCTTATACCTAGCCTAGTGGGTCAATATTTGAATTGCATGAGCTTGTGTCAAGTAATTTGCATTCATTTGGACACAACATGTTGAACAAAAATTGTGTGACTGAATGAAATCTCACAGGGCCATTATCACCAACAATGTGTGTAATCAATGGGACCAATCTCTTCACTAGTAGTGTTGCTGGTGGCCCTTTGGGCTTCAATATATACACATTTGACGCTTACAATGACACTTTTAAGGCCGATCCTTCCTTGGTTACCATCACTTTTATGCCTTCATTAGGCAACAATCCTTATGTGATTTCCTCAAAAGCTCTTGGAGTGCTCCAAGTCAATTTTAGTATTTGCAAGGCTTGGCCAACACCATATCTAATGCGAGTGTTTTCAAAAGTTGGGAATCAAGACCTTCCCGGAAGTCCTTTCTCAATTACCATTACACCAGGTTTTTTTTCCCTTTTCTTTGGGCCACCGCCCCAAATCTAATATCTTCAATTTCCTATTTAAAAAAAAGGATTGAATGAAAGAACTTGTTCAAATAAGTCGGTCAGTTGGCCTTTTACAAATTCCTCCATATATATATAGATGTTGGTGGTGTTGTAGAAGTTAGAACCACTTATTATTTTGTAATTGATAACATTTTGTAGGCCCTGTATCGACAACTAGTTGCATAGGAAGCTGGCAAGAAGGAGTGGGATATTTCAGTATTGGAAAAACCGCAAGTTTTTTGATAGAACAAAGAGATTCTTGCTCGAATCCCGTGTACACAGGGGGTAATTCATCATCACAACATTTCCCAACTTTGATTTCGTCGGCACCAATCTTGAATGCAAGTGTTTACAATAGTCGAACGGGAAGTTTGGTGTTGACTCCAGACCTTCAAGTCGTTCCGGCTTCCTCGGGATCCACCAACAACCAACTGGTGACTTTTAGTTTGCCGACTACCGGGTCATTCTTGCTCTATGTTTTTGATGCCAACAATGTCAATATTTCTGGGTCACCATTTCCTTTCAATTATGCTGTCACAGGTACACACATCTATCGAATGAGATCATCACTCCATCTTTTTTTCACCTAACCAGTTGTGGGCTGTGATTGTTTTCTCCCAATAAATTTTGTTTTGTTATTTTTAAAATCTAAAACATGGGGATTTTATTGGATAAATGTGTTCTTTCGGTGTAAATTGGTATGTATTTATTAAAATTTTGGAAAAATTCACCAAAATTTCTGTATCACAAAATTGAAAAATAATTAAATCCTGGTTGTGTGTGGGGTTGTTGAAAGACACAGTCATTTCTTTTTGTGTTAGAAGAGGGCATCTTATACAAGGCCTCCTCTATGTGCCTCAGGCCTACCTCAAAAGAGGATGGCACCTTACGCGTAAGGCTGCTCTAAAACTCAAAATGAGGAACCTTATGTGTAAGGTGTGTCCTTGCCTGTCAAATTAATCACAACCATCTTGTTCTAAAAGCAAAATTCTACTCGTTCTTTACACGAGGTAAGGAACTCGAATGAGGCTGTTGCTGGAATTCATGTCAAGCACTTGGCTCCCACCTTGCCTGAGGCCTTTGTTCCTAGAACACCTCCATTCTCGGTCCTTACCCTACACTTAATTTCTTTACATAGATAGGCTTTTTCATAAGTGAGATGTGTAACGATATGGTGGTGATTTAATTGTTGAATGGCTCTCCATCCAACAAGCTCACCATATTCTTAGGTGGAATGAGCCCTACTGTATATACATAATAAAAATGTACACTTACATGCAAACTCATGGCTTGGGAAACTTTGCTCATAGCTTTACACACCATTGAAGTCGGGGAAAAATAATGCAGGACTAACAATTGGGGCAAATATGTGTATTGGGGAAATCATTCCCAATACGGCCATCCCGGTTGGACAGCAGGCGGCAGCTATAGTTACCACAACGGATGGAAATGGCACCATTGCAATCTCACCCGTACCTCTTATCTTTCAAGTAAGGGTGGTATATGTCAAAAATTGATTTGCAACAAGCTATCTTTGAGATTTTTTTGGGGGAAAAAAAAAATAGAATTATTTTTTTTCACAGCAAAAATTCATCATATTTGCAAAATAAAAAGATTGAGGGGAAAAAAAAAAAAACAATGTCATTGACAATCTAGGGTTTTAAGTATAGGGTAAGGCTCCCCCATCGAGGATGTTAGGGTTGGTGATCCCGGGCACCACTAAGTTAACATTTTGATGAATTGTGTGTGTGTGTGTGTGTGTGTGTGTGTTTGTTTCATTATGTTTTTGGGGGGTGGTAGGTTGAAGTTATTCCTCCCTCAGTAGCTGAGAGTGCAATTCAATTTACAAACGATCTTCAAAATGGGAGCTACTTTTCTTGGTTTTCAGTCTCAACTCCAGGAAATTATAACCTTCAAATTACACTTAATGGAGTCTACATCCAGGGAAGCCCTTTTCCTCTACAGATTATAGGAGGTATGGTACCTAGGCTGCAAAACTATTATTAATTTGCTCAAATCATGTCTGCATTTCTTCTCACTTGTAATGTGGCTTAAATATGATTTGTTTAACCTAAGATGCATTCACACCTAATGCTAATTCAGTGTTTAAGTGAAAATCTAGGTGGCATCTTAGGTGGCACCCAATGTTAAATGGGTCATTGCTTAATATTAAGTGAATGTTAAACATAAAATCTTCATGGTAAATAGGTTAAGGTCCTAAATCATTAGCTTGGTTTTAGGGGACTTAATACTAGAGTCCTTAATGCCAAGTGTGAATGCACCTTTAGTTAGTGTATGTGATAATGAGGATTTCCTTGTTTGCTCCCAAAACAAATTCAAAACATAACTTAGGCCCACTTTATTTAGATGGGGGTCTAGTGTTCAAATTCTTAGGAACCAATATGGACTCATTTGAAGCAAATTGAGTCCTTGAGTTGGAGCTTCCCTTGGACACTAGTTTGCATCTTGGTTCTCCAAATCATGAGCTCGCCTTTTAAGATCCTTTTTTTTTCTTTGGGGGTCTTAACTGATTGAATCTCTCCAAAATGGTGCCATGTAGGTTTAGCCTTGATTTGCCACTAATTGGTCTTGGACCCTCATCTAAAGGCCATGGCTCCAATTTTTGGCTCTGAGCAAATAGAACTGCTGTATTTCATTTGACCCTGGACCTTAGACTCATGTCTAAAGCGGCCCTTAGTGTATGTGGAAGGCACCTTACCCTCGGTAAAACTTCTGCTTCGAGAGAGGATGGCACATGGCACCATACATGGAAGGTTTCTCAAAATGAAGGAAATTACTCATAAAGTTCCTCTTCTCCTCTCAAATGAATCATAGCTTTCCATTTACTAAGGAAAATTATACCAGTGTTGGGCAGGTACTTGGTTTCATGGTAAGAATCGTCAATGCTTGTTCCGCGTAGTAAAAACTGAACCGGAATAGCGTATGATTTCAAAATCCAGTTCCAGAACCAGAACAGGAACCAAACTGTTTTAAGAACCAGATGCAGAACCAAGTTCTGATGTTCTGGAACAGGCCTTGTGGAATCATTACCACTGCACAGAACGCCATCTTGCCCTACCAGGCTTGACACATTCCATGATGGAATGGGCCCTGGAAGAAATTTCCACAAGTATAATGGTTTCACTAATATGCAATTAAGCGTGTTTGTTGATTGTTATAGTGCATGTGGGCCCACAAGCCGTGGATGATATAGCATGGACTTGGGTTGGAACAATGGTAACGATACACGTACTTAGTAATGACATTGTCGGCACGGAACACATAATCTCGCTTGCCGGAATTGTCGTGGTAAAGATTATTTTCTCTTCCAATTTTAGGGTTCATATCTTGTTCCCCCCTCCTCCCAATCCCATGAAATTTTAATTTTAAGAAATTCTAGATTTTGTCATCATCAACTAACAAAACAAAAACATTTAGTGCAAATTAGGTTTAGGGTTTATATTCACTGCAAATTTGGGTTTAGAGTTTAAGGGGGTTAATTAATTACGTAGTCTTGGTTTCACCTCCCTATCCCATGCAATTTTGATTTACATCAATTCTAGCTTTTGTCATCATTAACTAACAAAAAAAAACATGATGTGCAAATTCCATTTAGGGTTTAAATTCAGTGCAAATTTGGTTCTAGGGTTTGAGGGGGTTAATTAATTATGGAGTCTTGGTTTCACCTCCCTATCCCATGCAATTTTAAATTAAATCAATTCTAGCTTTTGTCATCATCAACTAACAAAAAAAAAACACATGATGTGCAAATTAGGTCTAGAGTTTAAATTCTGTGCAAATTAGGTCTGGGGTTTAAATTCTGTGCAATTTGGGTCTAGGGTTTTTTTAGGGGTTAATGAATTACAGAGTCTTGGTTTCACTTGTGGGTTTTCATTTCTTGCCATCTCCAGGCTCCGTTGCATGGGACGGCAGTTGTAGCCGGGAGTGTGGTGATCTATAGTCCTAATGTGAGTTATATCGGAAATGATTTCTTCGATTACTATATAGTCGATGATATGAACACCTCTGATACAGGGCATGTAATTGTTTCCATCGTTCCACTACAACCTTATATATGGGCCATCCCTAACCAAACCGCACTCTTGACATACGAGGATGCCCCGCTCCCCTCAATTGGGTACTACTTTTTCATTCCCGTATAACATACATTCGGAACACAAATAAATTGTTATATTGAGGTGATGGATTATCGAGTTTTAGTAAATTGAAATGGTTCTGTGCAGCAACACAAGGTAAACTTAGGGGAATGGTGGTGGGCAATTAGGGCATTTGACAAGTTTGCCGTAGCGAGCCCAAATTTGGCATCCGTCATGATGGTAGAAGTGAACGCACAATCTGGCCGTCTTTTTCCAGCCTCTGGAATGTCAAACTATTGGCTAACTGGTAGCAACTTGTCGATCACTTGGCAGCCGGTTATAATCTCGATTGGGCCAATCTACCCACCTCATAGTGACGACTATTCCAGTTCCAATGTTACGAGTGGCCACTTCCCATCGGCGCCTGGAATGGGCTACATGCAGCTGCAAAGCACTGTAGATCCTTTGAATCAAGCTCTTCAAGCCCTTCAGTACATTGGGTGAGTCCCTTTGATTCAAGCTCTTCAAGCCCCGTCGGCCCGTCAGGTAAGTAGGTGTAAGATCCCTCTCACATTATATATCGGGAGTATATAATGACCATTGTCGTCTTCTATAAAGAGGGATTTTTCATGGATGAAGGACTCTCTGATTGCTTTACATGGATGAAAAAAATGCATTATATTTGTGCACAGAAGTCGTAACTTCAACGGAGATGATTTAATCACAATGAAAGCTAAGGATGGGACGGGACTTGGAGATATTCGAAGTGTGGAAGTAACCGTTCTGCCCGTCAATGACCCGCCTTCTATAAGTGCACCATTTATGGCTGATTTAAGTACCTTGGCATCCACTTCTCTGTCCAATAACTCTGTTACTACCTTGCCATTACCAGCAATAGCAGTTGCGGACCCGGACGAATTTGACATTCGAAGTAATGCACAATTCCACCTCTTCAAAAATATACCATCACATATACAATATGTGGGTGCATGAACCTCGTCATGCACAAGTCTAAGGTTTGAATTTGCGGATCTCCATAGTTCAAAATATGTACAAAGGATTACATGTAGTATAGCTTTACCACTTGAGCAAATTGAGAGAGAAAGAGAGCGACGTTTTTTTTTTGAATTTCACATTTGTGTGGTTTTTTCAAAGTATGCCAATGCACGCAACAAATTATTTGATTTTTAGCGGATGGGTCAACATATTTGTTGGAGGCAACATTACAAGTCGACTGGGGGCTATTATATGTCACCCTTCCAAATTCGTCGTTAAGTTTTGCAAAATATAGGGTGGATGGGAATGACTCTTGGATGTCGATTGACGACATGATAGCACCGATGGTGCTTGGTATGGGCATCAAATTTCAATCCTCAGTTGAAGATTGTAACAAAGCTCTTAGTACATGGCAATATCAGTGTACTAAGGTACCTATGTCCAAATCTTTGTCATGGTATTTGACGAGTATTTATTTTGGGTGCATCTCTTTTTTTTAATCCCCTTTTGATTTGGATTGTCACTTATCTAATTTCAATTTATTTCCCACAAGAAAAGTAACTGACATATTAGCAATACACAAGGAGAAGTGATTTTATTTATTTTTCAATTTTGTGATTTTGCTTAAGTGAGGATCATCCATAAGAATTTTTAGCTAAATCTGGCTATATCCAAGAAAAAATGAAACTAGAAAATTTTGAGCATTTTGCTATATTATAGGAAATTTTGGTGAATTTTGGCAACTTTTAGGATCTTTTTTTCCCAAATTTTTTGTGAATGAAAACCCTAAAAAAAACCCAAAATTCCCAACACTTTGTGTTGTTGTGGAGCTGGGTTGTGTAGTGTAAAAGCCACACAACCATGGTGGACTTGTCCATTGTTGTGGATGATTTGGGAAACTTTGGGTGCTCACAAAATTGCTCGACTTCTCTCATCAAGCCATTGCTTGCCCATGCCCATATTCAAGTTTGGCTTGTTGCTCCAAACCCTGCACTTACTCTTGGTAAGACTCTCAAGACCACCCCCACAAGAGTTTCCAAGTTTCAACTTGCATTTGAACACATATTGGAACATTTTCTCACTAGAAAATAATTCCTACAAATTTTTGTACAGGGATCATTAGAAAAATAATCATATATATAATTAGGTTTCCATATATGAGATTTTTCATGGGAAATATACAAATCTTGTTACTTTCCCAAAAGCTGAAATTGGTGGGTAATTATTTGGCATTAACAGTGGGGAAGCTTAAGTTGATAGCCTATGTGCTCGGGCCTATCCTCGGAACTTTGCTTCTATGTGCCGGTTGCCGTTCCCTTTGTGAAAGGATGAGGCCGCCGCCAGTTTACTACAATGCTGAAGGCTTCCTTGTAGACAACTGCATCACTCGAAAGACCAATTGGGTATGGACACTTTGAACCCCCTTGCCTGTTAGCACTTCAGACAAATTTTGTCATATTTTCGACAATTTTTGTGTGGAAAATTTTGCATTTTTTCTTTCTAGTGTAAACTCAACAATTTTTCTATTATTGGGATTTTTTTTCATTTTCAATATCAAAAAATTGAAATCTACAAAAGAAACCCTTGTTTTACATTAGTTAGATTTTCAATTTTGTAAGTTGATTCCAGACCATGTCCTTCAATTTTCCACATTTTCTTCCTCTTATTTTGTCATGCCCTTTTCTATTGGATTGAAGTTTTGCAACTTCCCATCAATTTAATCTAATTGCATAATGAGTCCATAAGCAATTATGTACGGGCACAAAAAATTTCAAATCATCAAAATGATCATCTATTATTGCATCATGTTCATGTTGTAAATTGTGTTTCCTTTGGAAGACTAATTTTACATTTGAGAAAAATGAACATTTTGTCATTTTTTCAACAAATATTTGGGAAACGTTTTTTTGTGTAAATTCTAATTTAAAAAATCTCTCTTTCTTTGTGGGGAAAAATTCACCAAATTGTTATTGAAACTATTCACCTAATGAAAAATAAGTGGCATTGCAGACATACAATCCGATTTGGGATCCAAGGATCAATGACTTGCTTGGACCTTTTGCATCCCTAAAACCAGAGAGTCCCAAATACACAGATTGTGATTGTCCCCTTGTGGTCGTAGACCAGCCAACGTCTTCTTCACTGGATCCAAAGATGCTACAATCCAAAATAGTTTTAAATGTCGTGTACAATAATCCTCCCTCTAACGCAGAGGACAATGTTGAAAACCGTGGGGCTAGCAACATACCCGATGAAGTTCTATTCACACCCGACCAAGAACCCAAGAGACTTGAACAAGAAGTTGTTCAATCTAGTATGAAAGAAGTCGGGAATTCACAAGTCTCAAGTGACTCAGATGATGATGGGTTTGATCAAAGTTTTGAATACAACAAAAGTCCTCAGGATTTTCATATCCCCCAAAGTCGCATTGGCTCTCCTTCGCACCACCCATTTCCACACTTGTACAAACTTTCACTATCTCTTCAATTCCATACAAGTATTGCTATTGTGATCACAAATGTTTTGTATATCACATTCACCGAATTGCACTAACTTTTGTTCACTTCCATACTCTTATAATGGTGCATTCACACTTGATGTTAAGTCAGTGTTAAATGAAAATCTAGGTGGCATCCTAGGTGGCATGCAATGTTAATAAATAGGTGATAGTTTAATGTTAAATGAATGTTAACTTAACATAACATTTTCATAATAAATAGGTTTAAATCTTAAATGACTAGCATGATGATGTTAGAGGACTCGACAACACTCGAGTCCCTAACACCAAGTGTGAACGCACCTTAAATAGTTTGAAGCAAAACTTCACAAATCTCCATTCTTCTTGTTTTCTTCACACAGGGTCATTGGCATAAATGTTACTCTCAACATGCTCTACAATATGGAAACAATAATACCCCATTTTGTATTTTCCTTGTGTTCTTCTTGTACAGGTTACAGGATGTGGATGATTCTGACTTCACAGAGTTTTCAAGTGTTAATAGTGTGTCCCCCAATCCGAACCCTAATAAGGGATCTTAAACAAAGAAGCGATTGTGATTTTCCATCTTTGAATAGTATGTCCATTTAGGGTACCATAAGTACACTTTGTGTGAAGACCTGCTATCTAGATATGTGAGGTTTGTTGTGCATTAAATCGCGTGGATCACACAAGCCAAATGTGTATTATTGGCAAAACCATGTTTCATCATTTGCCAAGTTTGGAGGAGTCATGGGCAAGGTTGTAGGCATATTATGCTTATGGGTTCAATTTGGCTATTATGAATCACTTGCCCATAGGATCGAGTATTTAAAAGGAGTTTATTTTAAGGAAGAAATTAAATTTTATGATTTATAAATTGATATAAAAATGGATTTAATTCTTATGACCCAAAATAAAGTTAAATTATTTTATTACGTAAATATGTATATATATATATTTTCATTAAAATATATTTAAAAATAATTTTTTAAATAACGAGAACCATTGGTTACATTGTTTTAAAATGATTTTTTGTATTCCATACTCATTAGATTCATTTCAAATTTATCCAAATAGTGACAACAAGAAAGAAAAAAAAAGGCCAAAAGCACCAAGGCCAAAATGCTTTCCAATGACTACATTTTACACATGGCATTCATGTGTTAGTCTACCAGACCATTCTTTTACATTTTTCATAGATTGTTTCAAATACCAAATTATAAATAAAATATGATCACTAATATAATAAACCGTTGAAATTTTGCATCAAGCCTTACATGACAATCAAATATACAATTTTTTTTTAACCAAGATCACAAATTGTAAATTAATTTATTCACTAAGGATTTTTCAAAAATCAAAATCCAATGCAATGTATGTAAAAGGAATTTTGAATGGTTCAACACATGTGTACCTTTTTATGAAATATATTAAAATTCACTATAAAAATGAACACATTTTGTGCATGTTTCATTAAAAGAAAATTGAATTTATAAGAAGAATAGTCCACATTCTTTATTTTGAGTATTATAAACATGAAATTCTTCAAGTTTCAACTTTACAAGTACAATGTGTGATTGACATAGAGAATACTATGTATGCATACAATGGATGGGCATGCTCCATAAAAATGCATGCATCTAGATGAAAAGTTCTAGATCCAGTGAGGAAAGTTTGAAGTTTGAGCCTGCCATAAATACATGCATGGCTTGTTTTGTTTGTTCGGATGTGATCACATTGTAAGTGTGCCAAGCCATTGGGCCCCGTCCCCCCCTTTTCCCCCAGCTTTTGGTACAATTGGAAAGCTATTATGAGATGGTGTGCAGTGTGTACCTTTGTGAATTTACAAAAAACTTTTGTCTCTAAACTCAGTCTTTGATTTTAAAATGATTTTTCACAATGGGGTTTCTTCAGAATTCTGAAGCTAAGTCTATTTAAACTGGAGTAGTGTTTGGGATGGGTGATCTTGCAGAAGGTTTGACAAACTTGCCCAACACTTTTATCTTTTAAATTAAAAATGTCACAAAAGCCTATGGCTTAATACAGACCACGTACATGGTAATATTTGTGGCTTCTCATTTTGCCAATAATTTTAGCACTGAAGGTGGCTTGATCTATAAAGTGAACCATCACTTTCCAAACCCAACTCGCACATTTTTTTTTCCCCAAAAGCAAAATCAGTGAAGATGGTACACCACCAATATGTAATGATTTCTCCATTGTACCATATGGAGAATATATATCTCCAAACATTGTTTTCCGTAAAATAATGAAAACTTATTGAATATGGGTATAAAATACTTGAACTCAAGGTTAAATGCACGAGGTTCGACAATATTTATAATTGCAGTACACACAGCAACAACAATAATTGGTTAAAAGCAATCACAATAAGGAAAACAAGACGAAACACAGATTTGATAAAATTTGGTGTTAATCTGAGTTTCAATCCCTTTTAAGCCCAATGTACTTTTTTTCCACAGTTTTATCAAAATCTCACCCTCTTATTGTGATGACCAAACACGAGGTTTTGATGCCATGTCTTCCTTACTTTGTGGATATCTTTAATACATCTAAGCTTGTCCAAGGATTACCGTATGAAATCTTCTAACAAGCCATGTGTGCCCCCATCAATTGTACCACCAAGGTACAAAGTCATTATTTCCCCCAAGAAAAGAAAAGAAAGAAAATTATTAAAAAACATTTACATTCAACATGTGCAAAATCTGTTTGCTAAATTCAATGGTTGGTGAGTCCCCATGATTAGAATTTTTTTTTAAAAACCAAAAAAGCGAAAATCGTATGCAGTGAAAAAGTCCATTGAAAGACAAGACGCACTTGAGTCCATTTGAAATACAAAGGCACCCCACCCGCACACTTAAGTGGTGTGACGGACTGTACTTGCAGATTCCCCAAGCGTCCAGGCCTTCATAGTACTATGGAACAGGCCTGGTATGCAATGAGCCTGGTGGGCTGGTTGGTAGGGTAAGCAGGTTGATGTATGTACACTTAAGCGTTCTGAGGTTGTTGAATCTGCCCAGAGGGGTTATTTGTTTATGGTGTCCAAAGAAAAATTGAAGCTCTCGATTTGGGTGCATCCAATGCATTTTAAATTGGAAAAAATCGTTCACAACTTAAGGAATTATGGCCCCTCAAAGTTGCGAGGGTACAAAAATCAGAAGAAAAAACCTCAAAACACATCGTTGGCTATGACCAAACAACTAAACATTGTCGACTGGTCTCCTCTTCCCCCATCATCGAGATGTATTGAACAGGAGACAAACAAGGTGTGGTATACACAATGGCCCTGCCAGTAATTTAGTATGAACAATTTATATTTATGATAAATTGGCCATAGGTAGGGGAAAAATAGAAAATAAAGTTATTTTAAGGTACATCATGTTGTTGCAAAACAAAAGAAATTTCATGATTTTTTTTTTCATTTTTTAACATCACATTAGTTATGAGGAACCCAAAAGGGATCTCACCTTAAGTGATGATGTGCTCTAGGAACCTATTTAAACATTTAAAATTTTGTTACCAAATCAAAACCAATAATGAAATGTCACAACATGATTTTTCATTTAAAAAAATCTAATGACTTTTTTCTCCCCCCCAAAAAAAAAGTGATTAAATATTCTCTTTTCATATTTATTTTTCACATTTGTGCAAAATTTCAAACAAAAAAAAGAAGGATTCATCATGACATGTGTATTTGAAAGTTTTCAATCACATTGTCACATTTTGAAAGAATTACATGAATTTTTGTGTATGATGGATGCCACAACCATTTTTGGAGAAAGTATTTTCATATTTAGTTTTGTAGGTTATGGATTGGTGTCAAAGTCAGTTGGCCTGGGCAAGAATATATAGTGCGAGAAGACGAAGAAGAGCTTGCATGTCGTGCGAGAGCGCGAGATCAGAAAATTTGCGTCTGTTTTCTTCACAGATTTGGAGCGCTTCTTTTGCGACTGTCAAGAAGATGGCCATAAAGATTTAGAGCTCTCGACCTCTTTGTTACATACAAAGAATCGAGTAGCAAAGTTACCCGGTGTAAGAGGGACAGAGAGACAGAGAGAGCAGAGACAGAGAGAGGGGAGGGGAGGTACGGGGAGAGAGGGAGGATAAGTACTCGACAAAGATTCGACGAACAAGTGGATGATGGTGTGGTCTTTGGTCCAGTGTGGCTCATGTCAGAACTTTTGTTCCATTCCTCCTTCCATGCGTCTCCTCTGTTCTTCATCTCAGGTAGTCAATGACTCGGAATATTTTTTCAAAATTCTTTCATTTTGTGAGTTTTGTGTCTTTGGATCGTCGTGGTTTTTTTTTCCCCCTCTTTTTGTCCTTCTCTTGAAAGTAGATGCATTGGTTGGTTATGGCATTGCTGCGGAAATCGTTTCTCGGCGGAATTTGACGTAGAATTTTTTTTGTTTTTGTTGTGATGATGATTATGATGCAGCAGCAGCAGCACCACTGTGGTGGACATGGTGGTCTCGTGTGGAGCTTGCAGCTACCGGATCGCAGCCAGACGAATGTAGAGCGGACTCAGCTGCTGCTGCGGCGGCGGAAGAGTGAAAATAGTATTCTACAGCAATCGCCGGTTGTATCCAGGAGGAAGCGAGCGTCGAGGTTCCGTCTATCTGCAGTTGCGGAGCTTCGATCGACAAGTGCCATGGTCGTGGTCAAGGAAGTTGAGGAGGTTGGAGCTCTCTATCCAAGGATCAGAGGCTGTTGTTGCACTGGAACTGTTGCTGGCACCCATTCTGCCTTCATAGATATTTTCTGTAAAGAAGAAGAGAATGGCTGTGGGGAGGTTGGATTTTTAGCTCTAGTGTAGACCAGAATGTGCAGCTGAATCTTTCTGCTGCATTTGCAGATTGTCAACAGTGCAGCTTCCAGTGTTGGACGGGCTATTCAGGCACTCAAAACAGGTCCTGCTCAACTGCTTGATCCATCATTATCATCGTCATCATCATCAGCATCTGTTTCTTTGCCTGGAGCAACTGTCGTGACAGCTGCTGGAGATTCAGCAGATCATGGTAGACTTGCACCAGATTCACCTGTCATTGATTCCTTGCGGGAACAATTGAGCAATATCACTGACAGCCTTGATGGAGCAGGCAAAGCAGCAGGGAATATTCTTGACGAGACAAAGGCTTCAATCTCAGATACTGTCATGGCAGTGCAAGATTCTGTGACAAGGGGTTTCACAAATGTTCAAGAGATCACAAGGGATTCAGGAGATTCTGTAACAAGGAGCTTCAGCAATGTTCAAGAGATCACAAGGGATTTGGGAGGTTCAAATGTGGGTGGCAATGGTGTCAAGGATGTCTATGAGGGTTTTGCAGGAGCAGGCAAAGCAGCAGCAAATACGCTGGAAGAGGCAAAGGCTTCAATCATGGATACTGCCATGGCAGTGCAAGATTCTGTAACAAGGAGCTTCAGAAATGTTCCAGAGATGACAGGGGATTCTGGAAATTCGACTGTGGGCAACAACAGTGTCAAGGATGTTTATGGGGGTTTTGCAGGAGCAGGCGAAGCAGCAGCAAATATTCTGGAAGACACAAAGGCTTCAATCATGAATACTGTCATGGCAGTGCAAGATACTGTAACAAGGAGCTTCACAAATGTTATCACAACAGATTCAGGAGATTCTGTGGGCAATTCCGTCAAGGATGTCTACAGGGGATTTGCAGGAGCAGGCGAAGTGGCAGCAAATATTCTTGAAGAGACAAAGGCTTCAATCACAGATACTGTCACAGCAGCACAAGATTCTGCAACAAGGAGCTTCACAAATGTCCAAGAGATCACAAGGGATCTGGGAAATTCTGTGGGCAATGGTGTCAAGGATGTCTACGAGGATTTTGCAGGGGCAGGCAAAGCAGCAGTGAATATTCTTGAAGAGACAAATGCTTCAATCACAGATACTGCCACAGCGGTGCAAGATTCTGTAACAAGGAGCTTCACGAATGTTCAAGAGATCACAAGGCATTCAGTAGATTCTGTGGGCAGTGCTGTGAAGGATGTCTATGAGGGTTTCAATGGCAATGTCATGGATGCAATAGATAGAGTTACTGGTTTCTATGACAAAACTGTTGGAGATGTGCAGAGCACACTTGACAATACGGTGACAAAGGCAGAGGGAAGTGTTACTGATTTCACTGGCACCTTTCAAATGGGTACAACTGTGAATGATGCTCTCAGGGATGCAGTGGTTACTGTACATAGTGCAACAGGTTCAGCTTTGGAGGCTTCGGCTTCGGCTGTAGCAGACTTTTATGGCTCCACCAAAATTCTTCTTCCCACTGAGGCACAGTCGGTGTTGAGCATAGTGGAGCAGAAAATTCATGACCTTTCTGCACCTGTGGGAAATGCTCTCCAGCAGGTTTTTCATACGATACTGTGTTTCCTTCTGTTTTTGGTGATGTTCAAAATGCTTCTTCCAGGAGCCTGTCCAGGCCTGTTTGCCTGTCAGTTTTTTCTTGGCTTGATGCTGCTTTCTGCTCTTTGCACTTGATTTGAGACCCGCATTTTGTGGGCATGCAGATATATGTTGGTATTGAAAATGTGGAGAGGGCTGCAGGTGTAAATCCAGAGAATCCACTCACTCCTGTGCTGGTGGTGGTCGGTGGCACTCTCTGTATTGGGTATAATCTGCAGCAACCTAGATCTTTGTGTTTTTACTTGTTCTGTCACGTCTTTTAGTGTTTTGCAAAATGGAGCAGTAGCAATCAATGATCACTACGGTTTCCAACATGCAGCTATGTTGTTGTTTTCCTCATGTGTAGTATATCATCATGATGATGTATCTGCAAGCCTGAATTCTGCAAATACATGTAAGCTACATATGTGGTGCCAGATAGGTAGCATGCATAGAAGCCAATGAGGCCTTTGTCTACAGGTGTGAATGATACTTTGACTGGTGAAATGCAGAATGGGAGAAGAGAATGCATTTAAGTGCTCAGAAACTAACTTTCACAATTCTTGGAATGTTTGCAGATTGTCATATTGGCAAGCTAGGTATGGTGGGTATTCTGGGGACTTGATCCCGACTTCTGCTCTTGACTTCCTGAAAAAGGATGGGAATGCTGTATTGGTTGACTTGCGGTCACAGGCAAGCTTTTTGCTTCTTTCGCATTTAGCAACCCTTGAGTTACTCATTCGATTCAGTAGTTTGCAAAGTGTGATGTTTTTTTTGCACTTAGTGATGTTTGTTTCTCCATTGCCAGCAAAATAGTGGCTGTGGACCTTATGGCCCATCTGAGTATTCTGTCTTTTGCAATCTGTTTAGTTCCACTTCACCTCTGCTGTCTTGTTTCCTTTCACTGTAAGAGTACTGGTATGAATCAGCACAGTTGTATCAAAGAACTTAGGTTTAAAGCTTGTCAGTTTGAGACAACCTAAGTTGATGGGTTTGGGTGTAGGTGGAAAGAGAAAAAGATGGTGTGCCAGATTTGCGCAGAGGAGCACGATCAAGATCTGCTACTGTTGAGGCTTTTAAGGTATCTGTCACCTGTGACAACTCTTGGATGTCTGTCTGTTGCCACCCAGGAACTGTCTATCATCTCTATGACTTTTCCCGGTAGTACAGCTGGGGAAACAGTGTTATTCCTTTGCATGAGATTTCTCTCTATATGAATCCACAAACAGAATACATGGCAAAAGAGAACTTTGTTTCACTTGAAATTAGGATTTGAGAATCATTTATGGTTGTTACTCAACAAACTTGTAGCCTGAGAAGAGTCCTGACATGAGACCACATTACTAAGATGACCAAGTGAGGTGTCCAGGTTGAAGGTTCCTTGCGAAATAAGCTGAGGAACCCCAAAGAAATTGACACTATAATCACAGCTGCTATTATCCACAACTTAAAAGGTGTGAAGGTGAGTCACACTTTACTTCAATTTAAGTTCTCTTGTCTTTGAAATCAATTTATGTTTTACTGAAATAAAACTGGTTTAAAAAATACAAATAATGTGATTTTTTCTTGCATGCAGCCTAGCTCTAAGGTAATTGTGATGGATGAAGATGGTAGCCAATCAAAGGCGGTGGCCCGTGCTTTACATAGGTTTGGGATAAAGGTGTGCCCACCAAGCACATGCGATTCCTGTATTTTGAAACGTGTGATATATAAAATTTGTTCAATTCAACATAGCTTCTTGATGGCAGTTGATGAGGATGAAATTCTATTTGATGCAACTTGGAGAACACCTCTGATACAACCCATACTTCTTTTGCTGATGTTCATCTGTGTTGAAGCAGACTGTCTGCGTAGTAGGAAACTCAGAATTTGGGTGAATTGGATTACAGAGACGCTACCGAATGGATGGGGGCTTCCAAGCCTGGAATGCATCAGGGCTGCGAACAAAACCTGAGGGCACAGAAACTGCAATCACTATTCTGAAGGAGGTGAGGCATTCACTTATATGCTTTGTGTCCATTAGCTTCAATCATCTGGGTCACAACCACTGATGCACCATGAGGAATGGATGGTGGGTGGACAGCAAACACTTTTATTGGGTTACAGTTCCCTAGCTAACCCCTGTGGTTCCCTCAAATTTGCTGTTTTTACTACCTACCTAATAATATCCCATTAGACCTTACCTACATATTTCAAGACCTGCTCTGATTCTTTTACTCTAATCAGATCCTTACAAAGCATGTTTTCTCCTCTGCTGTTTAAGGGGCATTTCGAAAAAACACAATGCCTGCTCCAGCAGGTGTGGCGCTTTTTGAAATGCCCCACACTCATTTTCTGTTTTTTCCCCCATGATACCCACCAAGCATCACCGGATAAAAACAAAAGTATAATCAGAGCAGGGTCTTTACACTTAGTAGAGTCCTCAACAATAGGCTTTACCAGAATCAGGCAAGTGCTCAGCTTCACCTCATGCACACCCTTATTCTGGTGAGGCCTGTGGCCTCAGGCTTTACCCAACATCAATCATCTCCTCACCTAAAAGTCACCTATTGTGCTGATTGCCTACAGGACCTATTTTCTACAGGATATCTTACGAAGGTCCTTACCAGTGTTGTTTGGTCCTCTCTTTTGCAAAGAAAGACCTGGTGTGTCAAGGTTGGGTATATGGACCCTTGACCAGTTGTCCTCAAAAAAATCAAAGAACTGGTTTTGACTTATACCCGCAGTTCTCCAAAAAATCAGAGAACTGGTCAAATCAAAGAACCTATGTCAAACCACCAGTTCTCTGCTGGTTCTTTCATTAAAACGTGCTAGTTCTCAGAAATTTTTCAAAGCCCAAGAACCATAGGTTGTTTCACTCTGAAACTGTTCAAAAGCCTCAAACTGGAGGTTCAAAAAAATCTTGAAAACCTGCCCTATACTTGTCCAGACCAATCAGTTACATCCATCTACTTACCTAGTAATCGACTGTTGTCCTGACTAGCCACAGATCCATCTTACCCACTTTTCAATTACCCACTTTTCAATGGCAATGGTTGTCACGCTGTGTACTTACATGTTATTTTACTTGCACATGCAGGACACAGAAGATTTTATTGAGGAAGTAAAACCCACTGCAGAGGGTGTGTTTTTTGTGTGCATGGTACGTGAAAGAGGAAAAAAAGAATTTGGCTCTTAAATTCTCTTTCTTTTTGTTTCTTTCTCTGCAAAATTCAGCTCTAAAATTCTCTTTCAAGTGCTCACTAAAGTCCAGATGTTTTGTATAAGAATTTGTGCTCATGGATTCAACTTTGGTTGTTTACAGGGCATAGTGGCAGGGATCTATGCAGCAATCGGTATGCACTTCTTTACCTCTTTCATTGCTTTGTGGTCTATAGATTCAATAGATGTTGAAACTCAATACAGATCATATTTGATTTGGAGGCTATTGGATGACAAATGTGCAAATTTTGATTTTGTGACACTCTACTAGCATGCCTGACCAGAGTGAACCAACAGCCAGCACACCATCCATTAGAAGCCTGTAAAGACACAACTGCGGATGAACCCCAACTGAGTTGACATTGAGTTTGACCTCAATAGCCTATGCTCCAAAAAATAGGTCCTGTAGGTTGGTAGGTAGGTACATAGGTTTGTGGTACAATAGGTGGCTACTAAGCATATAGTTGCATATCAATGGTTAGTATGTAGGTAAGGGCTATTGGGTTGTTAGAAGGTAGGAAGAAAAACAGCCACTGAGCTGTTTACGTCAGGAACTGGAACCCAATGGAAAAGTGTTTCCTGTCCACCCACCATACATCCCTTCACAGTGCTCTGATGGCTGTTGGTTCACTCTCACCTTAGCACAACTGCCTGATCAGATATTTGTCCCCATGAGCAGAGTGGGAGAAAACCTTGCAATTAATCGGAGTTATTGGTATAAGCCAGGTATGATACATATCTACATTGACTTGAAATACGGTTTGGTAACTGAGATGGTGAATATGGTAGTAACTGTTTCATGGTGCTAGCGTTCTCAGCCCACAGGTGGTCAGGCCAGGACTAAGAGCTGGAAGTGCCCTGATTTGTATCTTTCTCTGGACTGCTATGAATAAATAGGTCCAAGGGGTTCTGTGGATTGATAATGATGATGTACTTATAAGGCAGATTATCGACTACAGGTGGTCTACTCAAAGGCGAAAGCATATGACAGTTTTGAGGATGTGAAAGCAGATTTCAGGTATACTTTGTCTTTTGCATTCCAGGGAGTCTGATGCCATGTTGGAGCTGTGTTCTTATACATAGGAATGACTCAAGAAGCCCTCTTCAGGATGCATTGAATCAAAAATTTGCTAGACCAGATTCTGTTCAGGATTTTGCTTACCCCACATGTTGATGGCTGCCAGAGTTTTGCAAAGACCACTCTCGCTTGCCATGCAAGGTCTCTTGAGGATTTCAGGGCAGGCAGAGTCAGGTACACTGCAGCTGGTGACATCACCCAACACATCTGCTGTGCAAGAACGAGTTGTCTGAGCAGCAGCCAAGCATGGGCCCCTTGCCTCTGAGGATGAGTCCAAGCTTGAGCTTGAGTCAGAGCACATGTCAGAGGTTGAAAGCTTACCATTCCTTTTTACAGAGGAGCTGAATGCTATGCCAACCCGGCCTGAAGAGCTATCACCTCCTTCACTACGAGAATAAGGATGTACTTCACCACCAAACCTGTTGGTGGACACAAAAGTTTTCTGATTGCAAATGGATGTTCTGTTGTCTAAGTGGCTACTGTATATCTGTGAGATGTAATAGCTAGTTTGGATCCAGATCACAAAACAGTCCAAAAACAAAAGGTGTACTTAAATTCTACTGAATCTTTGCTCTGAGTAATGCTGCCATAATGTGCACAAACGTGAGTAGTGAGCATGGGCAACCTAGGGACTGGCACCAGAAGGAAGACATTTGAGTTTGCTTGCAAATGATGGCTTATGTAATTCTTCCCATCGTAGGAAGCACAACTTGATGATTCCATACATGCCATTGTATGATATTGCTTCTTATTTGAGCTCCCTGGTTGTATCCTCCTTCAAACAAGGAAACTGCTCACCATTTAGATTTGACCAAAAAAGCTTGCCACATAAACTGGACTAGAAATGTCTTCATAAACAAAATTGATGGTTTCAAAGTAAAGGCTTGGAACTCCAAAGGCTTTGCATGGTTTGTGCTCAGGATTATACACAACATAGTTCTTCCTTTCTTTCTCCCTACAACCAGCATATGAAGCAAGCAGGAGAGGAAAAGCTCCTTGTAAAATAGAAGAAACATCTTTGTCCAAAAACCGAGCCAAACACACAGCGACTAACCTGTCACGGACTTGAAGGTGGTCGATCATGATGGACATGCGGTGCTTGCCCTCATCGGTCATCGGGGAGAGATTCGAAAATCCACAGGCTTCATGACAGCTGCTCTGATCTCAAATCCACAGGCTCCATGACTTCTGCTCTGCGCTCAATCCGCAGGCTCCATGCCCACTGTTCTGCTCTCAATCTGCAGGCTCCATGCCCGCTGCTCTGCTCTCAATCTGCAGGCCATGACTGCTGCTATGCTCTCCTTCTTTCCAGTTTACCTTAGAAATCCACACAATAATACATTGAGACAAGCAAGATAGGGCTATGAACAACCCTAACTATGGCGCATGGTACTAACTTAGAAGAAGAAACAACAAAGAGAAGAAGAAACACACGAACACGAAAGCCCTAGAAACAACAGCTCTCTGCCACCATTCTGATAAGAAAGCTCATCAATCTCTCATCAGGTGTACAAGAGTCGGAAGAATTCGAAAAGACATTGTTATTGCTGCAAATCTGAATGGCTAACCTATGGCATCGCCATCGTGCTGCTGCATCATGCACAATGCCATTGCACCCGGGCGTGTCATACTCTATCAGCACTTCTGCAGTGGACCGGACGACTTTTCCTCAATCTCTTCCCGAACGAAGAAGACCTTCTAAGCAGGTCTCGACCTTCCAAAAGCAAGCTCTTACAGAGCGAAGATCCGTGCACAATACTTCACAAGGACCAAGTAATAATAAGAAGTCCAACTCTCACTTGCTGAAAGCTTGTTGATATGCTTTTGTTGTTGTGCTTTAGATTTTTCTGCAGTTTTTTTGCAATGCAATGGATGCAGAATCAAAACCCTAGCTTCATGCCCATCCTTGCAAAGTCCTTGAAAGATGCTACAAATATAGTCCTTTGTGCTCTGAGGCTAGTGGACCATGGTGTTGTTGTTGTGGATTTTGCACAGAAGACTATCTTGAGCTGACATATCTTAAGCTTCCAGTGGTGGTGCCATTGACCTAGGGGAAAAAATTCCTGGTTCTGGGCAATCCTTGTTTGTTTGTGAAGGGAGGATGTATTTGACCGCTTATTTCTTTTCAGCCACATGAGATTTGCTCTTTGGTATCAAGAATAATGGTGCATGAAATCTGCAAAAAGTTTTGATTGCACATGCGTCCTCTGCTTCTCTGAGTTCGTGAACAGATGGTTGGAGGAGGACAAGATGGACCGAAAAAGGCAGAGTAGTAGTAGAAGCAGCAGTCACAAGTCCATCTAACTGCTCCAACAACAATGGAGCAGCACAACTGCCTGCAGCAATCAATAACAATCAATTCGATATTGTGATTCTGACCAATGGTCCAGGCGAGGTTGCTGCATGGGTGAAGCCAGTGGTGACAGCTTTGCGACAGCATACCAACAAGCATTTCTCTGACATTCGCATATCGGTGTGTTTTGCATGGTTGTAAACTTTCTTTTTTTTTTGCTTATCTGCTGACCTTTTGCCTTGTAAAATGGTTATTAGAGGCAGTTGAGCTTCAACAGATGGACACTGCCTCCTTTTCGGTGTTCGTCAAGGTGTGGATTGAATACTATTGAACAAAGACTGACTCTGCTGCCTTCTAAATGGTTTAGGATCCATCATTGAGCATTTCTCACACAGCCAAAAAATCCTCTCACCCTAAACCCTACATTTGATCTTGATTGATCAGCTTATGCTCATTGAGGATTGAGGGGGAAATAATGTGGTTGTCTGGGTAGGTTGTGCTGGCGCCCTGCCCACATGCCTCTGGTGGTGAATTGCAGCTACTCCAAACGTTTGATGAGATTGATAGATGTCAGGTATGTTGTTGTGCCTTTCCAAATTTCAGCATAAACAATGACAGACATTGTCTCATTGAATTTTTGTGTTTACCTACTCACTTGTTTGCATTGGCGATCACGCTTTCTTGACTGTGCAATGTGGCACTAAAATACACCCCATTACCTCTAAAACAAAACAACCACATTTGCAGTTCATGCTCATGCACACACACACACACGCAAGGAACTGAACGGTGCATCTCTTTGTGCTGCACACTCTTTGATGGTTCCTGCCTGATCCTGGCCAGGGCCCAGAAGGTTTCTGGCAGCTACTTTTACTCGGGTGTAGTTTGCAAAATTGGGACTGGCGGAAACAAGGATTATGCATATTTCTGGGTGGTGACCAATTTAATGCGGTACTAGCTCTTGTCCTTCATGGTATCTGGTCCTCCAAGCAGTACCACACAAGGACATGCAGTTTATAAAAAGCAGATGCAGTAGGGACAAGATCAACAACCAATGCAATTACTTCTCATAAGTTTGATAGAGCAAAGAAGAGTGAAGGTACAGTTGGGTATCATAGAATTGCAGCATTATGGCAGGACTCTGAATTTACACAAGCTTTTTCAGCTAGTTTTTGATGTTGATAATAGGGCGGATCATTGCTGATATGGATATTATGGATGGGTTTTCGGGGTAATGGGAGGCAGCTGGTACTGGGATACAGGTTGGGTTACAGAACACTGGTTTACACTGAAGATGCTGTGCGATGGCCTGGGTTTGTTCAACTTCTTTACTCCACTCTCTTGACCTCTGATGTAGCAGGTTTTTTTTAGCACATTAAGTCTTAGAAAAGCCAAACAATCTGAAGTTGGTGTTTTTACATTATTTGTCATCTGGAGCTAGAGATTCAAGTCAGCCATTCCAGCTGCAAATCTCTGTGTTTGGAAGCAAATAGAATGTGAAGACAGCACAGACAAAGGAGAATCTTGGTGCAGGATTTGTTATTGGGCCCCTTAGCCACCTTTCCTCTGAGTTGTTCTTGTGTTGATGTTGGGATGGATGAGTAGTCTGGTGGACGCTTACTTGTTGCACTCAGAAGAGATGCTCTCTAAAGTGCCAAAATGGGCCCGCACACAGAGCCAAGTAGTTGGAGATCTATTTGCTGATGCAGTTGCAACATCCATCACAGGGTTGCCTCATTGGCCACCTCTTTCAGGAAATCAGTCTGCAGCCATGACAGCTGAGGAGTCAGTGCCAGTGGTTGGGCTGCTGCCAGGGTCTAAGGTGAACACTAGTAGGATTGTTGATACTTGGGACATTTGTCCACCACTTCTGATTTTATGCTCTAATAGGCTGTTCAATCATCTCTAGGTTTGGCACATTCATTTTACTGCTACAATCTTAGTTATTGGAATGAACTGCTTCCTATTGTGCGAAACTCCAGTGTTTCCTAGAACTTATAGTTTTGCAAGATAGAGAATGGATCTGTTGTTTTAGTGTAGCCTACATACCCACTCTGTCACCAAGTCTGTTGATTACTATGTGCAGGATGCAAAGCTTGCAATAGGAGTCCCTTACTTTATTGCAGTTGCGGAGCATCTTCATCAACGGTAATTAATTACAAGCTGCTTATGCTCCCCCTTTCCTACATGCATCCCTCTCTCATTTGCACACGGTGCATGGATTCAGGATAAATTCTTGTCTTTCTTGTCTGTGGGGACTGTGATTGAAAAGCAAATCAGGAATGAGAATCAACCACAATCAGCAGCCTTTAGCAAATGTGGTGATCTCCCTTCATCTCCTTGGATCAAATAGCAGCAGGTCCAATCAAGCAATAGTATCTGGTCTAGATCAGGTTGTACGTAGAGTGTGGTGCAAACTTATGAAGGGAGGGTAGGGTGGCAGGATAGGTTGGAGGGCCATGTGCGGTTTGTGCTGCCATTAGCTCCAACTGTCAGCCTGGATGTGCTGGCCCGTCATGCTGACCCATGTCTGAATCCCCTTATTGCCCGCTTTAAGTGGGCTGCAGGGAACCTTGTCTTGAATCAGTCAAAGGAAATTCAATCAGGTTCCATGAAGCAATTTGAGGATAGAGGGGCAAAGGAAAGCCCACAATTTTTGAAAGATGGGCCAGTGGGGGAACTTCTGACAAAGGGCCAAGTGCATATAGAGATATGGCAACAGTTTCCCCCATACACTGTGTTCCAACAATGCAACTTGTGCCTCACTACTGTACTTGCCTGTCCTCTTGCTCTGTAGCCATTAAGATTCGCAGTGTGTTTAGTCTGAGGTCTTCTGTTGCTGCATCAGCTCTCTGTCCTATGACAATAGTATCTGCAGTTTTGTGATGGCATTCAACCACACCTTGCAGGCTTCACCAAGTGACTGGCTCTAGTAGTTTCCATCAGATATCTTGCTTGCAAGCATTCTTTTTGTTACTAGTCCTGTTACAGTTGGTGATAACTTTGTCCGTCCTCTCTGGCACATTCGGCAACTTTGTACACCATTGGTGAAGATGACAAACAGCTGAGTACATTTGTGGGAGATGACTATGCAGGTTGGCACTAATACTGCAGAGCTTGGATCCTTAGGCATTCCTATGCTTGTTGTACTTCCAACTCATGCTCTTCAGGTTTGCACAATCTACCTATCCCTCCATCCTCTGGCTATTTGAAGATTGCATGGTTGCCACAGTTTGCAAGGCCACAGTCAGAAGACTCTTCCAAGTACATTTCTCACTTTATCAATTTAATGCACCACATGCAACCATCTCTTGGAATTCCAAAGTGATTTGAATAGATTTGCTGGATTCGGGACAGATGTTTAAAGGTGCAACAGGAGGGGTAGTTGGTCTACTTGCAGCAGTCCCAGGCTGGATTGGTGATACTGTGGCACACTTAGTGAACCTTGCTCTGCTTAAGACTGCAGGCTTCATCTCATGGCCAAACAGGTACTATGCTGCCATCTCTGACACTATGCACTAATCCAATGCCAATGCAGGGATTTCAGACTCTGGGATTCACTCAGGGGTCTTTGGGTGTTTCTGCAGGTGGGCAGGTGAGGAAGTGGTCCCAGAGTTAATTGGCAACATTGAGCCAGTTGAAGTGGCAGCTATGGCTGCTGAATACCTTAATGCACCATCTCGTTTGCATTCCATGCACCAACGTCTCCTTAGCCTGCGGCAAAAGAGACCATCATTTACTGGCCAGCTTGGTGCAGCGCACACGATTGCTTGCACAGTGGAGCAAATGTTGAGATCGTAATGCACATCAATCTCCTCTCTCCAGTACGTCAATCCTCCCACATTCTTTGCAAATGCTGAACCAGGAGATGGTCCATGTGGATCCACCCAGGATTCATGTTATCTTGCATCATTTGCCTTTGACAATGTTCAACATGACATTGTAAGGAACCAGAAAACATTGAAACCATGAGGAAGAAGTTATCAATGAGACCTTCAACCAACATCCATTTTCAAATTGCACTTGGTGTATTTGCAATGATCATCTTACATCAAATTGTTGTGATAGAAATGGGAGTCTTCATTAGTACACCAAATCATTAACTTGAGACCCCTCACACAAGGTCATTAAATAGCCTTTGCTTCTTTTTTGGGGTTTTACATTTTCAATTACTAATGTTGCCTCCGATCCACTCCATGACTACCAGGAGAAAATCAAAATTACTTCCATGTCAGAATTTGGAATAGCAGTTTAGTAGATCATATTATGGTTCCTTTGAACTACTTTGAAGATGGAAAAAGTTGGATAACATATTTGGGTGGAGGAAACATTCAAAGTTTGAAAAACGCTCCAGAGGAAGTATTGGTTTTAACAAGGCTTGCTCGTGAAGTTGTGGCAACTGCACGTTTAAAAAAACATGAAGTTACAAACAAAAGATAAATTTTGCAATTCATCCAATGGTAAGCAAACCGAGAGGGTTGGATGACTCATTTTGTTCAAGGTAAATATGTTCAGATTAGTATTACCAATGATTTCAAAACAAATTTTGTTGCTTAATGATTAAGAATTGTCATTATAATGTCATGTTGTGAAACAAATTGTTTAATGAAATTCACTACATGTATTCAATTCTTGTGAATGTGAGTGAATTGATCAATTAATTGTGTTGGGCTATATGTAAAGCACTTAATGTTTCATTCTATATCCATTGTGTTATGGTAGCAAAGTCCATGTGCATGCAAGTCCAAATCATTTCAAAGTAAGTTCCTTAATGCAAAAAACTATGAAAGTATAACACAAGGTTGTTAAAGTCTAACATGGTGTTGAATATGCATGGGCCTTGCATGAGTATGATATGATGTAAAAGACCTATTTTGAGATTTTATAGATTTTTAGAATATAATTTAATGTTAGTTCTATTTAAATGTTCGTGTTTTGAGTATGAATATAAGTTCAATTTTTGGGGAGAACTATATGTCATAAAATTAGATTTTTCTCAAATGTATGGATGATTGATTATTTTTGTTTTGGGTAGATCGTGGCAAGTTTGGAATATTTCCAAAAGCATATGCCATTCATTTTATTGTTTTGGGTGAAGATTTTGGATGAAGATATTGTAGATTTTAAATGGTTTCAAATGTATGTAACATTGATTTGAATTTTTTTAATAATGTGCATGATTGATTTGTAATGAATTTGAAATATATATGTCATTGGTTTGAAATCTTTTGAATAGCACTTTTCATCAAAATGACATCACATTGTACTTTTAAAACTCATGTTTCATTATCTTGGTTACATAATCACATTATTTCATAATATAAATTAATGACCTCTAATGTGATATCTTCCAAAATCTATTCTCTTGATTTGATTCTTATAACTATTAGGGGCACAATAAAACATAATATTTTACATAATTATTGGCATCGCACAACCTATTATCATATTCACTTATTGATTTGGTATGAAATGGTTATGAAAATTTACATTGATATACTACGGTTATTATTGACAATACAAGCTATAATATATGCATGTGCATATTAATAATAAATGGGAATTTCCACCGTCATATCTAGTCACATCACTTTGTTGAAAATGTGGACTATTGAAATATTATACAAGCAAAAACTCGAGTCACATCAACTAACAAATATTGAATTATGAAACTATTTATTCACATTTAAATGAAATATTTCAACCATGAGAATGGTGCTCCGAAGTAGATTTAATTACTTTAGATTTTAAGAGATCTTGAATTATTAATTAAAATCTTGAATATAGAGTTAGAAGAAGACTCTCATATTATACATTCTCATATTATTTGACAATAAAATAATATTGGATTAAAATAATAAAAATTAATTATTGAATTATAAAAAAAGCAAAATGTAGCCACATCACTTTTCAAAAAATCATCACTTTCATTTTCATATTTCTATCATTTCAACAAGTTTCAAAATGTAACTTCATAATTTGAAAAATCAATGATCTAGTGTTGTTTTGTGTGAATTATAGAGGATGAATATTGATGAACATATTCTCTAATTTGATGTTCTCACAATCAGAAAATTCTTATATGTCAATAATCTACAATATGTAGTGACATCACATAATACTTAAGGAAGTCATGTTGCATTATCTTGAGTAAATAGCCACATCACTTCATTTATAATAATTAATGACATCTAATGTGATATCTTCTAAAATATATTCTCTTGACTCTATTCCTATCACTATTAGGGGAAAACAAAACCTGTTATGAAATATTTTCACACTTTATTGGTCTCACAACCTCCTATCATTTTCATTTATGGCTATTGAACAAGTATGGAATGGTTATGAAAGGTCCAAACAGGCTGTTAGGATTCACACCTGGCCCTTTAGGCGACTATTCAATATGTGTTTATTTTCAAAGTATTTTGAAAATAATCCATTAAAATTTTTAATTATTATGTTAAGGTTTGTGTTAAATTTTTTTCAAAAAATTTAAAGAAGTTGTAACAGTGTTTTTAAAACAAAAGGTTGGTTACAATAGTTTCAAATTTTTTTGGATATTTTTATTCATTATATTTATTTTAAAATTAAGAAATGTGTATCAATATGTTAAAAAATAAAATTATATAAGAACAACTCCATTTGTAGTTTGTTTTTCCCCTAAAATGTTCCATGTACAAAAAAGAATAGTGGAAACAACTACTCATGTACGTGTTTGTAAAATTGCACATTGAAATGATGTGATATTTTTTAGTGAACTAAAACATATTCTCCAATATGATATTTCTAAAGTCATTTTAAATATATTATTTGATGTGATATCTTAAAGTCGATTTAAAACATACTTTTTTGATTGTGAAACCAGACAACTACATATGTCCTGGTTGCTATAATCTGAAAATTAAAAACATCTAAAATCTCTTATGAGTTCGTTGTGAAAATGATTATATTATATAAAATCTAAAATGATATTTATGGGAATAATTGGTGGTTTTGATTACGAGTTGATTACGTTAAGCTGATTCTATGTTGGAACATTAGGCTAATTACATATCGGATTACATAATGAATACCATTGCTCGAGATATTATCATAAACATGATAAGAAATATTTTTTCTCAATGACTAAATGTAATTTCTTGGATATGTAATTATATGCACTATGCCAGATGTCACTATCCTACTTAATGTATCAAATAAACCAAATTAACGGGAAAAAGACAATAAAAATAAAAATTCAATATTGCACAATGCATGGATAGATGGTGTGGAGAATAGGTTAAATATTATGTGAAATATTAACTATTAAATATTAATTAATATGTCTGATGTCACCAATTGTATTATGTTGCTATTAAGGTAATATATTAAATATTAAATACTAACTAAGATGCCCATGATTTTTCACAGGCTAGGATTTAAAAATTATTGGGTTTTGATTTTTGAATTTTCTCACAATATTCTATAGAGATGCTTGTAATATGTTAAAAAAATGAAAAAGATGTTGAATAGTGAGTAATGAACTGACTTAATTATTGTTGAAGTGTTACCAAAAACTTTCACAAACTGTCCGGGGGAGGGGGGGGGGGTGTGTGTGTGGGGAAGGCATAAGGGCTTTGAATATGTAAATGTTAATTGCATGTTATCGTCTTTTTTAATAGCAGATCTCACAAGTATTTTTGCATTTCTACAACTCAATGATAAAGGGTGCATTGCAGCCTCTCTCATTGGTTGCAAGAAATTTATTGCCTACCTATGTCCTTTGCCATTTTTGGCATGGGCTAATGGCAATGGCATGAACTTATTCATGCTTCCCTTTGGCCCCCTTTAAGAATATAATGGTTGTAGTGTGATTCACATTGAAACCCATGAAAACCAAAAAAATTCAACACCCAACTTCCCTTTCCCCCAAAGATTTTTTTTTGGGCCTATTCAGTACATGCTGCAGTGTGTTATTGGTTGAGCAGAATTTTTATTCCTAACTATGTTCCTCACCTATTTTTGCCTTGCCCAATACCCCTTCCAAGAGTTGAGAGATACCTATTGAGTTAGATCAAATAAATGATCATAAACAAACAAAAAATGAGATGTCCATGATGAAAGTAGGGTTCTTTTTTTTTTTCTTTTCAAATTTGTAAGGAATGTGGACTGGTAATCCTCCACAAGAGGCCAGGATGCAGGATGCAGAAAAAAATAGAATTTTTTGAAACCCTGACACAATTTTCTTGACAACATGCAAGAGCCTATAGTCTAAATATGGCAACTCAACCTTTGTTCCTTCAAAATGTGATGAATTTGGAGGTTTTTCTCCCAAAAAATCCTTAGTAAAAATTGCAGCTCTTTTCTGTCACCAAGTGGCAAAATTGGGTGATTAACACAGTAGGAATAAAAATTCTCTACAACTAACGAGGTGAGGCAGCATGCACCCAAGGGCTAATTTTTTTTTCTTTTTGATGGGGCTGGTTAGGGCCTGGGGATGTTGATTCTACTTGTTAACAACTGAGGGGGTGTGTACCCACAGTTTTTTCCCACTCAAAGGAGCCAATTTGATTGGCCCATCAGCAATATTTTTGGAACATGGGCCACTCCCCAACATGTCATGCTTCCCTTTAACAGCCCCCCGTTTTACCCCAATCAACTTATACATGGAAGTTGAACCATGGCAGAACAATATGGGATAAAGAATGAGGCGCTATTGGGAACATCTTAGGGAACACAGTGGGAATAGACCAAAGAAAATATTAAAAGAAAAATCTAACCCATTGGCTGCATGAGATTTCTATCTCCAAAATGGTTTGTCACCATTTTCAACCTAGACTCACACCCTCAATATACATTGGGGGCACAAGTATTGGTTCCAATGCATTTTAGATTGATCCCTAATATTTTGGATACTGATCTAATGACCCACTACTATAGTATCTTGGGTAGCTTCAACACATGTCTGTCAAATAATTAATTAATTTTGAAATTTTTATTTTGACAAATAAGTCAAATAATTCAGCTTTGAAACCACAGGTAGCGTCCCCCAATGGAAGTAACTAGGAGATATTTCCATGTTCGTTTGTTAGGTACATTGAATCAATCAATCGACTTTCAATCTAAGCCTTGAACTTGAAAACAGTGCAAGATCATTCTACAGCCAATCCAAATGGAAGCAACTACATTATGAAATGTATATCTTCATGCATATGTATGGGTTTGGTTAATTAGACTAGATGCATCAACATTGGAACATAAGCTTGCAACACTAGTGAGAGAATAGTAATAATATATATTGAATTTGCGATGTGAGGAAGTTTGTGTATATTATCCTTTGGCAAATTAGAGTGGCAGTCACTACTCATCCCCTATGCGCATGATGTGGCAGATGACATGGTTGGTGTTGCATGTCTACCACATGGCATCTTGCCGATGTGGCAAAACCTACTGTACCCTACATGTGGGCATTAGGGTACACACACTTGCGGGTGTGGGCACTAGTGCTATGCACCCTGAATAGGAATCATCAAATGAAGGTTTTGTTCATTACTTGACAGCCCACTTGCTATAATTTTTATGATGCAAAAATCGCACCATCATTCTTTTTTTCCAATAGCTTCTTGTCTTCTAAAAAGAATCTGGTTTCAATTTTAATCTGAACCCTAAAAAAAAGTTAAACCAATAGCCAAATTTGGTCAAGACTTCTTGTACTGAATTGCCTCTGTCATGGCAATCATCATCATCATGATGACGAACTTTCATATGAACACACAACCAATGTGCTATTGCCGCTAAGGAGCAAGTATGTGAGCTTCACCATGTGGCCACTGCCACAATTTTTTGGTGCAAAAGACAGGGTCTCCTTTATTAAGTCCTAATTGCCATTGCCTGCAATACATTTTGTTATGAAACCAGCAGCAATTCTCAAACGAAAAGCCAGGTTTACCGGTGCTGAAATACTCTACAAAAACATTCTGCAGCTGGAACTCTTATTGTGATAAGATTGTCATGTGCACAGCAAGTTGCACTTATATATCCTACTATATCAAATGTTTGTTTACTATGTTCCTTTTGAATGTACAGCCTATTGGGTTTTGGGTTGAAGAGAGCTTGCACCTCTCTCCAAGCTGTGTGCATGATTATGGTATACTTCACTGAACATTTGAACCACTTGCTATGTTTTTTTGATCAAGAATCTTGGCTTATCCGAGCTGCCTACTTTACATATATTTACTCATGGGGCAAACTGTGCAACCACAAGTGCCCACATTCTTTTATTTGTCTGGAGTCTTTTTCTCATGAAAAAAGAATCTCAAACTCATTCAATCGTAGGTTCTGTTTGTCTGTCCGAATGCAACCTGCCACATCCGCCACCCCATTCTTGCTGTTCTTTGCTGGCCTGCATGTCAGATGGCACCACTTTTGTGAGTACCTTGCTTCAACCAATTTCATCAGCTTTCTGGTTCTGTTTTCATGCTATCTTATCTCCTCTCTAATGGTTTTCTGAATCTTGGGTGTACCTGTTTGTTGAGTTGGCAGCCTGTGAAGCAGTTGTACTGGCAGAGGACACACGTGATCGAAGCAACTTCAGGATGTTGGCCTCTACAGATTTTTCCACATATAGCCTGCAGTAACACATAGTTGGTATGTTTCCACTGAAAAAGACCATTCTGATTCTTATTATTTACCTTGGAGGTTTGAGTAAGCAATCTCAAGACAAAGACAATCAATTGATGCCTTTGACCAGAAGGAATAGATAATTTTATTTGCCTCAAAGCAAGGCAATGCATTTCCAAGGTTAAGATGCACATGGAAAGAGATAGTCGGGACTTTTCCATACCTTTTGATGACCACTGGACGCTCCTGTCCCATGCGCCAGCAGCGTCCAACTGCCTGCTCCTCAAGCTGCCACATTAGCAATTTACTCTTGCCATCAAGAAATGTAGGATTTATTAATGTTGAACCTGCCATATATATTCCCCAGAAGGATCAATTCAAAGAATAGGTCTGGTCTGTTTCAATTCAGGATGCTTCTTTTTTTCCATTCAAGAACAAAACTTTGAGGCTTGACACTATGATTCCAGTATCAAGAAAATACGTACTGCAGGGTTTAGGCAGGGCTCCAGCTGTGGGTAGATGCCATGCAGTCAAAGTGGAACCACAGTGAAAGAAGGTTAGCAATGACACAGATATCAAATCTTTATCATTGGTATCACACATACTACTGACCTGCCTACCTAGAATATAAATCATTTGACATGAGTCTTGAGTTCTTGCAGCTTATACACAGGATCAGCACATATTATTGTCAATCTTAAAGTATTAATTAGCATGTGAGTGGTTTAAGACTAATCGTGGAGAATAAACTCAAAGTCAAAAGGATTGCTGTACTAAATGATCACACACCATATAAACATGAGAGGCTGCTGTCAGTGTGATGCCCACAGCTCCTGTGCGAATTGACAATAAAAACACAGTTGTTGGTGGATCCTGTCACATGCAAATTAGAAGAGTTTCAACAATAAAGGTAAGCTGGATCTGGGTTGTATTGTTAGGCCTACAACTTCTATTTTGCAGGAAATACATCAGACTGGACTCCTAAGCAAGACAAGTTACACAATTCTTGAGGCACAAGTATGAAAAGCATGCCATGCTAACCTTCTGGAATGCCTCAATGGCTTGTGCACGCTTCTTCATGGGCATGTCCCCACTGATAAAACGGTAGTTGATCCCCTGCTTCTTGAACTCTGTTTTCAGCCAGGCAATTGTCTGCATGAATTGGCTGAAAATGAGCACCTATTCATGTACCACATCCACCACACCAATCTTTCAAATTAAGTCTGGTCTGAATACACAATTGCAGCATCTAGTTTGTCTGAATTGTTAGCTGTCTGGATAAAGGATTGGAGAGGAAAAACAGTGGTACTTACCTTAGCTCCATCATGCTCCTCTCGTACTTTTGTTAGGTCTGCCAACAAAGTCTTTAACTTGGAGTTAATGTGAACACCCTGTGCAGGGTCTCCTGCATCTTCAGAACTATTTGCAGACCTTGTTGGTGAAGTGACAGAAACTGGATCCATCAGAGGTATCAATGCTGCCAATTTCTGCTTTGGTGGGGGTGTGACCAGCTGGCTTGCTGCCACAGGACTGGCACATACAGAACACACTCCCTGGGAGCCAGTGCCCAAGCTTGACATCACACACTCACAGCAAAACCTGCATCAGTTGACACTCAAGTTGTAGCATGAACTGCTGAAGAGAAATTCAACAGATGCCATATCAATGCTTCACAATCTTCAAAGATCTTGAGCACACATTCAAGGTCTGTTGGCAGTTTTGTTTCGGACTCTATGATTTGTTTGTTTGTTAATTCTGTCCAGACCAAAAGACAATGGAAAAGTGCAAGCAATTGTAAGACTTGATAGGTGGTGCTTACCAGTGGCCACAAGGTGTTTTTGTGGGGCACTCCATCAACTCAAAGCAGATGCCACACTCGCCCTCCATGTTGTCTGGTGGAGTTGCCAGTGTGGGAGAGAGGGGTAATGCACCTGGCAATGGGTCAGAAGGTCCTGCTGGGCTACTGCTGACATCTTGTTTACTCATACTCAATTCGAAATGAGAAACAAATCCACCACTGCAGAGTCTGGAACACACCTAGGCATTGTTCAATGCTTAGGCCACAATGCTTGAACACATGCTTCAAATGATGACATGCTCATTTTTTTGCACTAACTTGGCAACAGTTGCAATGTGCAGCACGGGAAAAAATCATGGGATGCAGCATTTGAACATCTTCCACACAGTATGACTTCTCTGCTCTTCAAAGAAATGTACTGATGGTTACAGCACTCATGATTTTTATGATATACACAAATAGGCTATGATAGTCAATGCTATGTATGGTGCTCAGTTCCTGAACAGTGAGTTTCTTATGAGCTCTTGTTGTCTGAGGGAAGAACAAAGAAATATAAGTATTGTGATTCCAGTTCTGTTATCATCAATATATTTAGGGGAAGAGGTGAAGTAGATGCCAAGAGGCAGTCTTTAAATTCAGATATACTGGACTCTGTAGGGTTTAAGAGCATGAGCTAGCAACTAGGGTGCATACCTCCGAAGAGGGAGGAGGAGAGACATGATCTGGAGAATGTTTTTGGAGACTACTGTAGGGCCCCAGCAACGGAATTGTTCAAATTTATGGATCACATGCTGATACACTGCCTCATATGCACGACGCTCATCAGTGGTGAAGGTGACAGCTATATCCTGCTCAGTTTTGGGAGGAAGTCTCAGCAGCTCCCTTCCATTGAACTTTTGCTGCTTTGTGTGCCGTATCATAATCTGATCCAAAGGGGGTTGATTTGTATCACCCATTTCTTTTAAGCCACCACTTCTACATTATCTCCACTCATGAAAACCAAAAGGGGTGCAGAAAAACTTCACCCCTTCTTTGTACATGGTTCATAATTCAGCAGAATGTCAGGTTCAATTATTCAGAATTAGTGTGATATTATAGAAAGATTGCAAGCACATTCAAGCAGAAAAGAGGTCTGAGATGAGTGCTTAATGAAGATTTAGAATGCAGAAACCTTAATTGAGTTTCTTCTCACCTTGTTAAGTGTCCACAAGAGCACAGTTTGATCATCACTCTTACATTGACGTTCATATGGCCGTCCAATTCTCTTCCTGAATGTGCTCTTATTGTCCAAGGGCTCCAGCTTTAGGAACAAGAACTGCATTGTAAGACAAAGTATCATGAGATCGCTTGCTACTAATTCTGAGTAATCTAAGCAGTAAGACTTGAACAGATTTGACCTTTGTCAGAGATGATTGCACTACACTTTGTCCTTGACAGGAGCTTCTCTGAGCCTCAGAGTAAGGGATTACTTGTCCATAGAGGTCATAGATGCTGGTGTTGATTGGAGTGCCAGTGCAGCACCATCTTCGGTCTGCTTGCAGCCTAGCACATGCCCGTGAATGCAATGGCGCTGGATCCTTGACCTGGACCAGATTTGTGATGCAAATTCCCTTTATAAAGTCCATACACTTTTGCATCCAGTCAGTCCTCTCCAAAAGTATGAGTCAATTTCTGCAATAGAAGTCACAAAAAGTCTCTTGGATTGTGGCTCATTTGAGCAAAATTGAAAGGAAGCAAAAAACCTTACAGTGTGGGACTCATCAAGCACAACACGCCACCAATTGACAGTGAGAAGGGGGCAAAACTGTTCTGCAAATCCTGAGCCATGGCGTGTAGCTTGTGTAGCCTTGCTGAAATCACTTCCCAAAGTCGCATATGTTGTGATTACCTGCTTGGGGCAGTGATGTACAACTTGCAAGCTTCAGGAGGCATGATCTCAGGGTGTTGATATAAAACTTGCAAACTTCAGGAAATAAGATCTCAGGTACATATTTCATGCAGATATTGTTCAGAGACATGCATTAATCCAGGATGAACCATGAGGTCATAGAAAAGCACAGTGAAAAAAACACACAAAATAGGCAGGAACTGAAATGGGTATATTCTCTTGGTGCAGATTGTGTATACTCACAATGTCAAATTTTGCAAGCTTCTTTGGATCTCTGATTCTGAAAATGCAAGCACACAAAGAGATTGAGATTGAGCCAATTGTACCACAAGAGAGATTGAGTACAAATGCAAACCTCCTACATTCTTATTGGTGACGAGGGAGCAACTGGACAGTGGAGCAATTTCCCAATTTTTGCAGCAACTAAGGATTGCATCCTTGACAGCAGTGTTCTCAGCAATCTACTGTAAGAGTATGTAGTAGTATGATTTTTGATTTGCCATCTTTTGGTGTTCTTCTTCTCTCTGTGGAACTACCTGAGTTGCTGCTGCAGAGAATTATGCAATTGATGGTCACCAAAGAAGACAATGTAAGTAGCCTCCTAGAAATCTCTCAAGTTTCCACAGATCAAAATAAACAATATGGCAAACTGTAGCAAAATGTGTTCATACCTCTTGGAACCATGATACATGTAGATGCTGAGATTGGCAGCGAGCTTGCTCTTCACTTCATTAGCCCATTGTCCAACAATCGATACTGGACACACCACTGCCATGTCCATCTGTTTGTTTAGTATTCAAAACAGTAGCAAGGTTAAGGAGCATCAGCAGCAGCAGCAGCAGCAGCAGCAAGAGTATCTGTTTTTAGACCCCAAAATCGAAAGACCCTGTTGCTTGGAAGACTCAATTGCAGCACAACTTTGGGTTCTGATCTTGTCTCAAATGGAGCAAGATTTTCTCAGTGGCATGCATTGTATCTTCTTCTCAGCCTTTGGAAGCAGATTGGCTCAGTATCATGCATTGTATCTTCTTCTCATACTTTGAAGCATTGTAAGACGAGGCCTGATGCTTACTCACCAAGAGTTCCTTTGGAGGAAGCAGGTGCACATTGATCCAGTGGGCATGGATTTGCCAAAATGAGCGCCAATATCTGCAAACCTCCACACACAAAATGCAACTATGAAGATCTGACTCAATGCGCATTATTGTTGTTGCCATGGTTATCAGCTCGATGTTGCTTGGTTTTATGCAGGAACAAGCAAAAGCTTTGAGGACACGCAGGGTGGTTTGTTTTGTTTCTTTGTGTGTTTTCTCTTTTCTCACCTCGATGGTTTTGCCGAGACCCATTTCCTCGCAGAGAAAACCTCCTCGGACATCGCTGCTCAACGCAGCGCCGGCGGCGTCGAGACGGCGATCATCGTCTGCTATGAGGTGGTTTAGTGAGCCTGAGTAGAGCAACGAAAGGCCGGCGCCAGACGGTGCCGGCGGCAGCATTCGGTAGTTGACGCTCAGCAGGCCGCCGTCTGTCTGCTCCGCGTCCAACATGAATTGCAACGACTGGCGTTGGTAAGGACGGAGCGGGACAGTGAGTCCGATCGGCTGCGATGCTTCGTCGTAGTCGTTGCTCTTGAGGTCACGAAGAAGGCCGGCGAAAGTGGTCCACTCGTCTGAAGTCTCTGCCCAGCGACGGAGCTCGTCCACGCGCTCCAGGTGCGCAAGGAGGCCGTCGGCGTCAGGGAAGAGCGTCGCCAGAATCTCGCGCAGCACAAGTACATCGTCGACACGCTCTTTTCGAAGAAATGTGCGCACTTGAGCACTACCCACCGCCGCAAATTCGCAGTCAGGTATCACGCTGACAATCACCTGCAACTGTCCTTGTGCTTCATTCAACCTGCACAATCCCAGAGGCTCCACAAAACAAGAACCCATCACAAATTCTGTACAAACAATCCATCTTGTGTAAGAAAGAGGAGCAGGACAAGGAGGAGAATGGGCGCTAACAACAATCATCAAAGTCCACTAAGATCAACAGAGGAGGAAGAACAAACAACAGCATGAGAATAAGAGATTGTGCCAAACAGGTTGATCAAGGCTGTTTGTTAACTCCTGATGATTTCTTTGCAGAAACACAGACATCAACACCCAAATTGTTGAAACGCTAATTACTGACGAGCGAAGGAACTGTTTTTGCAACAATGACTTGATACATGTGCACTTCTTGCAAAGCAAATGCAACAAAAAGGAAATCTGCTTGCACCAGCATTGATGGAAGATGCCCACCATCATGGTAGTGCCAATGTCTTTCCTTCAAGCTAGACATGCTGTAGAAGACTAGAAACATGAGCAAAACTTTGAAAGCACATCTCTGATGACAATCAGAATCCAGATATTTGACAAAAGCTCTAGTCTCATAGTGAGATGGCATTCCAGAAGAGCTGTTGCAGTTGGATTGAACAGAAAGGAGAGTTGACAGACACTGGAAGGGAGTTGAACACTTGGGGTAGTGAGAGTGGTGAAAAATCTATGGTGTTTTCAACTCTGTTAAATGCCGAAAACCCAATCTGCATCTTGTTTTTGGACCTCATCATCACAAGAAAGGGGATGATGCAGATTTGGCTGAAGAAATATTGCAGATGATTTTGAGAGGATCTGGCCTTGGATATGAAGTGGTTGCAGAAAGAGAAAATGAGAGTTTTCATGAAAAAAAATTCTTGGTTATGGGGAGAGGTGGGGGGGTGTGCTGGACACTTACAAAAGCTCATCAACAAGTGCATGGTATTTGGATAAAGATGCTGCATCTCTTGCCATCACCTGCACATACTGCAACTGGGTTGGCTTTCCTTGATCTCCCACTGCCACAAACCAACCCAAGAGGAAAGGAAAAACAATACTAGCTTTTTAGATCATTTCAACCAAGCTTCAAACAAAAATCCAAGATTGCAGTAAACACCAACCCATGGACTCTGGCATCAAGCAAGCCCATGGAGTTTTATTCTTCTCTTTTGTGATGTGTTTCTGTTTGCTGCAAAGTTGTTTCAATGTTTCAACCATCTCTGTGGCAAAGCACCCATCTCAATTGATCAAGAACTATGCAAGAGAATTCTTGAAGAACAGACTTGTTGCAACAAGCTTAACAGATATGGATTGCAGGCTTTTCTTGATGAGGTAGAACAACAACACATGAAAGGAGGAGAAAAGTGCATGAAATCTGATGGAAGGAACAGTTGTACATGTGTGTGCCAAAAACTCAAGTGAGAATTTGTCGAATGCTGTCATCAGATCTTCTAAGGACTTGTCAGAGTATCTTGACTTCAAAGGAATGTGTATTGTTCCAAACTCAAACCAGCTGCACATCCCAAATTCTTCTTCCATCAGCAAGAATTTTGCATGATTTGTAGTAATCAAAACTGTTGTGAATTACACACACATGATGAGCACGAATTCATGCATGCATGCACTTTGATGCACTCTTGTTGTTCTTTGATGATGCTATACTGGCTGTGGAAAAATCTGAAGAGGATAGAGAGAGAGAGTGTGTGTCCATGTATGTGTGCACATACTGGGAGTCTGTAGATGGATCAGAGCGAGGTCGAGAATGGGCAAATGCAATGGAGGATGTAGGGCTGCAGGAGGGGAAGCAAGAATCAGTGTCAGCTGATTCTTCATGCAAGGTCAGTGGACAATTGTCTGCATCCTCCAAGCTTCCACAGAGAGGCAGAGAGCAGAAAGAAGCTGGTCCATAAAGCCCATGTGAGAATCCACTCATGGAACTTGGGCGTGCAGATACACTAGTTGTCATCAAGCCTCCTGCTGTTGCCTCATCCATACTGGTGCTCTCACTCTGTTGCACCTGCATGGTGATGGGGGAAGAAAACAGTTTCAATTGAAAAATTCATGTTGGAACCAGAGCTTCAAGCAAAGAAACAAATGGACAAGAACCTACAGCTTCATTCTTCCAGGGACAATTGGAGCTTGCAGCTACTCCCAGAACCAGCAGAGGAATTACACAATGCAAGCAAATTGCAGCAGTGGGTTGGATGAGGGGGAAGATGGAGACCTTGTTCTTGAGCCATAGCCAGGAAGAGACTGTGCCATTGCAGTGATCTGTCTTGTGCAGCCCAGTTCCCCACAACAGACACGGGGCAATTTCCTCACAGGAATAGCACCAGCACTGCACAGATTCCCAATGTCTCTCTCGCATTACATTACAGGAGATTATAAGGTAGACTTGTGAAGCTTCTCTCAAGTTTTCTTGAGGACATATCCTGCAACAGCAGCAGCAGCAGCAGGCAGGCAGGCAGTATCTCATGGCAACAAAGAAAAGGATTCCAGACTAGGGGAGGTGTGCACATGCACCTTGTTGCAGTGGGAGCTGTTGGATAGGCAAGGGGGAGAGGTGAAGGGAAACATGACGCAGACATGGCGGGGATGTGGAAAGTCCCGGAGCATGAGCGAGTCGCCGGGGTCGCCACCACTGGTACTGCAGTCGGCCATGCTGCTATCATCACCTGGCAAGGCGACGCCGACGACGTTGGTACAGAAATGGCTTCCACCGAAACCATGCCCGCCGTCGTCATCGTCGTCGTCGTCCTCCTCATCCTCCATGCTACTACTTCTTCCCCGGCAGTCCACAGTAATGACGGAGCTGTCGTGGAAGCTGTTGAGCATCATCAGCCTGGGTCGCTTCTCCTGCTGGAACTCAAACTCTTCGTCGCCTGCAGTGTTGTTGTCGTCGTCGCTGCTGATTCTCAACTGATCGAACACCAGACCACCTGTAGCGGTACCAGCACCAGCACCAGATTAATCAGCAACAGTTTGCTGACACTTGGAGACTGTTTTGGTCACGAGAAAGCGCAAAGTTCAAAGCTTCCTAGAACAAGAACAAGCTTAGCAATTTGGAAACCCATCCTCGCGCAACAAAAGTACAGAACTCGGACTGTCATCATCACTTGCACCAGATTCTCCTGCAAAAGGTGGTTTGTCTGAGGGATTGGATCGATCTTTGTGTCAATTACGCACATTGTGTCATTGACACGCATCTCTCGGAAACAATCTTAGTAGGCAATGATCCTCAATCTCTGCGAGGTAGAGAATCAATCATTGGATGGGTGCTCGTTGCAACAAGAAGTTGAAATCTTCCAGTCCGCACAGTAGTAGTGGAGAGGAAGAAAATGTAGATCTAGATTGATGGGGTTTGCTTACAGACAGTAGTGGGAAATTCTTGTGCGATCTTCCTTCATAGTTGTTGTGAATTTCTCGGGAGAGAAGAAGAAGAAAGGATCATAATCAACGTTAAACATATTTTATCGATTGATTCTTGGAATTAGTAGTCCTATACTTGCAGCAGACCTGAGCGCTTGCCGTTTGAAGAATCCTGATAGGGATGGTAGACTGGTTGGTCGTGGTAATGTTCCAGTCTGCCGCTATGATTCATGTGCTGATCATCGATCATGGAGTTCTGCAAGTCGTGATCCGTCTCTACTAAGTCGACTTGCAACATTCCCGAGCTGCTGACGACATGCGGAGACATACCCAAAGCGCCGCACAGGAGAGATTTCTCATACATGATGATGGTCCTCGGCGGCTTGGAATCGTCGAAAAACATTGCGTGCACAATTTTGCGCAAAAATCTGAACTCCACGCTTCAATTCTTTTCTTTTCTCCCACAACGGAAATCCAAAACCCCAGCAGATGATCTCTTCCTCAAGGTTACAGCAATTCCCAGTCGCCTGGTTCTTCGGCGGGGATGGCACGAGAGGGGGAAAGGGTTTTTGCGAGAGAGCGAGGAAAATTCTTCAACCCCAAGAAACAACAACACAAATGCGGCCGGTGATCAATGCAAGGAAGTATACTGAGCGAGCTCACGGCCAAAATCTTCTTCTTAAGATCTTCAAATTGCTTTCTTGCTTCCGCAAATTAGATTTTTTTGCAAGGGAAATTCACAGTAGACTACCCCAAGAACCGAAATGAGCATCAACAGATTTCAATCTACATATGTAGTCACATGAAGAGCACGAGCCCAGTCACTATTTATCATGCACACAATGACCACGATGATAGACGATGACATATTGAGAATAACACTTTATGGTCATCTTTGCAGCTGCAATGAGAACAACAAAATTGTCCGCAGAGGAAGACTTCCCATTTTGAACGAGAGAGAGAGAGAGTTCCAACCAAGTTGGCATCAAAAGAATAGTAGCAATCGTGAGCTTTTTGCTACGACTACCACGTAACTATTGCAGCGGTATGCCCCCACAGTTCTTATTGCTTAGCGATGAAGAGGAGCACTTGGTGATCCAAAGCTCCAACCCGATGCTTAGCGGCGGATCCTTCCTCCACGCGGCGGAAGCGCACGCGAGAGCATGCACACTACTAGTAAGTAGAGAGTACGGCGGAAAGCGCTGCTGGCTCTCATGATTGAAGCCGTTTTTTTCCTGAAGTGGGGGTACGGATTTCCCGACCTGCCGCGCCGGCTGCCGTATCTCCTTATAACCGTTTCTTGAAGGAGCTTTCAATCTCTACGTCCCCTTCTTCTTGGCACTTCGCTGATTGCTGCACTCATTCCCTTGCTGCCATTTCTTTCTTTCTTTCTTTTTCCCTGCAAAACAATGCACGATTGACGCAACATAGGTAAATTCCCCATCCCCCCGCCCCCTTCCCTTCTCCTTCTTCTTCTTTTCCGCCTGCCTGCCTACCTGCCTGCGCTCCCCCTTAACCCGCCCTCTTCCAAAAGGATTGATTGCTCGCTCGCTTGCTCGTCTATTGAACAACTACTTGCTCGCTCGCTCGCTCGCTAGCTCGCTCGTCTGTCGAACAACGAATTGCTTGCTTGCTTGCTGAAATACAGATTGCTCGCTTGCTGCTCGAACGACGACGGACTGCTTGCTCGGTTTCTGCTACAACGACAGGTTGCTTGCTCTTGCTTTGCTTGCTTGAAAAACCCAGGAGGCAGACCCCCTTGCACATTCCAGAAAAAGAAACAAATGGGTTTTTATTGGGGGGGCGGGGGGGGTGTTTGCTTGAATTTGGAGCAAAAAAACAGGGAAACAACATAGCTAGATATTTTGGAGTTAAGTCAAATTTCTTGTATTATAGAAAAAAGAAACCACACAAGTTGTTAATGATAAGTGGTACCTCATTATTGGGATCTAGGTATACAATAATACAAATAGGTACCAAATTTCTTAACAAAAATATATGGAGCATAATGAGGTTTTGAAAGCAATTCTGTGAGGTGGAATATGACATTTGTACTACCGTAGTACCTTGGCCGCTTCAGACACTAATTATATTATTGTGAGAAATGTTTGAACTCTCAAAAAATAAATTCAAACAACAAAAAATTCTAAAGAAAAATACAGAATATTTTATTTTCAACATGGAATCTCCAAAATGAAATAATTATTCAACACTGAAATATTGAACTTGCCCTCACATTGCAGTCAGTTTTTCTTTTGGTCATAATTCATAAAAAAAAAATTGCTCTCCACCTATTTTTCTTTGTGCGGGGGGGGGGTGGGTACTATAGTAGGTACCTATACCTATACTTTTTTTTCATAATTTACAAACAAAAAAAATCTCCACACCTTATTTTCTTGGGGAGGAAGGGGGTTTGTGGGGGTTGGGGGATGTTTTTTTTCTTTAAGAGCAAATAGCAATAGGGTATTCCACTATAGGATCTCACATGCTTTTACAGGTTGGTTTTTGGGTGTTGAAATTCAGACTCTAGCTATGGAATACCAAAGGGGCGCTTATTTTGTGATGTTGTACTTTCTCACTTTACTCTTTTGTGAACTTCCCATTTACTGTTTTCCAAGTTAACATCCTCATAATGTTAAGTTTGCTAGCTGCACACTGCTAAAATGCTACCATGCCTATTGCTCTTTGTTAGGTGGCCAATCAACATTGACAATTGTCAAATTCTCAATTGCACCTTTCCAAATCACCATTTTCACATCTCGACTTCCACATTGCAAACTTGACAAATTTACATTATTTTACGGGCTTCCTAAAAATTTCCGACTGCCCCCCAAAAAATCCATTGATTGCCCAATATTTTTTTAAAGTTTTTTTTAGCCCAAACTTTGTTTTTTTGGCCTGTTTTATTTTGTGGTGGGTGGGGGGCTTGCATTAGTGGCCTACCCTCCTACCTCCTAGCCTACATACTCACTAACTTACATACTCACCTACCTACCTACTTACCTAGGTGTAGACCCCTATTCTCACCTACCTACAATTTAGGATACCAACTCATGACCAAGTTTGCAAATTTACAAAATTGAAAACTCTAGAAATTATAAATTAATAATTACAAATTGCAAGTTCGCATTTGCAAGTTTGCATATTTACAAAATTAAAAATTCTAGAAAATTGAAATCTAATAATTACAATTTTAGAACCTTACAAATTGCAAGTGTGCATTTGCAAGTTCACAAGTTTGAAAGTTTACAAAATTACAAAACCTAGAAATTACAAATTAATAATTACAAATTTACAACTTAACAAATTGCAAGTGCGCATTTGCAAATTCGTGCAAGTTTGCAAATTTACAAATTTACAAAATATAGAAATTTCAAATTAATAATTACAAATTTACAACTTAACAAATTGCAAATGCGCATTTGCAAATTTACAAAATCTAGAAATTGCAAATTAATAATTACAAATTTACAACTTTACAAATTGCAAGCACACATTTGCAAGTATGAAAAATCACCACAATACCAAATTACCAAATGTAAAATTACAAAGTTACAAATTTCATGTGTTTGTTTGTAAATTTCAAATTTATAAATTTTAAAAAATAAAATTGCAAGTACATGCTTGCAAATATACAAAATTACCAAATTTCCATAATAAAAAATTAAAATTTTACAATTTCACAAATTGCAATTGCGCATTTTCAAGTTCACAAGTTTGCACTTGCATGCAAAATTACCAAATTACCAAATTACCAAAATCACCAAAATTACAAATTTACAAATTGCAAGTGCATTTTTGCTTATTTACAAATTTGCACATGCTAAATTTGCACATTTTCATACTTGCATCTACTACAAAATTATAAAATTATAAATATGTAAATTTCCAATTTGCAAGGTTTGCAAGTTAGAAATTATAAAGTTACAAATGAAAAATGAAAAATTGCAACCTACAAATAAGAATGTTTTCAAGTTTACAAGTAATAAAACACATTCAGGTATTGCACCAAATTACAAATTGCAAGTTACGAAATAAAATAAAATAAATCACAAGCCACAAATTACAAATTCACAAATTACAATATTATAATTTTAAAAATTTGAATTAAAAATTCAGAAATATGCAACATGACAATATTACACATTTACAAATTGCAAAATTGAAATTTGCAAGTACACATTTGTAAATTTGCAAATTTTCAAATGTGAAAATCTACATACAAATAGTTTTGTAACTTGATAATTTGTGCATGTTAAAAATTACAAAATTACAAAATTGTAAATCTCAAATTGCAAGAGAAAATTGTTTGACTTTGCAAATTCATAGATTTCCAAGTTAAAAATCAACGATCATAAACTTTCAAGTGCACAATTTGCACGAATTAACCAAAAATGAAAAGGCATTTTATGGATCCTATATGTGTATCACAACCTAAACCACAAAAGACCAGTGCATACTTAGGGTGCCCTATTTGGGTATTGCAACCTATTTCCTAAAATCAATCCTTATTTCATAGACATTTATGTGGGTATTTGCATAATTTGGTAAATGCTCTTTGAAGATTGACTAAATCAAAACCCAATCCCATAACATAATACCTAAACATGAAAATATATATCAAGTGTAAGAAACATGTCAATCAATATATGATTATTGACCTAAATGCAAGTCTTGCATAATTTGATAAATGGTCCACAAAGATTGACTAATTCAAAACCCAATCCCAAAATGCAATACTTGAATATGATATATCAAATGCAAAAAACATGTAAGTCAATACCTATTTGATTGTAAACCTGCACACAGGTATTGCATTTTCTTCACAAAAAATGAGTCCTTTTGTAGACCTATATGTGGGTATTGCAAAATTTTGGCAAATGTTGTGACATTGTTCTTTTGGGACACAAGTGTGGGTACATGGCTTTGTGGAGAAAACCCAATCACTATTTTTAATGCTTATAGGTGAGTATTGCAAATGTGGGTAAAATAAAAATATATTGGTCGCAAATGACAATTACATGGTTCACAAAGCATATGGGTAACAATGCATATGATACACAAAACATAAGCATATGGGTCATGACACATATGATACACAACAATCGTTATATTATGCTAATGTTTACATCATTTACTACCTAATATTTCCTACATAGTTGAAAATTACAAGAGAATCTAATACCAAGTACAAAATTGGTTTCTATTTCTTGAAATTAATAGAAAACTTAAATTTGTTCCTGAAATCGGCATCCATTTTTGAGTTGTAGCAAAGTAATTTTGTTTAATTGATGTTTCTCTAATGACTATTTTTCAAGTGTTTAATTTTTTAATATGTTCCCCAAGTTCCAAATGGATTCCCAACAAGCTTTTAATAGCGTCCCTTATTATATCCCATACACTATTTGCCTTATGTTCAACTATTGCAATATATTTTGCCCAAATACACATGTACAAAAGTAGACACCAATTAATTTATTTTGGAATCGTCTAACATTTCAATTAAATTTTTTAGTGATAAAGCCATCAAATATGACCACATAAATTGGGGGAAAAAAAAACTTCGGGGGTGGCACAATTGATCGATACATTCAAGGCACATTAAATCACATATATAATGTTATTCTACTAAATCTAACTCATCAAAGCCTTCAAACAACCCATGATTATTCGATTTTGATTAGATCTATTATATAGCCTTCTTCATCCATAAGCAATGGGCATTAGTCTATTTTTGTAAACCATGTAAATATTTACTTTAGGTTGTGCATTTTGTCAATTACACACAAGGGGTTGGGTAGGGTAGCAATGCTACATATGGACTGGAAGAAGACACATGCCCCCTCCCCATGGTGCACGCCCTTTGTATAAATGGAATTATATATTGAAATGGTGATAATTTGTGGATACTTTGCACCAAAAAAAAGAATGAAAAAGGTGAGAAAGTGTATGTTATTCACCATCAAATAAGTTGAATGTGCTCATTTCATGAAACCCTAAATCTTAAACCCTATCACCTATTCCATAACAAAGAAAAATCTAAGTGCATAAAAGTAAATGTGAGAATGTGGGGAACAATGACATCCAATTCCAATATAAATTTGTGAAGTAATGTATTTCATAAAGCCCCAAAACCCTAAACCCTATCAAGCTCTAGCCCATAACAAAGAAAATTGGAAATACATTAAAGGATTGATGGGGAACATGGGGAACGGTGACATTTAGTTGGTAGTAATTATAGAACAAACCCATTTCATAAAGCCCCAAACCCTAAACCCTATCAAACCCTAGCCCATAACAAAGAAAGTCGTAATTACATAAAAGTAAATATGGGAATGTGGGGCACAATGACATATAGTTGGTACCACTCCTTGAACAAAAGGCATTTCCTAAAGCCCCGAAACCCTAAACCCTATCAAACCCTAACCAATAACAATGATGCAAAAGTAGATATTGGGAACATGGGAAGTAATGGCATCTAAATGCCATTGAATGTTGTCATTTATTTCATGGAACCCCAAGCAATACACCACTAGCACAACACTTGCTTAACATAATTTATCTTGTTATTTGAATGTTTTTCATTAATGAGCCTATAATTATGATCAACTCCCAAATCAAACCAAAAAAAAGTTGTTTTAAGTTATGCTCAATCTAGCAAGTATTAACTAGCATTCTTGGGATATTGATTTTTTCACTACTAGGCAAGGTGATTATTGCAAGATTTTGAAATTTGACTCACATAGGGTATCAAAAAGAATTCTCAATTTTTTGGGACCAACTAGGTATCAATTTGTTTAATTGTTTACCACACTAGGATATTAATATTTTTTTTGGTATGGATTAATAACCATCTGTAATGGGAAATGGGGTTACCCTAATTTTTGAGCGCCCACTGATCAGGGAGCCTAATTAATGTTTCTTTGAGCCGTTTCTGTGACGGCCACCTTTGCATTACATCTGCATGAAAAGCACCTTGGTTGAGGATCTGTGACGGCTGCACTGAATGGGCATGGAGTCTGGATGGCGGCTCCGAATTATGATCAGGGTTCGTGCTGCATTTATGAGATATGGCGGTTTGGAAGCGTGAGGAAGAAGACAGGCGCGCAATCGGTGAAAAGGTCGAAGAGAGCTCCGATCTACAGCAGAACAGATGTGTTGTTAGGATTGACGGAGGCAGGTGAGAATTTTTTTGGTGTCTGATGTAGGAGAAATTCAATCTGCAGAAGAATGGAGAGCTTGTTAGGAATGGATAATGTGTAGAGGTTAGTGAAGCAAGAGAGGAGCTATGGAAATTCGGTCTCCTTTTGTGAACAGAAGAATCTGCCTGCATAGGAAGCAGACGATGTTCAGATAAGGCAAGTAGAGTAGAACAGAAGAAGATGAAGAGACTCGGTAGCTCGGTAGCAAAGAGTTCGTAACCATGATCGTGATCTTCCGCTGCGTTTGATGTTTGGTTTAGCTCATTGCTGCAGGAGTTATTAAGAGAGAGTTTTGAGGAATGATCAGACCCTCTGGCTGTGAGGAACTGAGGTTCGGGGGCAATGCTTGTGCTCTTGGACTATGTACATAATCTGATAATGAGAATCTGAGTGTTTTTCTTGAGTACAGTCATGTGCAAGGCATGATCAGAGTCACGTCTTGTGTCGAGTGTTGTGTTGCTGAATCTGTTGCAGCTCGGATCGAGCTGGATCGGAGATCAGGCAGGTGGGACGTTCGTAGATAGGGTGTGATAACTGCACAAGGATGTGAATCGGTCAGTAAGGGTGCGAGCACCCAGGGTCTGAGTGGGAGCAGCGCATAGGGCTGTGGGTTTCTTGGACCCGCTCTTTTTGGTTACACATCAAGTATGCATAAGGGTTGGTTTTTGCAATAACCTACCTAGAACTAAACTCAATATGATTTTACATATACGCCTTTATCTCGCGGTGAAAGCTTGAAATGAAGATGGCAACCATTAAACTGCAAAAGGCAATAAACCAAGTGATCATTCAAACTATGTCCATTCATTGACAAAAGACAACTATTGTCAAAAGCTAAAATGGACCGACTTCACAAAAAAGTGAATGAACAAGATGGTATAAAGTTTTTAGGCAAAAGACAAAAAAGAAATTACCCCCAAATGGATGGAAGATTTACTAGTATAAATCTATCTTGTTATTCATGTTTTTCATTTAAATTTTTTTATGATATTTAGTTATGATAAATCTTTCTTGTTGTTTATGTATTTCATCTAACATCACTACTAAAACTGTGGGTGCAGTTCATTAATCCTCATTCACTAGATTAGTGAATTCACTCAAATCTAGTGAACCCATTTTGTTGTAGTGAATTTCAATGATATTTATTTAATATAAATTTTCTTTAGACCTCATTCCATTTTTTCTTGAATTTACACTTTAAAATGAAATATTGAACTTGTTCCAAAAACATTTCAAATCACATTGTGAAAATTCACCCCAAATGTTTTTGTTGGGACTCTTGCTCAAAGGTTTATTTTGATGAATATCTTCCTTGAATTTTTTGACGTTAAATAATGATATATTTTCCTATTAAATATGCTCAAAGGATTTAAAAAGAAATCCACATTAATCAAAATAGCATTGTTTGGCAAGTCATCATATAATGGATAGCCAAAAATATAGAACTTGATCTTTATAATATTTACCAAACTCTAGGATGTTTTTGCCAAATAATTTTCTTTTATCAATAATTGTTTCATCTTCCACCCCACTATTTGTGTGAAGCAAATGGAGGATGAAAATCAGAATAGGAACATGGGTCAAGTCCTAGGGTTAGGTTGAAACTTAGTTATCAATTAATTTATCAAAAGTTTTGGCCATAAAAATTGGAAAAAAAATCCTATAATCTGTATTGAATCACATTGAATAGAATGAAAATACCCTTTAATAAAATGATGAAAATTATATATTCATAATAAAAATTAATAAAATTATGATATTAAACAACACCTATTTTTATAAATTATTAATAATGAAATCTACATAATGTTAATAGTTATATAACGTTTTAAAATGTTTAACATGTATTATATTTCAATAAGTAAATAAATATAAATATAAATTAATATGACACAACAGTTATTGATTCAATATATGTTTAAAAGGTGAGGATATACAATATTTATTTTTATATTATTTAAAAATATATATGTTCCCAAAAAACCTTTTTAATGTTGATTTAAATAGGTTTATTTACAAATCAGTTTTATAAAAAACATTTTTTGAAGAAATCATTATTGTTCAAATGTATTAAAATATAGTGACAATTCAAATGCATTTTCAGTCAAATCACTATATATTATTTTCTTGAAAATTTTATACATGTGTGTTGATATCACTTTTTGGGGGTTTCTAGCAAGTACCAACTAACTTGCCAAGAAACAATAGAAAAAATACTATGCCAAATTGTGACTTTCATGACTAGGACATTAAACAACTATGTCTTGTGTATAATTATTTTTAACTAAAGGCATGGACAAGGTTAATCATGAATACAACTATATGACCATGAACAATAAATATAAAAATTTTAATCATCTACATGACTACAGGAAGAAAATTGTGATTTCATGACTACTTAAGAATACGACTATAACATAAAGTGATCCCCCAACAATATCTAATTAATTCAAACAACATATTTAATAAATGTTTTTGGGTTTCTTAATTATTATCCTTCACTAATAAATGTTTTTGGGCATCTTTAATGAGTATGTTTTCACTAATAAAACATTCAATGAATTGATGTGCTCCTTTGCAAGAATAGCACAATAAAATATTAGATCGGTAGCTATGAGTATGAGCATGCACCTTATAGTATTTTATGGTCCACCCTTTTGTGTAGTTCCATGCATAGACCATATCCCATCTTGTCAACAAGGTCATGACAAAACACAAATAGCTATGTAGATTGAATTCCAAATTTAATTAACACTTGGATTTAATTCATGGCAATCTTCAACACACATGAGTTGAAGGGATAGAAGAGTTCCAAATTAAAGAAGTGGTTGCAACAAAGTTCAAGGGTCTATAACTCAAATTGATGTACAAAGTTTTTAAAAAAATACATAATGTAGCAACATGAAGAGGGTAAACAATCAACTTAATCCATGATACATGGAGATGCTTAATTTCAACATAGGAAATGGAAAATAGAAGATTCACAAGATGGCAATTTAATTCACACACCATCTTCAAAACTACACACCATATTTCAGCACATTTTAATGACCAGCATATTAAGATATGATTTAACATTGCCTTTAGTTAGGCACGTGTTACTAAAAACCAAAGGTGACAATGGAACTCCAACAACATTATTGTAACCACTTGCATGTACAACAATGTTCCCATGTTAATTACCTAGTGTGCAATTGCAAGATTGATTGATATCCTATTTTCAAATCTACAACTTGGAACTGTTATGGTACAATGACATTGAACATGAACAATTACAACCCAAAGAGCAAAGACTAGTGCATAGGAAGTTCATCCTCACCAACTCAACTTAATACAAATGCTGGATATAAACAAATGTCTATATTAAACATTAATGGTCCAGATTTGAAAACATAGTACCTTCCCACTTCCTGTTGGACACCTATTCAAAGATAAATTTAGTTACAACTAAACATCTAAAATGAAATTAGGGCAATATCCAATACAACAAATATATTTGTCAAAAACAAAATGCATTCCAATACAATGAATTGTTGAGCATATTAGTCCAACATATTCATACTTTCCAAAACATCCAAAATCACATTTGCCACCTCTAATGTGAGTTGGTAAATAACATATTTTTCGCTTCATGGAATAAAGAGTGGATGGCATACTAAATTTTGAAGCAAGGAACAAATGAGAAAACACATATGCGAATGGTTTATCATCTTTGAGCTCTTAAAATTGACGACTAACCTTAACCTACTAATATCAATAACTTTGCACAATAACATCACTTGTAGTCCATTCATTTTCATCATCATCTATGGAAGATTCTTAACCAACATATGGTACCTTATCCACAAGCATTAGCCAAAATGGCTCATCAATATCAGTGGGGATTGCAATGTTATCACCAGGGTAGAGATTATCAGCAATCCATTCACCATTTGTGCCAACCTCTATTTCCTCATCACTATTATACATCATCTCTCTTACTTCAATTGCATTTCAAGGTTTCAATTTGGTCAAGGTCCAGTTAGGAACATGTTCATGATAAGCACAAGGGTAGTCAAGGTTGTGATCAATACAACTGACACACATGCAAGATAATTGATGATATTGGCAAAGGATAGGTTCTTTATTTGAGATAGACCAAACTTGGTGCATGCTTCTACTTCCATGCATTGTTTCAGATTCAAATGGATTGGATCTATCAACATCCCAGACTTTCACTTCATGGAAATATTTGTTGATGTGTTGTCTAACCTTGAGGAGACAACATAATATTTGTTTGATTCAACTTTTAAATAAGCCACCATCTCAGCATCATTCTGAACTTTTGGTTGAATGGGTTTGATTTGTTCCTTTAGCTTCACTTTTGAACAAACACCTACACCATCAACCTTTCTCTTCCCATGCCCTATAGCAAAATAATTCCACACCATCTGACAACCTACTATTAAATATGGTCTTGTAGTCAACATGGGGTAACGACATACAAAGTACCAAGTTTTGGCACTTTGAATTGACCAAATCAACCATCACTCTAGACCACATGCAAACTTGGAAAACAACCTCTTGCTTGTAGAAATTTCTAATGTAACTTAAAAGCATGTTGAACAAAAAGCGTGTGATGGCTATTGTCATTAGAAACATAATAGTGAACTTTTTAAAGGACTTGGCAGTTTGGGTTAGTAGGATCATATTCTAAATTGCTATGATAGGTAATGTGAACCAAAATGGTCACCTGGACATTATGCGAATGCATATTTTGAATTTCATTTTGAACTTTCATGGTGTAGTTTTCAGAAAAATCAATGCAAGAGATGACCATGTCATCAAATATAGTATTCAACACCTTTTTAAGCCACACATATTGCCAATGTGATATGTAATTATGGAGCATAAATTCCTTCAAGCACAACTTTAGGTATTGTATGAGGTCACGTGGTGTTGTTTCATTGTATTTCACCTTGGATGCCTTCTTCTCCTTGCTTTCTTCTGTGAATCCCACAATTTCATACCTTATACTCTTCCAAGATACTAATTTCTCTTGGATTGAAACTCCTCTAGATAGACGTTGAAGATATCAACACCATAGTTATGATATTGGCCCAATAGGCATTGTCTATCATGCCAAAATGAGGACTCAAGCTTAGCACTATCCATTGATGTCCAAAAATGAATGAGGCCAGTAAAGGTAACAAATGAAGCAATGCACATATCTTATTTTATTTGCATAGACTATTGGGTAGTTTATTGCTAAAGGTGGTAGACATCTCCATATCTACAATTACAATCATTATGAGTGCACCTTCATGTCATTGATCCCACACATAAGTTCGGGTTTAATTATGTATGATACCGATAATAATAAATGTTCTAAACTTTTAGTTGATGCACAAACCAAGGCTTCAAGCCTTGGAATAATGCAAACCTAATCTGCACCTTTGGATATTTGTCCTTGAAGGCCATGAAGAACTCAAGCTACAAAAAAAAAAACCAATTAATACATGGCACCTTACTAATTAGCCATAGTTACAATTCATTTGTGCTTTAAGATTCTACTTATTAAGCTTCTTTTACATCCCCAAGTTGCAACAAAATAAGATTATGAACTATGAGTACCACATTAGATTTCAACTCAAGTTCCTAATTAAAAGACCACAAGAACCTAACATGAAAGATCTTCTTGAAGGAACCAAACACTCCAACTCATTATTACCTTACTTTTTAGGAGGACACAAACACATCAACCAACCCAGTAAAACATTGCAATGGATAATTATAAGGACTATTTAGCACATCAACAAGGAGTACAATAGTAATGTAAACATTTTTAAGTACTAAAACACATCAGTAACTAAAAAAACTCTACAAAGAAGACATTATTTAAAGAGTTAAGGCATTTGAATTAGGAAAAGGCATTGTTATAAACATAATTATAAAGATTGAAACATTTTAGTAAGTGCAATAAGTATTCCTCAGACATTTCTTAAGACTCAAACAATTCAATGAGTAGTAAAAGTCCTTAGACATTTCCAAAGACTATAGCAATTTAATTAAGGAGTAAAACATTGAATCTAAGTAGATCTCCAAGGATTGAAGTAATTTAATAATGAGTGTGCACTCCTTAGACATTTCTAAGGACTATATCAATTCAATTAAGGAGTAAAACATTGTATTAGGTCCCTAATTAACTACTAAAACATTTCACTTAGGAGTAAAACATTGTAATAGACACCTCTAAGGATTAGAGCACTTTAATAAGTAGTAAAGCACTCCTTAAAGATTTTTAAGGACTAGAGCACTTCAATAAGTAACAAAGCACTCCTTCAACATTTAAAGGACTAGGGCATTTTTGACAACAAGCAAGGGATTGTGTAATTTATAACCCTAAGGACTAAAGCATTAGAAAGGAACCTAAGTACTCCAACAAGGAATAAAGCTCTACAAGAGACATTTCTCTAAGGATTGAAGTACAAGTTTGAACCAAAATCCCACATTTTCAAGGACTACAAAACACTCAAACACTACAACATGACATGTCTATTAAAAGGGCCACATGCGCATTGAGAGTTCAATCATCCACCTTATGGAAGGAGATTAACACCTTAGCATGCAAAAGCAAATAAAACAAAGTGACAAAAACATACTAACAACCATGTTTTGAAGTTGCAAAAGAAACCCAAAACTTTTGCCACCTGATTTGCATATCTTCAAGTTCATTAAAAATGATTAATATTTGAACACAAATATTGGACCTTCAATTTCATCATGAACAAAATGACTAGCTGCCATTACTCTCCACTAACTCATCAACTCATGACCATGGTTGCAAATAAAAATATAATCTACTCAAAATCTAAAACAAAACAATATATAAAAATCTACATCATGAGTTTTTTTTACATTTCTAGAATCCAAACAAAGAGTCAATCATCATAATGGCTAACACGTATGACTAATAAGATGCAGTAGGATTTGCAATAATGTTATCTACAATCCTTTATTACAAAGATAACTCAAGATAACCTTTGAAGGTAACTCAAGTACATAAATTCTGATCAAACCAAAATAAACATGACAAGAATGAATGCAAATAATTTGATGCACTTGCATGGTGAGGGTGACAAAACCTATACAAATCCTTAATGTCTTGTTAACCATACTTTGGTACAAAAAACCTATGTCAATAAAAAAGGACATGTTATTACAAAATGTTTACCAATAGTGATCAAATTAAAAAAAAATTATCTTGTCTCAATCTCTCTTTCAAGGGTTAAGTAGATCAATGACTAAGAAACCCCAAATCAAGACATTTAGCATTTTAGAGGGTGGCAACTTCATTCACCTACTTACAAAAAAACTCAAATACATAGATTTAATCAACCCCATATGTTAAATGAAATAAAACCACAATCAGATACATTTAACCCAAGTTTCATGGAAAAATAGAACATCATTATTCAAGTTTTATTGAAAATTTTCAAAGACACATATATGTCAAGGACAATAATTGAAGAACTTATAGTACTTTGATGACCTTGAAATGACAAATTGTAAAGATCAAGATGGATAACATAGACACAATATCACCAATCTGAATTGATAAAACACATAACAACCACCACCCAGTTGCACATTGTGAAGTTCATTCAATCTAATTAGTGATCAATGTGATCACCACAACCTACTTATAGTCAAACTTAAGCATGTAAGTTCAACATTCCTATAGTAATGTTGCAATGACTATATAGTATCTAAAACCAATAATAAGATAGTAGATTTGAAACCATTTCTTAATAGTTTGAATATAGCAAGACATAAAAATATTCAAACCGTCACGAAAGTCCAAATGCAGCTTTCATCATGAGTGCCAAACTTACAAAACCCTAATTAACGATACAATGAATAAACAAATTATGTTTAAATTTTAAAAACAAGGATGTGTACCTAACATCATGACTACTTGAAACATATATAAAGACAAGCAAAAATTAAAGCATGAAGCAACAAGGAGCCGGGTCACATAATGACAACTTTTAAATTTCTTAGACATGTAAACATTCGCACTTGTGAGACTTGGAGAAAATAGGCTGGATGCATTTCATCCAACTTCACACCAATGCGTCGTCTTATGACATCTTTTGCAATGGGGGAAACATTGGATTTTATTGTCCATAGTGCATTGCTAGATCTTTCATAGATTGAAGTAGGGAATTTGAGTGTTTTGCTTGTCTAGAAGTAATCCAAAATGCATCCTTTGTTGTATCCAATTGAATCCATTGATCCATCACCTTTTGTATATTCCGCCCATCTACACCCAACACCTTTGCAAGACCCTTATGGCTGTTTGTTGACCGACCTAATGCCAACATACAAACAATATCCTTGGTAGCCACAACTTGTGCCTTTTGTTGGTAGTTAGATGATATGTGATCCTACATTTCAAATTGGACATCACTTCTTCATGTGCCTTCAAACATCGTAAATTGGTTAGGTAATTAGGAAACATGTTTTGCATTAATGGATGAACAAGGAATTTTTCAATGATAACTTGTTGGACATTGAATTCCAATTGTTTCATCTTATCGAAAGCAAACATGGTTATTTTCCCACTTCTACAATGACTTTTTGCATATGATTTTTGTAAATGTTCAAAGATTTCAACCGAACTACATTCTCTACAGGAATAACAACTTCAAATGCACAACATGTTTGATCTTCTATGATGCGAGTAGTTTTTTGCATTGTACATTGCTTCACATGTTTGTGTGTATCCACCTTCCTCTTCAATTCATAACAAGAGTGATATTTGATTTCAATGTCCTCCAACTCACCTTCTTCTTGACCATTGGTGCTTTTTATGCTCAAGTTTGTTTGGCCCAAGTTGCTCATGATCGATTTGGGTAGCCTTCTACAAAAATCCAAAACTCTTGAACTTTAGACATTAAAATTGATCCAACTTGAGTGTAACATCACCAAAAAACCTTAAAGTGATAATAGGTTCAAGAAACATGAGCAAATCCAAATCATTTCAGAGGATGGAGTTCATACCTTGCTAGCTATCATTGTATGCAATTGGACTTTCATGGAGTAATATTGTCTACCAACAAATGGTTCAAGTGATGTTCCAAAACATTCGGTACCAAGCAATGTGTAAAAATGGCATACTGTGTAGGTAATTGGCATCCTTTTAGACTTTGGTGAAACAAAAAATGAAACACACTTCAAGTCAAACAATTGCTTTACAATTACTTCATGATAATCTAACAAGGTTTTTGATCGCCTTTTGTTATGATCTTGGAACATATGATCTTCAAGTTTGATGAAAATTTTCTTTGACAAGCTTTGAGGAGGGGTGTAGAATATCTCCTTATTGGAGTCGTCCTCTTCGTCTTCTATTGAAGCTACAATGTGTTGCACTTTGGCCCAAACAACAATAGTAATTTTATTGACCTCCCTATGCATAAACCTTTGTCTTTTCAAATCTTCCATAACTAGGGTATTCTTCAATGCCATTTTGCCTTTTGCCTATTACTACCAAAGATGTTTGAAAAGCTCCTCGACAATCATAGCTCATCAATGAATCAGCTCACAACTTTGTTTCTTTCATTATGAAACATTTTAGGGTTTAATGCGTGTTTTAAAGTTCACCATTTGTACACCTATGCATTCTCCTTTTTCATCCTTTTCTATCAACCTTTCTCATCCCCACTTTAAATCCTTTCTCATCGTAATATATCAAATTTGGCCACATTATTCAGTGGAATATGAATTTTAAACCACATAATTTAATTTAGATAAATGTTAGTACTCATCAATTGTATGAGAAAATTGTTTAAGACCCATAAAATTTAATTTCTTGAATTAAAATATTACCAAAATGCATAGATTCAACATAATGTGCATTGAAAATCATAAAAAATAAAAGGCTAATTCCAAACCATACATAATATAATAGTGCATGGATTTGCATATAAACATATTTCTTTCAAAAAATTGGCTCAATTTTTTAAACATTTTACATACAATTAGGATAGTTAGGAGTGGTTACAATGTTAAATTAATCTTTTTCAACCTTCACATCTTAATGAAAATTATTCAAATTTTTATGTCATCCAAGAATGTACATTACATAATAATATGAAAGTTATGTGAGTAATTTTAAATTTGAACTCCAAGAGAAAATCAATTTGCATGTTTTTCAATAGTGGTTACACTTGAAGTGGTTCATTATAACGCAAACATTAGAAGAAAAACATGTATTTATGATTAGTCTTCACAACTAAATTTTAGTTGCAAGAGACATTTTGCAACTAAAATCCTTTTAGTCGCCTAAGACAAGTCGCATGTGATAAACTAGTCACAAATGACAAAGGGTATTGTATGAAAGAAAAAGTCAACAAATGCATTTCATCCTTTGACTACGTTATATACGTATTGTCACATGCGATTAAAATGCAACTATTTTGGTCACAATTGATGACAAATGATGTGCTTCCACGTGTCATAATATTTATTATTATTTTGAAATAATCTAAAACGTTCAATTCAAATATGGATGACTTTATATTATGAACATGGCCCAATGTAAGTATGCCATGTGGCATAAAAATAATTTAATAAAAATATTAATATTAGGTCAGTAGGTATTTAGGTAGGTACATAAATAGGTGTCTACAAACCTAGGCTACATACCAACCTACCTACTTAGGTAAAAACATAAGTAGGTAGGTTCTACCTTCCTAAATCAAAAACCTATTTGTATAGGTAGGTAGGTACATAAGTCAACCAAGGTTGGTAGGTCAAACTAGGTACCCACCTAACTAAATAGAGAAGTAGGTTGGGAAGGTAAGTACTTTAGAAATGTGCATAATTTGTTTTTTTGTCTTGGCTTGAACCTTTTGATTTGTTCATCCCATGTGCACAAACTTCTTAATATGAAATTGGATGACCATACCCCCTTGTTTATATAGTGTTCAAAATAGGAATGAAGAACAAACAATATGGGATAAGTTTTGAAGTTACAACTTCTTCACAAACTAAATTATAATTTCAAAACTTTCTTCATGCCTTACTTTTTTAATTTTTAGATTTCTAAACAATTCAAATACTAGATAATTAGATAATTATTTAAATAATAATGACTAAATTTACATATATTTAACTTATAAATTATACACTACAAATATTCAGTATATTATCAATTATTTAAATTAAACAATAACTTTTCAATATTTAACAAACTAGCTATCTAATTACTCACAAGTGATTAATACATAACTCATAAATAACTAAATAATTAAACTATTTAAAAATATTTTTATTACTTTTTAGAATCTGATCGAATTATATATAATATAACTAATGTAAAAATAATATAATGATTATAATATAAGATTTAACTATTTTAAATATTTCTATTAAAATTATAAGTAATGAATTAACAATTGTTATTAAAAAATAAATTCTTGCATCAATTTCTTAAACATTATTATTCAACTAATTACATTACTTTGTATAATTACATTTATTGTGGTAAATATTATTATAGGTCAACTAGTTTTTTTCCTTGGTAATTATTACTAAAAATATATATTTTTAACATAATGTTAATTTTCATAATTACTGTAAATATTTATCATAGATTATTAATCACATAATTAATAATATTATACAATAATTCGTGAACCTAAAATCAGAAAAATAATTATTTTAATTTCACTGTAATTTTTCCAAATTTTTAATTTAGGTTTGAAGTTATAAATTACAAAGTGTGAATAATAATGATCAATTTGAAAATAATTATGCACATACTAATTAATTTTTCTCTGAAATAGTTTCAATGATTTTAAAGTAATGTCACATTAATTACATTAATTAATATAAGAATATAAACTAGACAATATACAAATCTATGTTATAACAATAATTATTAATGTAACTTAGATTTAATAAACATAATCATTTATAATTATTTATAAAAGTGATTTATTATGGATAATACTAATATTTACACACTGAAAAAACCCTTAAAACTCCATCAATAATTTTTTTGAATTAAAATATAAATTAAGATTCCAAAATAATAATTCAGAATTCAAGTATCAATTTTTAGATCAAATCAAGTTTTTGAAGTTAAATAAAAAAATTCAGAATTGAAATGTCAAATTTTAGATTCATAATAATATTCAAAACTAAAATGTCCATTTTAAGACTCAGTTAATAATTTTCTGAATTGAATATTAATTTCGAGAATCCAAAATAATTAATAATTCTGAATTCAAATTTCAAGCTCAACTCAAATAATTTCTTAAAATTTAAAACTTCAGAATTCAAATTTCAAGTTCAAATAAAAATATTTAAAATCAAAATGTTGATGTTTAAACTCAATATTGTTTTTTGAATTGAAATACTAATTTTTAGATTCAAAAATAATAATTTAGAATTCAAATATAACGTTTTAGATCAAATAATTTTTTTGATTTTAAATAAAAATTTCCAGAATTGAAATGTCAATGTCCAGATTCAATTAACAATATTCAACATTGAAATGTCCATTTTTAGACTCAATGAATAATTTTCAGACTAGAATTGGTAATTTTGAGAATCCAAAATAATAATTTGGAATTGAAATTTCAGGTTCAAATCAAATGATTATTTAAATTTTAAATGCAAACTTTTCAGAGTTGAAATATAAATTTTCATATCCATATAAAAATATTCAAAATTAAAATGTCCATTTTTAATCAATTAATAATTTTCTGAATTGAAATATTAATTTTCAGATTTGAATAATATTAATTTAGAAGTCAAATATCACATTTTAAATCAAATAAGCCTTTTTGAATTTGAATTGAATATATCATATTCAAATTAAGAATTTGAAAATAATGTTTTAAACCATTGAAATAAAAAAATTCAGAGTCAAATATCAAGGTTCAAATTTTAATATATATTTTTTAATTAAAATAATATGTTTCAGAATTGAAATATCAATTATCAGATTTGACTAAAAAATTCAATGTTCAAAATATTAACTTTGAGATTGTATGAACAATATACATACGTATACATATATATAATTTTAGTACATACATTAAAATATACCCATATGTCATTGTAAAATACCTTGAGGATGTAACTAATTTGGTGACTATTGCGATTAATGGGACATATCAACCTATTAATGGATGAAAGTAAATGTAAATTCAATCCAACCAATAGGATGAAATTTCTAATAGTTGCATCATAGTTGTGATAATGACCAAAATAGTTGAAATTTGGTTTTGTAGTTGCAAATATTCCAAATCTAGTTGCAAACGACTACAAGTCGCATGTAGTCGTAAATGGAGTGGTTACATTTTGGCTGATTTCTACTAGTGAAAGTTACCCACCTTCCACTCTTGTCAATGTAATGAAACCAACAACTATTGAGGAATGTGGACTACTTGTGTTGTATATTGAGGCCCACTAACTAGATCCCTGTTGACAATAACCTTTGGAGCATATATTTTGCGATTGTGGTCAACTAACTAGTATCATGGTAACTAGTTGCTTAACTTGTCCAGTAGAATGGTTAGTAAAATACATTTCTCATCTTTTGCATTCTTTTTTTTTGTTGCAAAGTATGCACAATTTTTCACCATTTCAATGTACGTTTCCATTTATTTGACAATGTGCAGTTGTAAATTTGGCAAGGTGCAATTGAGAATTTGACAATTTGTCAATGTTGAATTGAGCACCTAGCAAAGTGCAATAGGTAGTGGAGCATTTTAGCAGTGTGCACCTAGCAAACTTACCATTATGAGGATGGTAACTTGGAAAACTGGGAAGTTGACAAAAGAGTAAAGTGAGAAAGTATAACACAAACAAATAAGCGCCCTTTTGGTATTCCATCTCTAGCATTTAAATTAGGATCATGGCCAATTTTTTGTGCTCTCTATGATAAAGTCAACATTAAAATCCTCCCAAGTTTGACACATTTTCAGAACCTGAGTTTACTATTTCACGTCCAAGTTTTATGTAAAGTTAGCCTAACTGGGGATGAAAACTAAGAACTAGGGATTGACAACCAAAAATTGTGGTTTAGTTCACATAGTCAAGTGAACTTTGGTCTATGTAGTTTTAAGTGTCTAATGTGCTACATAGTTTCAGGTGAGGGTTACATAGTTTTGGGGTTTTAAGCGCAAGATTAGGCTTTAGAGTTTAGGGTTCTAGTTCAAATAGTTTCATTTTTTTATTATTAAGTTTGGGTTGTTTACATCAATATAACGTCTTTTCTTCTCTCTTTGCTTTGCCCTTTCTTTCTCTACGGGAATGAATATGTAGGTACCTAGTTCCTGCATGGTACTACTATACTATGGAACATGCCCTACCATGTTGGGATTGGGTGAGATGCCGTGCTCTCATGAGATAATGTGTTCGAACCAATGTGGGGCGGGTGTTTGATTTTTTTTCATTACAGTTGGGTGCGGGTTTTAAACTTTATGTTTTCTAAATAAATGGGCAAGTCCAATTTTTTTACTTTTAATTTAATAAAAAAATTGGCCAGGTCTGTTTTTTAGAAATCCAGCAAATGGCAATTATGAGATGGGGGTGGGGGTTTGACTAAGTGTTTGATAAGGTATAAAGCTTGGGTCTTTAACAAAAACCCAAATGGGTATAATTAGGTTTTATTTAGATTCTATAATTAGGGTATAATTAGGTTCTTTAAAATACACACTTAACTTTCAGCTCTTTGAAAGATGCATGGGTGGGTATCATGGTATTTAATATTTTGAAAACCTTTGAAAAGTAACAATTTTTTTTTTAATAAGGGTAAATGTAACGATTGTGTTTTTTGTATTTACAAGAGGCAAAGCACAATTACATGTTTCACGTTTTCGAGTTTTAAATTATAATTTGTCTATTGTCTACCAATGTCTCAATGCCTAACAAACAAATTATATTGAAATCATGTTTTGATGACCAAGTTCTAAGCAACTTTTTCATCATTCTACCACTTAATTTTTAGACTTCAAACAAATTATACAACCTACCTAGACACAAATCTCCGACACAATGACACAGATAAAAATTACACACACACATAACTTTGGACTTTTAAAAGACAAAAACTAAATTCAAACATAAGTAGATTCAAATTCGAACTTAAACACACATAAACACATGCTTAAATATAGACAAAACCATTAACACAAATAAACAATGAACAATGAGCATTAAACACACATAAACTCAACATAAATAGACACACACACACACACATAATCACACAAATAGACACAAAGAAAGACTCACAAAAATTCACACAAACCACAAACCACAAACTCACATAAACCACAAACATCGATAAAAATAAAACAATTTAAAAGAACACAAAGACACATTTTGTAGACAAACTCAAACATTAGACACATGTAAACTCTTGTATAGACATATATTTTGATTATCATTGACACAAAAACATGGATAGAAAAATAACACAAAATACAAAAAGACCTACAATTAATAAATTAACAAATTAACAAGCAATAACATGCAACACTAGAGGCCCATACCAATGAAAACAAAAACATTAAAAGTTTTTTTTAAAAATGATGTGGAATCTAGGAAAAATCACCTACAATTAGCTATAAGGACAAAAGTTTTCATGTCATCATTTTCAACGTTTAACACCTAGCACCTCCACACATGAGAAATATGAGATTAAATGAATGCTAAAAAGTTTGAAAAATCTTCACCTTTAACTTCATTTTCAAATTATGCCTCCAATTTTGCCATTAATTTCAACTAACCAACCCATGGATTAGATAGCTAGTTCTTATGGACAAATATGTGTTTGTCCATGTTCTGAGTTTGGAGACAACATCGTTGAAGTGTAGTCAAAATTCCAACAATAGAAAAAATATGATTTGTTTCAATTTGGCTAGCTAGGATGCCAAAAATGTGTCATGCTACTAATGCAATAATTGGGAACTTATTCAACTCTTCGCATCGCGAAGAAAATGCACGCTTGCAATTTTTTGCATCAACCAGATATCAATAGTAAGGTGTAGTTATAATCAAACAAGCCAAAAAGCCCATTAGGCGACTCCCAAAACTCAATAAAAATTGTAGTCTTATAAAATATATTTTTGTGGTGCTAATTTGATGCAATGTTAATCATGGAATGTTTTGCTAAATGACTAATATGAATGTTGAAAAATTCAAAATAAAAATTCAAAAAAAATTATTTTGGGTTTTGGTTTTAGTAAAGGACCTTTTAGCTTGAACAATAGTTGCATCAAAAGTAGTCAATTTTGTAAATTATTAAGTTAAAGAATCTCTTTATAAAGGAATTTTGATGAGATTTTTTTTGAGATGATGTTAATTGATTATCCACATTCAAAAAGCACTCACAATTGAAAGTTGTGAAATTTAAAAAAATTTAAAATAAAAAACTTTAAAATTTCAAGAATCATTTACCTCATATAAATGGGGTGTAATATACATGACATCTAAAACAAAGTTGCAGTATATGAAACAATAAAATAAAACATTAAATAATTAACATACTTTCATACAATTCAAAATTAAGATAATTTTTCAAAACAAAACAAAAATTTGGTAAAATCTATACATTAAGAAATTCTTAGTTATTCATGAAAAGTTAATACAAAAAATGTGATTTATTGAAAAAAATTATATGTATTTTTAGTAACATATTACAAAAGATTTCATCCCAAAAGTCCTTTTTATGAGAAAGTGAAAATGACCACAAAAAGGACTATAATCCTTGAGTCCTTTGTTAGCGTTGGCTCATTTGATTATGATCACACCTAATAGCCAACAAGTTCTTTTGAAACCAAATCCCTATCATTATTTGCATTTATTATTGTGGTGAAAAACAAATCTTCATAATTCACTTGAATCACAAGATTTTCAAATTTTGCACCACTAGAAGGCATCAATAACTTGGTAACTTCTATTAGTATAGGTAAGAGCAATTCATCATCATATTCAACAATAAGAGCATCAACATTTTCCCAACCTAAATACATGACAACCAACAACATGTTTTTAAAGCATGAATCAAGCATCAAAGCCAACATATTATGGCTTTGTGTCCAATCAAATGCATGCAATAATGAAATAAAAGGAAGAAAAACCTTTTAGAACTTGTTGTTTCATGCAAATCATGAATTCTTTCAACTTGTGATAAAAGAAATCCTCTTCAACCAAACTATCAAAAACAATTTGGAATGCCAACAATTCTTGAACATCCTAGTAAGTTGAAATGATGAATTGCAATGCTAGCAAATATGTGATGAAACCACCAAAACAAAAGAAGACATGCGACCCCTAAACCTTAAAACTAACAAATTCCAAAAAAATAAAATAAAAATGATCAAAATTTGTACCTTGTTTTTATGGGCGTGTTGAATTTTCTAGGCTTAAGTCTAGATTCGATGGTTGTTTCCCATGCTTATTTGCCCTTACTAGACTTCTTTGGCCAGGTAATACACTTTTAAATTGTAGATTGAATAGTTTTTATAAATGCAGAAGACAAGTCAACACCCACCTTTTCATCTATAATAGCATATTGACATACTTTTGAAAGGCATGTAGCTTTAAACAAGAACCATCAAATGGCTTCAACAATATTAAAGAATCACATGATATAACAAAAATGAAGGCACTTGCACAAGTTTGCAAGTTAGACTCTTTGTCCTTGACATAGGTAAAAACATTTGTTAGTCAAAGAAAACTTATCTAATAGTTTAGAGCTTGGGAGCCATAACTGCACAACTAGTATCTATCATTTCAAATAATCCAATTGTCACATGATTTTCCTCCAAATCACTTGAAATGAAGGTGACAACACAAGTAAAGAAATCATGCACCCCTTTGGACATCCAAAGGTCAAATGTACAAGTGATTGATAAATAATTAGCTAGTGCAGGAACCACATATGTATTTAGGGTCTTTTTTACCAAATTCGACAAGATTTCCTCAACAAATGTTTTATAGATGGGAAGACAACCCATGGACACAACATGTATGCCATCCATTGCAACCAAATGGATTCCATAGTCCTCATTGGCAACAACTTTTTAACAACAAACAACATGAGATCCTCCACAAAACCCGATTGTGTCAAGTCACCTTTTTTGAACTTAAAGCTATTAAAAAAAATTAAAAATATTAGAAGGAGAAACATGAGCCCTTTTCTTACTAGGCTCACGATAAAATGGGGATTTTGGAACCTCAAAAGCTACATCTTTTAAAAAGATTTTCAACAAAGAAACATGATCAAATTCAACATTCTTTTTCATTGATGTTATTCCATTAAATTTATGGTAATAAATTAAACCTTTTCTACATCTAATGCGCATCGCCAAAACTTCAAGCAAAGTCATACCATTATAATAGATAATGCAAAACATATAGTCTAATTTTGAGAAAGGTTCACAAGTTGGTTATCATTTACCTTGGAAAAAGCCCAAGTGGGTGAATTACAATAGTGTGGCTTCCATGCTACTTTTTATTTTCACAAGCCTTCCAAGTGCATTGCAATAATAGTCTACTCATCAACAACAACAAAATCTAGATTTTCCAAACCCACACCTTCATGTAAAGGTTGTAAATGATCAACATTAGGGTTGTTATCATAGCCTACACATGCTCAAAGGGGATTATTAATGCTAGAGCTCACATATGGAATTGAAAAATAAACCATCACCCCCAATCCTTTAATAAAACTAGTAATAAAACTTGACAAAGGTTTAAGTTTAATGGGTTGAAATTAGAAGAAAAAAGTTGTAGCTTGATGATGTTCACTTAATATTTCTCCCCACCCATGCATTTATTTTTTGATGAGAAAGTGAAAAACTTCAAATCTCCAATGACAGACCTCCACACATAAGTAACACCCAAAGCTCAAAGTAGAAAATGCAAAGATTATATAGAGTATAGAACAAAATGAATAAACATAGTGTGAACAAACACACATGCTAGACACATTGTAGAATCCAACTCAAAGAATTAAGAAAAATAAATCTACACAAAAAATGCAGAGACAAAAAGTGCATACACAATGCACAAACACAAAACGTAAAATGTAAAATTTAATTTGGAGACTTGAGAGACATAGATCCACAGACAGAAAGTGCAATGTAAAGTGCAGCTCAAAGAATTAGAAAAATAAATATACATAGACCAAAAAATGCAGAAATAGAAAGTGCATACATACCACACAAACATAAAGTGTAGACTGTAGAATGTAACTTGGAACTTTGAGAAACACAAATGCACAAACAAAAAATGCACATACACAATGCAAATGCAACTTAGAAAATTAAGAAACACTAATGCACAAACAGAAAATTTATACACATAATGCAAAGACACAAAGATTTGCAAAATGTAGCATGTAATTCAAAGAATTGAGAAACACACTTGCACAAACACAATGGAGAATGTAGCTTAGAGAATTAAGAAACATAGATGTGTGCACAATTGAAAAACATTCACACCACAATGCACATACCAAAAAACAAGTGTAAAATGTAGAATGTACTTGGAGAATTGAAAAACACAAATGCACAAAATTGAAAAACATACTTGCGCAAACAGAAAGTGCACATATACATACAAGATCACACAATGCACAAATACAAAGTGTATAATGTAAAAGAGAATTGAAAAGCATACATGCACAAACAAAAAGTGGACAGACACAATTTGTAGAATGTAGAATAGAATTCAAAAAACACAAATGCATAGACACAATGTGAATAGAAGGCAAATGACAAACCTCAATGCAAAATAGAAAAACCTTTAGTTATTTTAGACTTTGATCTTCAAACCTTAAATCTTTGAGCACTCCAACACCAAACACAAACACGCAGAATGTAAAAAAATAATAATGACATAAAAATGGTGCAAAGAATGTAGATGAAAATTGATGGATTACCACACAAATTGAGAATGAAAACTTTGTGAAACTGCTCGAATGAACCCATGCTACTCTTAGACCTCAAACCTCAAACTTCCCTAATTTTTTTCACTCTCCCACAATGACCAAATGTGGGATGTACAACAAGAGACAAGAGACACTTACCTTCTAAATCGCTTTGGATGCTAGCATGCACTCAATCCTCCTCATTCGATCCATCTCCACCTTCAAGGTAAATTGTAGGTTGCATTGATGCGACATGATGGCAAATTTGTTGACACAATCTGAACGTTGCAAAAGCTAGAATGCAGATTTCAAAAGTGAAGGAAAGGACAGAATGCATTGCTAGAAATTAACACCTCACCGGCATAGTTTGTATAAACTAAACCCTAAAAAAACCCTAAAACCGTAACCCCGCCGAAGACATGTCCAAGTATATGAAGGGTTTGAGTTCGGGGTTTTGACAAATATCTGGTGCCAATATTTTGACTGTGTCTGGGTGTGGGTCTATTTTTTGGAGAAATAAAAAGCTGGGTATGAGGTGCAGGTGGGTAGAATTTTTGGAAAAAAGTCTGGGTTGGAGGGGGTCCAGGATTATGAGAAAGTAAGACCCGGCTACACCGTGTATATATATATATATAATGTCAAAAACTGACAAATACCCAGGGGAAATTTTAATACCCACCCCACACTGGTTCTAACTAGGGCCACAGTGAGCCAGCACCTGCCAGTGGACCATCTACTGCATGCCCATTACGATAGTACCTGGGTTAGTTCAACGTTAATTTCGAAATTTTGAAAAAAAATTCAGAAATATTGTTTTCGAAGGAAAATAAATAATCAGTTGAAATATTTGAGAATACATCATTTGTCAAAATGGAGTCCTCAAAATTAATTATTCAATAAACATGTATCAAAGTGGCCAAGGTACTCCCTAGGTGGATAACTTCTTCAGTCGTGTCTCTCTTCTTATGTCCTCATGGATAAATCACTTTTGTAGCCCCATATCTGCTTTTCGTAATACTGAAAATTTCTAGCAGCCTTCACACTTTCCCAGGCAGATGTAGATCTGATCATGCGGGGAATTTATTCCCTGCTACTGCCAACCATCTTTTTGCAGGCCTCATGTGCACAAAAATCTAGGGATCTCATGAGCCAGACTTTGGAAAAAAACCAACTGGTGCTTAGGTTCTTTAGAGAGCCTAAGAAGGTTCGTGCTGAGTCCCTGGCTTAGTACGAACCGGTGTTGGTCGGTTCCTTCCCTTTAAGAGAACCTCCTGTAGTGGTTTTCACACTGGGTAGGTTCTTGGGGTGCAGGTGTGAGCTCAATTCTTCAAATTTTTAAACCTCATAGTTCTGGTTTTGGTGCATTTTTGGTGCATATTTTCAAATTGAACAACCTTTGGTTCTAGTTTTAAAATTGAATTCACTTATCCCTAGGACTGGAGATTACATAGGTGAGTAAGTTAAAATGCATTAAAGTTAAGGATTTTATAAATACAAAGTTTTACAACTAATTAAACCTGATCACTTGGGTATAAAGTTCAAGGTGAAAGCGCAATTAGGTGGTTTATTTGGATTGTGGCAGTCAACATGTTTTTGGATTCTTAAAGAATTGGTCCACCTAAACCCAGGTTAATTTGCAGTGGTTTTCTTTTTCCTTTTTTTTTTGATTTCTCAAATGTGGTGACACAATTAACATTGACAAAACACATTGCTCCAAGTGTTGTCCAATTCCAGCTTTTGGTCCTGTTCTGAGTTTGGTTTTAGTGTTGATTGTGGGTCACAGACCCCAGGTTTCAAATTTTGAAAAAAGGTGTTCCAAAAATCAGACTCAGAATCAGCATCCTATTGAAACCAAAACAGAAACTAGATACTTCACACTTCAAACCAGATACAGTAGTATCCGGTCAGGTTCGACACAAAAAAGTGTTAAATTATAATTTTGTTTTAAAATTTAAGCTTCATCATGTGGGTTTTTAATTTTGGACTGTTTGACATATAACAATTTTATATAATAAATTCTAACTCTATTTCAGAGTTACCTTATTATCTTTGTGGTTAGTCACTAGTGTGTTCACAACTAACGTGCTTGTCTGCACTAAGCAAGGGTTTGATTCCAAATTCCTGAAATCTAAATTTTTAAAAGTTTCAACAAACAGGGCTAAAAGTTTTTCAAAACTTCTCCAAAACAAAAAATAATTTAATTTATACCCAAATCACTCACATATTATGGTACAGTAGCCTCCCGCCTAAGTACGCACCCGTTTAAGTACGCATCCCGGTAAAGTACGCATTATTTTCTTGAAAAAATAGGGTTCAAATTTAGGGTTTAAGGTTTAGGGTTTAGGTTTAGGGTTTAAGTTTAGGCTTAGATTTAGGGTTAGGGTTTAAGGTTTAGGGTTTAGGTTTAGGGTTTAAGTTTAGGCTTAGATTTAGGGTTTAGGTTTCAGGTTTAGGGTTTAGGTTTAGGGTTTAAGTTTAGGCTTAGATTTAGGGTTTAGGTTTCAGGTTTAGGGTTTAGGTTTAGATTTAGGGTTTTAGATTTAAGGTTTAGGGTTTAAGTTAGGGTTTAGATTTAGGGTTTAAGGTTTAGGTGTAGGTTTTGGGTTTAGGGTTTAGGTTTAAGGTTTAGGTTTAGATTTAGGGTTTAGGTTTAAGGTTTAGGGTTTAAGTTAGGGTTTAGATTTAGGGTTTAAGGTTTAGGTTTAGGTTTTGGGTTTAGGGTTTAGGTTTAGATTTAGGGTTTAGGTTTAAGGTTTAGGGTTTAAGTTAGGGTTTAGATTTAGGGTTTAAGGTTTAGGTTTAGGATACTGATAAGGATGCTGCAAAAGCTACTGCTATGACTAAAAAAAGTGATTGGTCTTAAGTGCGCACCTACCGGCTAAGTACACACATTCCTCCCAGGTTCAAGTTGCGTACTTAGGCGAGAGGCTACTGTACTTGAAATTAACAATAACGTGCATGCAGTTAACATACATTTTTAAAAAAATTGTGTGTAGGCATATTTGGAACATAGTTCACTTTATTTAACAAATGCCATACCGAAATGGCAGCTGCAACACAAATTATGCTATTTTTAGAATTGTCGAAATTTTCAACTTTTTCTGTTCTATAAATAATTCATGTGAATGAAATTGAAGAATGTTTTGGAATGTTTTCAAATATTTTATTTTTCGAATTTGAATATTTAATTTAAAATAATTATTTGGCAGATATGTGCTGTAGCTGTGCCTGTACTGCAGGATTCAATCTTGTTGTTAATAGGGTAAACCAGCCCATCACCAATTGCCTGTTTATGACCAAACATTTATGTATATCTTCATCATATGTGCTTGATTTTGAGTGATTTAAAATGTTATGGGAGTGCTGCTTCAAGCTTTAAAGATCATCATTAAAGTGCAAAGGAAAAGGAATAATGGAAAAATAATAAGAAAAAGAAAAATTCAACTCACAAACGTGTTTTTTTTTTCTCTCTCTTTGGACCCCTCCTACTTTCAAACCTCATAACTTTCTTATTTTTTATTCATTTTAAATGATTTAAAGTGTTAAAGTTCTATAAATAATCTTGGAACTCTAATAGCAATAGAGCAACATAAAAGGAAGTTTTGGGTGTTCAGGAATCGACGTTGGTAGTGTTCGGTGGTTTGTTTTTTTGAATACTTGACTTCTTTATTTTTGGGAGCTGTAACTTTCTCATTTCTAATCTATTTTTGACAATTGTTAGTGTGGCAGATGCATCAAGAGGAGGGGTTCAAAAAACATTTAACACCAAAAACAACAAAGCCTTCCCCTTAGATCCAGCCTGTCCTGAGCATTTAAGTGTTCAGTCACCGACCAGTCTACCCTATGATTATGTATCCGTGAGGTGCACCAAAAGTCTGGTTTTTTTTTTTTTTTTTTTTTTTTTTTTTTTTTTCCTTTTTTTTTGGGTGATGGCCTTTTTTATCATCCCATAATCTTTTCCTTTTGCTTAGTTAGATAATGTACAAGAATAGAACTTTAGGCAAAGGATATGGGTTCAAGTGCGATGTCCCTTAAGCAAAAAAAATTGAGCTCTTGTGTGCATGTTTCTGCCTCATGTCAATAGAATTTCCTAGCATGAATTTCGTCATCACATTTTGTTTAGGCTACTGTATGCAAATAGAACTAGAACTGATTTTGATTTTTTCTTTAAACAAGGATTGAGAATAAGAATTTAAGAATGTGAAAACCCGAGTTTAGAAACAGACTGGAGATTGTATGAAATTTAAAAAATTAGCTTGAAGGGGAACCCAAGGTAAATCAGATTTTTAAAAAAGCTGGAACTGGGACCAGACTCTAGAGGTTCTCTTCAAAATCCAGAACCAAGCAACATTGGGATTTTAAATGTTTTTCTCCAAATTTTTCACAAAAGAGCAAAACTTTGCAACAAAGAAAATCACTTAAGCCATGAAGACATCTTGAGGCACATCTTGAACTTTACTTTTGGAGACAACCAGACCTTAGCTTTTACCTTAAAATGAGGTAGCCTATGCCTATTCAGTGCTCCCTTGCTGAATCATTTGATTCTGCAGCAGTGCCCATTCTCCTTCTAGACCACTACTTCTCATGTCAGGGAGTGGGCTGTTCACAGCCTGTTCTGTATCTAGACCCCTACTTTTAGACAGTGGGTTTAGGGTTTAGAGTTGATGACACCTTTGGCGCCCACCCCTCCACATGAGCATCCAACTGCACTAAGGGTTTGATGGGCCAGAGAGAACCCACTAGTGCACTATGCAAGATGGATGGTGTGGCCATGAAACACTTTTTTGGTTACATTCCTATCCCATGTAATGTACTAACTATCTACATGCACCTGAGCAATACTATCTATGGGTGTTGGTTTAATTTATAGGGATTTTGTGGGAAAGTAATTTAGTATGCACCCTGGAATGTAAAACCAGATCTGGCTAGTATCAGTTGATGGAAAATCTAGGCGATACCTGGTTTACTTGTTTGCCTTCACCAACCTAATATTGCACTTAATCATGCCTAGAGTTTTCCTCTTTAATTGACTCCTCTTCATATATTGTGTGTGAATGTTCTTGGAGCTTTTGGGTACATATATGTGAAGCTTAATAAAGTTTACATGTTATGTTTAAAGTTTTGTAGTTGTGCAAAGATTTGGAGATAGATGTCATGTATTTTCCAATGGAACAATGTTTCTAGGTCGGATGGTTTTTACAATTCCATTTTTTTGTTTCAACGGCAATGTTTTTTCAACTATAATTCCTATGTAGCCTACAAAGCCCAAAGGTATGTGCATTGTGTTTCCTTTTCTTGCTATTGTTGTGGTTAGAGTTGTAGTGTGAAGTGTAAATCAATTGGTGTTAGTGGTGCAAAACAAGGTCTTCATTTCTTATGATGCTCACGTTGTTTGTAGTTCAAGGTTTTTCAAGGTTTTTAGTTTTAGCCTCATCTTGATCATCAAAACCTTGTTCTTTTGCAATCTTGTGTGATTATTTTGTTAAAAGTGTGCAAAACATTGCAACTAAAATGTGACTTGTTATTTAAAGTTTGATCATTTTGTTGGAAGTGTGTGAACAAATTCACTTGAACTTGTTGTTCATCTATGGTAAGAGCATTGGAGGGTTGGCCTTCAAACTTCAAAGCCTTTGCAATCCTTGTTTTATAACTAGAATCTTGGTAGGTTGCATGTTGTTGTAATGTTAGAAATTGCTAACATATTGTGCAAGAAAAGATACTAGAAGTAGGGGAAGATTTTGTTTTGCAATTTGGAAAAATTGTATTGACAACCTTGAGGCTAAATAACAATCTTTATGGAGGTAGAGATTGGTGCTGTTATTTTGCAATAACCAAAATTATGGATCCCTCATCATCACAAGTCAATTGTTTAGGTTTCTTTTTTTCATGAAAAATATTAAAATTAAAGTTAAAGTGCAAATTATTTAAGGCATGAAGTGTGTTATATGCCACCAAGATGGAAAAGCTCAAAGTTGTGAAAGTTCCAAGAACAAAAGAAACAAAAAAGGTTTCATTACTTACAACCCAAAGCATGGCATCAACAACATGATGAAACACATGGAAAGTGAACTTGGATTTGATTTGGCACAATACAAATTGGAAGTTGTAGAAGGGTGTGGGGATGTCAATAAAATGGCCATGAAGTGAAACATAATTCCTCCATCAACCATCATAGCCTTCTTTGGTTTTCACAAACCCTCCCATAAAAATGACCCTAAACCAAGAAAGATTTTTGAAGATCATATTTTGATGATAGCAAAAGGATACATGCTTTTATTTATTATAGGAAACCATTTTATACACCGTTTAATGATGCATTGTGATTGTAAATGTGTTTTTCCATCTCGAAAGCAATTAATGAGTGATCATTTACCAATAACGTTCACAAAAACCTTGCAAAAGTGTGTGTTGCCAACTTTGACAAAATGTGCTAGAACCACATGTTTTTATCAATTTATGGATGTCTAGGTTTGGATTAGACAATATGCACTCATCATCAATTTTTTAGATGAAAAATGGGTCCTTTTCAATGTTTATATGGCCTTTCTTGAAATCTAAAATACATCTAGTGTTATTTTAGCCTTATAGATGAAAACATTATTTGTAGAATTCAACATTACAAATAAAATCATTGTATATGTCAAGGATGAAGGAAGGAACTTGAATATCTTTGTTATTATATTAACATCTATTGTGAGTTGTGTTGTGTTCCATTACAAATTGACACCCCTTGCTTTGGAATATGTTTCAAACACATGATGTTTAAGGCATGTTAACCATGACCAAGTTTGTCTTAGAATGGAAAAGTCAATTTGAAAGGTGCACAATCCTTTTTTCAAAGTACTATAACATTCACCAAAAAATTAGGGAAAGGGTTCCTAAACAGGGAATAGGCATATGTGGAAGTTTCTTTCCCGAAGAAAAAATTGAAAACTCTTGTTAAAACCAAATTTGCATCCAAGGTGGTATTGTTTAAGGAGACCCATACATATGTGAATGCAATTAATATTTTATACTAACAATAGAATCAAATATTGCAAGTTAAGGTTCTAAGAAATCATACTTGGGTTGTGGTAAGAACAATTTATGAATGCCTTACCCGCCTTGTCCATCAATGCATTATGAACCAATCATGAAGCTATTGGCTTTTGTTAGTTGTTTTAGCGATTACCATGATAATAGTTGTGTACATGCAAAACAAGTATGCTATAAAAAGATGCCATTGAACCATCATTACAATGTAGAACATTTGAACAAAAAATGACCATTGTATATGGTCACATAATTGTTAAAGTACTAAAATTGTTGTAACATTTTCTTTCATTTGTCACCACTTTCTCACAAGAGAAAGCTCACAATATGCTTGCTTTGTTGTTTGATTCAAGATTTAAAGGGATGGATATTGCCACTAAGTTTCTAAATAGTTTAGAGATGGCTGTAGAATTGTTGGTTGAGTATGATTACATAGTCTTCCTTCCTTTTTTGATGAAAGCCTAAACAAAGTTGCATCTTGAGATGTTAGTAGATACTTACAAAATGCATCATGGCTCGTTAATGACTAGGAACCTTAAGGCTTAAATGAACAGGGTTGAGAATAAACAAGGGTTGGCACTCATTGCTATACATTAAGTTTCAACTATTATGTGACCCAAATAGGTGCCCATCATTATACACTAACCATAACTTGTACTGAACGTGTACTTAACTCTCAATTAATTCTTAGTCAATTTCAAATTAACTCTTAGTTAAGTCTTAATTAAACTCCTAGTTATTCATTTCCTTCAGCTTGTTCAACATTAGTCTTAAACACGATCTTACACCATAACCTTGTCATGTTTTTTTCATCTTCATATTTGCATATGTTAACATAATAAAGATCCATTTTCACGTTGGTTTTGCACATAGTTTTTTCTTATGTCTTAATTCTTGTATTCTTGTTTTTTAATCACATAATATTATATTGTTCCTTGTTTGAAAATTAAACTTATACCTTTTCTTTAACCTTTGTTCTTATGATTATTTGTCTCCTTAACAATTTGAATAAACTCCATTACATCTACGTCTATTTGGGTAGTTGTAAGGTATGGTGGCTCACTTGTAGTTTTGTGAAATTCTTACAAAGTGCCCTCTATTTAAATGCCACAAATGCATGGTAAAATCATTAATGTGGTAAAAAATATTATCGATTAAGAATATTAATTTGAATAAAAAAGTAAACTTCGGGGCAAGGTGCAATAAATATGCACCAACCATATATTAAAGGACTTTTGATATAACATATGGAGTTTTGTCTAAAATTTGGATGGACATTCAAATGCATTTTTCATTATTATTTCATCTCAAAATGTGTTATAGGGATTCAATGTATGATACATGTTAGAAAATAAACATGATTATTTTGAAAAATTTAGAAAAACTTGAACCAATAAATAGATATGGACTTTTAAAGGACCAAAATTGGACCATATTTTCAGAATACCATATCTCAACCATTTTATATTGGGATTGATTTTTTTTTCCTAGCAAAGCATGTTACAAAGATGTTTAATTAGGTAGCCTTATATTTGGACTTTATTCCCTTATTTGGATGAGTCCATTGTGATCATCACTAATTAAAATGATGTCATTGACAAATTTCATTAATTATCAAATTAGGGTTTGGGAAGGAAGCCTGTGGCAAGAATGATGGGACTACAATTTGCCAACCAACTTGGCCATAAGATGTTCCCTCAAGCCCATCTAGAATGTGCTTTTTCGAAATTTCAAACTTTCTATGTGTAAGTAATAGATAAGCTAAAGGTAATTTTCATAAATATTCTTTTTCTTTTGTTGTGTTTGATGTTTATGTTAAAATTTTGAAAAGTTTTTTGCAAAACAAACAAACCAGCATTTCATAACAATAGATTAAATGTTCATAAGGTAGATGATGTTCTTTTTAAAGAACCAAGGCCCTAAGGTTTGGTGAAGGTGTCCAACCTTGATGAACATGTCATCCTTCCTCTACTCGAAGTAGGAAAGAACAAGCATATCTCAAGGAAAATGGCGCTAGAGGAAAAGAGTTGGAATTTGGATGAAATGGCAATGTAAAGAGATTTGGAACTCTCAAAGAGTGGCAAATTCTCAATCATAGCAATAGAACAACAAAAAAGAAGAAGTAGAAAAAGCAGACTTATTTTAAGGTTTGTAAGATATATTCTTAAGGTGGAAACTTTTGTTTGATGTTAAAACCTTGTGCTTGATCAGGTAAGTGTTTTGTCCCTTGCATTGGTGTTGATAGAGAAAAATGCTCAAGCAATTTTCCTTCCCATCCACTACTAATGAATCTTTCAACTTCTTTTGTAAATGTGTTTTATCCTTTTTGTTTTCAATTGTGGCTTCTTGTTTAGATGCAAGATCTTGTATTCTTGTTGACATGTGTCATTCTAAGGTTTTAAATGATGCAAGATTGAAAGACATATTAGGGTCCCCTTCCTTTCCACTAAAATCCTCCTTATTTACGATGCTAGATGATGAACATCTACAAGGATCTCAACATTAATTTAGCATTAGATGTATGTGTTATTTTTTCACACATTTTTTCTATGTTTGTTCTATGCTAGCACATCAAGAGAGTTGAAGCCAAAGTCTTGCAAGCAATAGTAGTGTAACCAACTGGACCTATGTTGGAAAAAAGATATTGTAGACGTGGTCATGATGAATCCATCAACTTCAAGTTGCATACAACATTATTATAGTTGGAGGTGTTGGAGGAGGAGAATGCATCTACTATTCACAAGCTCTGTCAATCAACCTCAACATCTACTAACATTGATTGGAGGTGTTGGAGAAGGATAATGCAATTGCTCGAAAGCCCATCAACCTCCAAGGTAATGACAAGGCCCATCTCATTAGTTAACAATGAGGAAAGAGACTTTTGTTTCTAATTGGTTAGCTAAGAATACAAACACAAATTCAATTATAGATATGCAAATTGAATATGTGCCGTCACATTGCACTTGGGTTTTCATAATTAGTCATACATTTGCTCTTAATGAATTGTTGAAGCTTTCTTTGTTGTTTGTAGGATAATAGATCTTTTACGAAGAAACAAGCAAAGTACCCTAAACACAAAAGTAGTAAAGGCGTTGGAGAAGGATAATGTCATAGCTACTCATGAGATTTGCCCATCAACCTTAATGGTAACAATGATTAAGCCTCTCATTAGTTCATGATGAACAAAGAGACTTATGTTTCCAATTGTTCAAGTAAGATTACAGACATGAATCTATTTATAGCTATGCAAATTCCATATGCACCTTGACTTTGCATAGTTTGGGTTTTTCATATTTAATCATGCATTTGCTCTTGATGAAATGCTAAACCTCTCTTTGATGTTTGTAGGTTGCAGGATCTTATGAAAAATAAACAAGCAAAGAAATTGGCCTTTCATTAATTGATAATGAGCAAAGAGAATTTTGTTTCCAACTGTTTAAGTAAGAATACATGTACACAAATCCATTTAAGAATTTGCAAACTTGGTATGCACCTTGACTTTGCATTGGGGTTTTTCAGAATCAAACATGCATTTGCTTTCAATGAAATGTTGAACCTCTTTTTGATGTTTATAATTAGCAGCATTTTACGAGAAGAAGCAAACAAAGAGATCTGAACACAAAACAAATGCAAGTTTGAACCCTTAAACATATGGATTAAAACCAAAGAAGGTTATGGAGTTTTCAAGATCTCCTTTAGGACATAAATTGATCTTCCATCTTTCTAAATTGTAATTGTAAACTTACGTTCATCATTATTATTTATGTGAAGTGTGTAAGATATGTATTAAGTTCAAATCATTAGAGACATGTACTTCAAAGATGGTTTGTTTGATTTTGTACATAATTTGTTCAAGTATATATATTTGGCATTGACTCTGCAAGTGTGTGTTTTTTAGTTTCTATGTCATCACTTATAAACATGTTTTAAGGTGTTTTGAAATTTTAAGAATCTACATTTCAAGCTAATGGATCTAACAAAATTATTGTGCATTTGTAGGTCAATCTATGTGCATTAGGTCACCAAATGCATCTTTTTACTTTTGGAATAACAGTAAGGCCACAAAGTGTTATGTAACAATCTCCAAGTTTTTCTATAATTGCCTAAACAATGCATTCCAAGTGTGTCATGTGCTACCTTTGTTGTCATACCTATGTCAAGCTATGGAATAATATTACAATTTCTTCAATTGTCTCTTTACACTATTGTCTTTCAACAAAGTTCAACTATAGGTTGTCTTATTAGGATGGTCCTGAAAAAATTGAAAGACTATCACTATTGTTCATATAATTGCTAAAGATCTTTTTCTTCCTCTTATAGGAAATAATTCAAGTCTACATGTTGATATGGCAACAAGAACATTGGTTCATCAATTAGGCCATGGTCCTATCAAAGTTACAAAGCACTTTTCATATTTCAATATCTGATTGACCTTGTTTTCATGGGTAACATCAAAGATAAAGAAAGGTGACTTGGACAATCTAAGGATGGTCCTTTAGGTAGAGTAATTACTTTCAAAAAAAATGTTGTGGTGTAAATTCAATTACTTCTAGAGTGCCATCATTTCTCACAAGAATAATGCCAAAGAGTAGCACAAAACACATTACCACAATAGTTAAGGGACACAAAAAACTCTACAGAGTCTTTGCAAACTCTGTTAAAAAAAACCATTATAAGGGCTACACAGTGCATTGAGCAAATAATTTCTGACCAACTTGCTCTATTCCTTGGGCCAGTTGCTAGAGAGGCAATAATATTGAGGGTGCTTTCAAATCCAATTGTTGATTCTAATGCTCCAAAGCATTTCAAGTTTTCAAAGCAAGGTATTATTGAACAAGAGCTACTTTCAAGTTTGGTTCAATCTTTGACTGAGGTGAAAGCATCCAATAATGCAACAAAGTTGGCAATTAAGCATGCCATTTTAATAACTATAATGAATTCAACTTCAAATACTTCTTTGAGGCAAAAAGCTTGTTTACTAATTATGCATCCTAGAAATGTGTCTTAGGTTGTCAAGCATCGAGAGTTGATGACCTCATCCAGGGATTTTCTCTAGATTCTATCACTACGCAAAACAAAGGAAAATTCTATCTCTTTAATAACAAAGGCGGCAATCTTGTCATGGTGGTCTTGTAAAATGCGAATGAATCCAAATCACAAAGAGGTGACCAAAGAAAATTTGGCACCACATGTATATGATACCAAACCCACACAATATTTGCTAGAAATATAGGTAATATCCATTATGTACCATTGTTGTGCATGTGCATTTATGACTATGCCTTCTTTTTTTTTGGCATATATAATTGGCACTTATGGATGTTGCATTTAGAGGATGTATGTCCCTTGGTGGTATGTCATGCATATGTACATTATGTATGTTCTTTGTTGCATTAGTAGTGAGCTTTTTGCACACTTGTAGACTATTTGAAACCCCTAGCTTCAATTCAACTAAGCCTTGTCAATTACATATGGGGTTTCCATGCACAAATGTTGTGTTTGTAGTTAGTGATAATGAGTTACATGGACATCTTTTTGCTCATAGTGAGTAGTCATGAACTCCAAGGACATGTGTGGACCTTTAGTGGATTTTTGCGTGCTCATAGTAAATAATTGTGATTTGCAGGGACATATGTGGACATTTGTGGACTTGCAATGAGTATCCATGGTATGTAAGGATTAACATTGAATTTTAGTTGACTTCAATTGACTATAATGGACAGTTGTTGTGATAATAGTGAATAAAGATGTATTGCATGGGTGTCCACTAGGATTGTATTAATGTACTAGTGATTAACATGTACAAATCAATTTTTTGCTTGGTTATAATATATAGGAGTTAATGGGATTTTGGTAGTTTCTATTGATTATCTAGATACTTTAGGTTACATGCCTACTGTGCATTATATTGCAATGTATATATCTATTAATTGAAAGTTCAATGTTAAGTTTAGTAGGACCTAGTGACCCTTTCTTATGTTAATGTTAACTGTTTTGTTGGTATGTATGTAGATGGAATTGTTTTTGCATTTCCAAAAATCACACCATGAGTTAATTGTTAGCAAGTAGTCATTTGATTCTTTACATCCCTTTTGGGTCAAAATTGTGAAAGAACAAGATTTCTACTATTGTATTTACCATGTTAAGATGGAAGAATTGAAAATGGGGTTCAACTACATGTAGAAAAATTCAAGTTTGCATTCAAATATGGAATGTTCTTATTCTTGTGAGGAGGTCTTTCAACCTATTGATGATTATAACTAAGGTTGCATTGGTTCACATGGGACCTTTTTAGACCTAACAACAATGTGGGAGTCTATTATTTGTCCCCATGATCAATTTTCAGAGTGTCATAAAAGAGAATGCTTCATGGGGATTGTGATCTTTGTGGCGTAAACAATATGGCCATATGTCCTATTGAGGAGGATGGATCATTAATAACCTTAATCAAATGGAAGCATTTTTCTATGGGGCAAATTATTGCTAAAAGAAAGGAGGGAAAAAAACTACAACTTGTTTACAAGTCTATTGTTTCTAGTGAGTTTATATAGCCTACTTGAAGCCCAAACTCCAGTTTTTTGCATGCCACAATTTTGTTGCAAGATGGCAGGACAAGATGTTCAAGTCTTGTTTAGAGAATTTCCTAGTTGACACACTTGTTTTAGTAGTTGATTTTGAAAAAAATTATAGATTTGAAATCCAAAATGAAGTGCAATCCATGCACTAACATAGTTACCAACTCACCACTCTAATCCACATTTCATGGATGAGGAACTGTGAGGATTTATTGCACACCTTCACCATTAAGATATGCACTCACAATAAAAGACCCAGTTGGAAGTGGAACTACTATGTAGTGTAGTCTAACAAGTAAGGTGGTTCGAAGTAAGTAATGAAATTCACTAAAAAATAATTTAATGCGTTGTGTCCAAATCTCATGAGTTTTTATTTTATTTTATGTCTTTGACCAAAGTTAAGCCCCGAAACTAAAAACCACTTGCTTTGATTGAGGAAAACAAAACAAACATTTCAACCTCTTCTACTTTCAACACCTGTAACTCCCTCACAGCAAAACCGATGACGCTAAATTTTTGAGAGGAGCTTTTACACCTTCCAAACTACAACTAATTTAATTTTGACACAAATCCAACGGTGGATTTGAGAGAAAAAATTAATCAACCAAAAGTCCAGAGTCTTCACCATGGAAATCCTTCCATGAAACCCTCTTCAACACCTTCTACTTCCAACACCTTCAACTCCCTCATAGCAAAACCGATGACGCTGAATTTTTGAGAGGAACTTTTACACCTTCCAAGCTACAACTGATCTAATTTTGACGCAAATCCAACGGTGGATTTGAGAGAAACAATTAGTCAACCAAAAGTCCAGAGGCTTCACTACGATTACGTGCTACACACAACTCCATTCTATTCTTCATCTTTTTTTTCCATAACCTTTCCATCAACACCTTCTACACACAAGAACTAACAACCTTTCTCACACTTCATTCTCCTCTTCCTTTTCCTTTTCCTTTCTCCCATACACACAATGCCCTCTTCCTTGGTGAGCCTCCATGACCCCTTGAGCTTGTTCCTCTTGTCCAATGAGATCTTCGAAATCCTTTTGCACCAATCAATGGCTTCCTCATCCTTCAAGGGCCAATGAGATTTTGAAAATGAATTGCCATCCAATTGAAATTAGGATGAGAATCCTTGCGCCCAATGAAACACAAGAGAGATTCCATCTTCCAATCAAAGAGGATGACAATCCTCATGACTAATGGGATTCGAGGATCCATCCTCCCCCTTATCTTGGATATCTTGATGAGGTCTCTTGAACTTGATCCTTATCTTTTCCGTCCGTTGACCCTCACATCCTACTTTTTCATCCTAATTACTTCAAGTAACTAACTATTAGGATAATTTATCGGTAATAACAAGGAAAAGTCCTTGAGTTCCTACTTGACTAATTCAATGGTTGAAGTAACATTTCCATGTACCATTTACTCCTTTGATATTCCCTACCTATTTACTTTACTATGCACTAATTAACTATGTAGTATATAGTAAATTAGAATTACAATTTGCAACACAAAAAAAACTCTCACAAACTCCTAGATCCACCGTTGAATTTAGGGTTTGATGAATCCATTGGATCTAGGGTGTTCGAGTTTTCATGAGGTTCCGTCGTCACTCCCACACCTTACGCCTACCCTAATTTGTCAAATAAAAAGGGCTTGACCCCTTCTGAACGTAAGTACCACCTTGTTCGTACTACCTTCTTGGTTTTTGTTGATGTAGGCGCAACTAGTCATGGCGGACGACGACGCTACGCCTTCAATTCCTCCGGTCGCACCCATACAACAAAAAGAGCTTGAAGAAGCAATGCTCGATTTGGATGTTTCTCAACGGCCGCGCGAAGAAGAACCGCCCAGGAGAGTGGTGCGCACTCAAGTTGCTCGTTCGATATGGGATCGTCGACTGTCTCCTAACCCACATGCTTTAGCCATTTATCTAGAGTTTGTTCCTGCTTGTGGAGCCACGCCAGAAAGGTTTAAAGAATGCCAGTGCGAAGATGATGATGTCCGTCTCCATTGTCGAATGTGGGTTCCCGGTGATGGCCATTATCGTTGGCTACGAGGCCCGATCAACTCACTTCCCCTAGAACATCGAGCCGAGTACTTCGCTCGCACCATTTGTCGCATCTTAGAATTCTTACAACTGTGATCTTTCCTTTAGTCAGTTATTTAGTTGTAATTCACCTGAGGTTACTCAGGCGAAAATGTTAATACTTAAGTTTGGTTTTGATTCTATTCAAAAGTCTGATAGAAGTGAAACTAAATAAAAATGTATTAGAACTACATCCTAAAAATCCTACAAGTACATCATTAGTGCTTGAAGATCATTCTACATACTAACTCAACCTTGTCATGCGAAATATTGTTAATTATGGCTTGTATTCCCTATATATCAATAAATCACATCTAATTCTACATCCCCTTCCCCTTCTCTACAAACTAAAAAGGATAATGTACTTTAAAAGGTTTACTAGGTCCTAAACTAATTAAGCGTTACATCCAATAAAATAAAGAATTACTCTATGCCTAGAAATATCACAAAAACTAATTCAACTTTTAATAATCACTACTTGAAGGTTTATAAGCATTCAAATCATTAGTACTAAGGAAATTTAAGGAACTAAAGCTTAACTAATTGTTGAGCTATAATCCATGGCTCACAGGAACCCGCACCCTAATCCTCATGATGAAACCACAAAAATATTAAAGAGGTATTATTTTTACATTTAAGATGATAAGAGCCATGATAGCTATTTTGTGCAACATTGCACTAGGATAATATTGTGGCAAATGGCTTTAGGCCAAGTTAGCATTGGATATGGTTGGATGCTTGCAGTTCACAATTTAAGAGTAGGGTCCCTTGGTATTTTGTTAATTGATACCTTCATATCATAAGTGGGTGCACATGTGTATGGAGTTTTTTTGGTTTTGGCCATGGAAAAGGCATGCATGATGGAGTTGGTGTAGTGTTGAAACGCTTCATTAAAAAAACTCAATTGGATGTGCAAGGTCTTGAGTTGAAAAATGCAAAGCAAGTTTTCTTGTTGCTAAGAGAAAAATTAAGTGGAGAACTAAAAGTTCATATTCAGGTGCTTCAACAAGGTTTGTCATTCGCATTTTCTTTCATGTGAAACCCAATGATATCAATAGGGCAATTGAATATATTGTTGAAACTATCAAAGGTACTAAGGATTCCCATTCAATCAGATCTATAGATGCCATGGATGTGAACAAGCTAATGAAGAAATGCTTGTCTTGTTTTTGTTGCTTTTATGTGGATGGTAATTTTTTTGCTTGTGAAAATGTACCATGGACGGAGGAATGGGAAGTTGAGGTGTTGGTTCCTTGCAACACGGCCTTTGTACACGAAATAACGTTGGGTGTTTTTATGAAGATGATTGGGATCAATTTGGAGTAGATGGGGATTACTTGGCCTCATGCCTTGCATTGGGGGACAATTCCAAAGTAAATGTTGAGGAAAGGAATGTTTAGGGGGTGGATTTTTACATCCTAATGTGTACAAAAGTAATGTACACTTTGCAAAAACCATTCAAGTGTGCATGGGGGCAACAATTTGATGTAAATGACATTGTAGCTATTAGAAGATATTACTAAAAATGGGGACATTCAAAGCACTTTTATGTGTTTTTGAAAAGGTCCTAGGTTGCAATTTTGGATGTCTTTAATCTTAGGGCCATTAAATTTCCAATGGTGTTAACAACTCACAAGGTCCAAGGTGATGACCCTATGTACACACTTCCACAACATGCAAAGGATGGAATAAGAGAAGCCATAGCTACTATGAGTTGATTTTTCAATAGTTCTTGGTAGGAAAAAACACATTGTCATATTCAAGCGAGCTTGATCTATGAAATTCAATTGCTTTTTTTCCAACTTGTACTAACCTTGATATATATTCTACTATGGTAAACATGTGTCTTAATTGTGAGATTATTGATTGTCTTGAAAATGATGTTTTAGAAATTTCAAGTCACAGTTGCAACCATATTTTTTAAATGATTTTTATGCTTTGAAATTGCACTTATGAGCTCAACTTGCTTCTCAGGTCTTTTATGACTTGTTGGTTTTGTTTGTCATGTATAATCATAAAAATAATTAATAATAATAATGGGATAGGAAACCAATCTTTGGCCCTTCACCTTTGAAAATTTCAAAGTTTTCTAATATGTTGGACATGCTTAGAATGGGATAGGGATTGTGTGCACAAGTGACATGTTTGCACTTGGAGGTGAAGAATTGGGCATAATTTGCAAGATGCCAATAATGGCTAGTATTTAGGTAACATATGTTTTGGATATGCCCTAAACATAAGTAATGTCAAACCAAAAACAACACACTTACATTCAAATGCTCATGAAGCATGGACCTTTTAATGAGAAACATGTAAAGAGCCATGTTCACAAACCTTTTCCAAAGTAGAGAAGAAGGTGTGCCATCATTACTTTTTACTTTGTCACATCTTCTTTGCTTTTCATGCTCTCAAGTTCTCATTGGTGTCAAATGAAATTTTAGTTTTTCCCTGAACCTTGCATTCATATCCATGAAAATCCTTAGGAGTAACTACTACACCCACAACAACAAAGTAAGTTCTTCATGTCAACAAATGTTTGATCGCTTATTGTATTTTGGTTTCCCCACAATTGATGATTCTCTAAAGTTATGTGGGGTGTTTTTGTAGACATATTTTTTGACTTCTTACAAATGGAGAACATAGAGAATGACTATGTGCAAATGGAGATAAAATGTAGTGCAAACCAATATGGTGGAATCTTGTAGCAAAGGTTTGTGAACAAGTTAGTTAATGAAGAAGCAAAGATGGGGAGGAGATTTACACATGCGCATATTTGCCTCTTTAAGGCCATTGTAAGTCCTTTTTTAATATTATTAACAATTTATTAGTAAACATCCCACAACCCTACATCAATTCTAGCTTTTAAAAGAATGTCACTTGTCTAAGAGATAGGGGGTTTTTTTTCTTCCCATGTTTCAAACTATTATTGCTTGTAAGTTGAACAAGCAATTTATTTCATGAAGAACTTGTGTCAAAGTTGACAAAGCTCATCCATATGAACATATGTATGTTTTTTTTTCTCTTTTTCATTAATAATTTGTTGTTAGTCTAGATTGCTTATGTTCACATCTACTTTTCTATTTGAAGCAATGGGTAATGACATATACTTGTTGGGATATGTAGATGGATTCAATATTACAAGATTCAACTAAAAGTGGCCAAAATCCAACATGGAATCCTTCAATTTTTGTCTTGACACTTAGGTTATTTGCCTTTTCTATATATTTTCATTATTGTTATGTAAACAACAATATCCTATTCTCTTTGTTTTTTGAAGGATTTTTTCTATGGGTCCCCTCATTTATGTCATGAAACAAGATTTGTGAATACAAATTATGTTTTCGAGCATAAAAGACAATAATGTTACAAAGGGTTATAGTGTACTCCATTGCCTTTATTGACTCTTTAATCTTGGATCACAATGTCACATACCTACCATCACCAAAATAACATGCATTGGAGCTCCCTTTATATCTAAAATTATTTGTAGTTCATGTAATAAAGAAGAGAAGAAGCAAGTAGATTCACAAAGGTGGAAACTTGTTGCAACACCTTTAGCTCCATACATCCCAACAGAAGGTTAACACCAATATTCCAAACAAACCCCCTTGGAAAAAGATCTGGCGAAGAAAACAAGAATTGATTAGCATTGACACTAATTCATTTGCTAAAACAATTTGCATGTTGTGTAGTTTTGTAAACTTTCACCTAACATCCTTGTTTAAGGTGTAATATTCCATCAATCACATAGAATCAACTAGTAGCAAACACAACATGAAAAACACATTATTCCACATGTAGTATAAATATAAAGATGACTGCAATGTAAGAAACAAAATATAATGTACATAATTTGACATTTAGCAAAATCTGGAAAAATTCTTGTGTTAGGCTCAAGATTAAAAGATCTTAATAAAATGTCAATTGATATAACATCCCATATTAGGAGTGGTTTATAAGTACTTTTGGCTTTACCTACCATGATGCACTCCAAAAGTAGCCTTGGGTTCCATGCTAAATAACTTTGTTAACTTTCCTTTAATGAAAAGATAGATGTCGTAACCCCACTTTGGGATAAGTGTGAAGATGAAACTCACATTCCCAAAAGTGGGAACTTGGAGTCCTCTGGGACTCTCGAAACTTCAGAGCTCGATTGCAGGGGTCAAAACACCTCGCATTGAGGTCTTCTTTATATCAAATGGAAAGGTCTTGAAGCATAGATGTCGAAAATGGCCTTGCATGACCATTTGGACATTTGTAGCCCAAGTTATGGGCAAAAGAAGGGCCGGGAGTCAAACTGCCAGTTTGACTCCCGACCACTAAAAGTCGGGAATCGACCCAAATCCTACATATGTAGGAGGAGTGCGACATGGCGTTGGAAAGCTCTCAAAGAGAGCTACAAGAGTGCTTTAGATCTCATCCCAATCGGAGGTTTGAGCAAGAATTTATGGATGCCCAAAGTCCTGGGAGTCGAACCCGTGACAGTTTCGGGACTCCTCCTTGGGAATCCCAGGAAAAAGTGCCATTCGGATGTAGCCTCCAAGGAGAGCTGCAGAGAATACTATATGGGGAAGGTGGCTTCCCCTGAGTTTGGACTATGGTGAATCAAGTGAGTCCAAGTTGCCCGTGGTTTGTCCCAACACCAAGGGTGTTCTGAATGTGAACTAACCCACTTGTGGTTGGTTTTTGGATGCAGGATCGTGTAACAAGATAATTGTCCCTCTTCCTAGTCTAATCTCGGAACTTCTAGCACGCCCCTCTCACCCCCTCTAGTGCTGGAAGTTGGGAGCGGCCTCAAGTTCCAACTCCTTCCGCATTTTCACATACATGGACCTTCAAGTGGGTCTAATAAGGAACTTGGGAGCGCGTCAACAGACATGTTACCTGTCAAAGTGCCCAAATGTTATAATACATGATGTTTGGGGATGAATGTTTAAAAGTAAATGCAACTTAAACTATTATTTTCACATTTAATTTACTTCTTCCTCACCAAAGGTTGAAGCACATTTCAATGTTTTCCTTTTGAAGTGCTTTGATAGAGGTAATTATAAACTTTCTAAAAATGACATTTCATTGTTATCCCAACAATAACATTTATTGATAAATTGATAATTTTCAGATCATGAATAGACAAATAAAAAAATTAATGTGTTTTAAGGTTGTTCCTTGAATTGTAAAATCTTTAGCCCCAAAAATAATTATTTAATATAAATTTTACATTTGCTTTACTTTCCTTTCAATGGACATGATTAATGATAGCAAGTTGATTGATCTTTTTGTCCTCTTACTTGAATCACAAAGTCTAAATAGCATGGATTGACACACACACATTATATTTTGCCCAATTTGTTGATATTTACTAATAAAGCCATAATCCACTCACAAACCCTACAACTTCCATGATCAAGAAGGGAACTTACTTTTGCGTTGTCATATGATGTTTTCAGTAACACGTTCTTAGCTTCTTCAATGCATTTTTGCATAACAAGCTAGTAGGGAAATTTTGGCATCAACAACACTGATAATCCACAACAAATTGTGGGACAGAACTTGCACTGAGCACAATGCACCAATTGAGGTATGTTGGCAATTGCAAACCCAAGAAACACTACTACAAAATGTGGGTGCAATTCACTAGTCCCCATTCATTAGACCAATGAATTCACTATTTCTTCATTAGTCCCCTTTCACTACAACTAGTGAATTCACTCAAAGTCTAGTGAAATCACTTGGCGTACATGGACACATTTTGTTGTAGTGAAGAAAATGCTAACTATGTAGCCAAAGAGAACACCAAAGTTGATGAAAATATTTAGGAATGAAATAAGGGAGCTATGGGTACTTGTTGAAACAAGTTCAGCCATGTAGATAAGGGCTATCACAAATGCAAAACTCACACCATGCCAATCCCAACAAGTACTTTAAATTCTGGTTTGAAATCACCATCTCAAGTTTGGGCTACATGGTTAAGGCACAACTACAAAACAATAACCAATATTTCATTCAATGCATATTTTTAAAAATCTAATGGTTGCAGAAAAAAACATGAGCAGAGGAAATGTATTACTACGCTTAAAATGGAAATCAAGGAGACCTATTACTATGATCAAAATGGAAATCAAGGTGACCAATTACTACTTGTAAGTTAAAAAGTTCATTGCTTGCAAAAAAAACATGAATAAAATAGAAATTGTTGTATATAAAAGCAATGTTTGACTATTCAAACATCAAATGGGCTCTTTATATACCAATGTACCTTATAAGTAAACCACCTTGAATTGTCTTGTGTTGATTGTTTGGTTTGTTGGGTCTTCATATCTATAGCTTGAGTTTTGGTGGATACAAATTTTGTTTGTGCAATTATAATCTTGGTGAACTTCTTCTTCCTCTTAAGGGGGCTTTCGATTGTTTGATCATCAAGATGCTCCTTCTCTAACCTCCCTTTACTAGATCTACATGTACCTTCCTCTTCTGTTGAATCTTCATCAACATTCTTGTGGTCTTTTTGATCTACTAGATCCAAGGCCAATGTCTTTTTTACACCTTTTTTACATTTATGGTCTTGGGATAAAAATTGAAGTGGCTCTATAGAAGCATGATCAACAACATTGTCATTTTCTTTTCACTCAATTCGAAGGGGGAAGTTATCGCTTTGCTATCCAATGGTGGTTTTCTTGTTGGAAGTTTGATGTTTCCAACTGACTAGCTGATAGTGTGTGACCTTGCTAATATGAAGCGCCATTGATCACAATTATGGGTTGAAAAAGACAAAGAAGCTAGAAGTGGACCTACCATGGAAAATGATGAGATCATTAAAGATCCAAAATGTGCTCATAATCTATACTCATAAATTATCTAGACTAATCAAACCTTGCAAAGTATTGTACTCATAAGTTATAAGTTGTACCTATTGTAAATTGCACATGTACAATTTGCACTCATAAGTTAAAATAATCAATTACTAGACAAGTTGTTTGTCTTTTGAACCCCAACAACATTATTCTGAAATCATCAATTCAAGTACCTCAAGGTGTTGGAATAAAAAATAGTTCAAGCTTGTACCTGCACTTGTTTTTTCCAAGCCAAATGGAAATGGTTAAAAGGACTTAAATAATGATGTGTGAGAACCAACTAAAAGTGTAGTACATAATCAACCATACTAAGTTAGGAATCAATTATAAAGGCAATAAGAAAGCATGCATGTCCACTTTGCATAGCTTCAAAAACAACTTGTAGATGTGGATCAACTATGTTTGGTTACAAGTGACTATGAATGAACTTAGGTTGACTCAATGGCAATAATGAATGGACTCTTTGGACTATTAGCAACTTGAATGGGCATATACTAACCAATTCAAAATACAACGGTCATAATTGACCATTATGAATAGTCATTAGCTAGTACCTAGACTAACAATCCAAAACCTCAAAAATACACCCTACCTAACTACATGTCCAACTACTGGTTCTGTCCAATATAAGTTTTACAAATTACCTATTGACTAACATGTCAACTTATCTTCTTAACCCAATCATTACCTACGAGGTTAATAACTGGTTAGGTTAATATTATAAGTTAGTTTTAATAACAGGTTAGGACACCTATTAAGTTTAATACCTTGTTTGTACTATCAACCTATTAAGTCACCTATTACCAAATCTAGGTAACATTATTATCCCCCTTTGAAATCTAAATTTCATTTTCAAAATGTTATCTCAAAGGTCTAGATTAGATTTAGCCTTTTATGTTTGGTTGATTGATGACTTCTTCGACACATGTTGCTTCCACAAGTTCAACTTGGTTCAAGATTTGAAGATTGGTTGGGGCTGCAATCTTCTATCGATCAGGTGTGTCGTCAAAGGTCACTATGAATGTTCTGTATACCTCTGAGGCATGTGGGGTATTTGATATCAAAGTAACCTCCTTACCTATACATATCTGGTGTGAGGTCCAAGGTACACTAGTAGATAAAAATTCCAAAGACTTGAATCTGCTATTTAGTATAGTATATGAAGAATTAATAGGTTTATCATGTTTCTTGTTAGATCTCTCACTACCTTCCACAAGTTGACTGACAACAGTGGTTACTGGAACAAATATAATAAAAGTCTAAACATGTAAGGGTATGATTTCTAAATATGTTCCACCTTTTAGTGGACTAACTAGTTTAGTAACATGTTGGACCACAAATGGTGTTGCCAAAATTCTGCTACTAGTTCCAATTTCCACAAACACAAAACTTGGGGGTTTGTATTTGAAATTAGGGAAAGCAGTCTAGTAAGCTTGTAACTCGAATTGATAACTATGTTCATCAAAGTGAGCCAACTCCATATTGTCATGAATCTATTCCTCTATGAACTCTTGAACAGTTTACCACCACTCCTTCCACTTGGGATATCTATCTCCTAAAACTTGGTTTTGCACTTTGAATAAGGTATTGTCTAGCAATAACTCTTCAAACTCCTTCAATTTTCATTTTAACAAGTAGAATGGGGTTAAGTTTGTTCAATTATACCTTGGTTGTTTCATATTGACCCTTCCAGTCTTGGATTTGAACAATACAACTTTGCTTCTCCTTGTCAAATTCTATGTGGGCAACTAGATGTTGCTCCTTGAGATTTTAACAGGTACGCTCCAAACCAGCTATGATACCATCTTGCTCCAAATTGGACTCTTCCATTTTGGTATAATATTTTGACATTTGTTCCAAATCAGCTTGGAGATGATAAAATCATTATGGGTCTTCCAATTGAGCTAGTTGAACTCAACATACTCTTGTTGCAAATTCTCAGTTTTCCTAACAACTTGTTATGCCTCATTCAACTTATTGGACAAGTTTTAGTTTTCATGTTGAACCCTATTCAATTTTCCCTTGACTGTGACCAGTTTTTTGTCATGATTTTTCAAAGTTCTTTGCACTATTTTAAGCTCTAGGCTATAGGTTTGCAAGTGGTTATGGGTCTCAGATAGATTTTCCTTAACTCCACTATACAAATTTTAGTAGTGAAAATGTGGGTGTAGTTCATTAATCCCCGTTCACTAAACCAGTGAATCCACTACTTCTTCATTGGTCCCTGTTCACTACAACTAATGAATTCACTCAAAATCCAGTAAAATCACTTGGCATATAGGGACACCTTTTGTTATAGTGTTCACTCAAACTCAACTCTAAGGTTTGACAATTTTTACAATGTTCTTGACTAGGTTGTGGCATTTTTAACAACTTGTTCTGAAAACATGCTAATCTATCGTAAAGTTTTTGTGGAATGATTAGAAATTGGGATAGGTTGAAATCTAAAAAACTATGGGTTTTCAATTTGTACATGTTCAATTATAGGTCGAACATGTTGGAATAATTCTGTAGTTGCAATTGTAGGTTTTGTAATTGAAACTACAAGTTTAGTAGATACAACAAGTTCAATTTGAATGTTGTCAATTACTTAATCCAAGTTGGGTTCAAGTTATTCCGTAACGTTACTTTACATGGCTATTTCATCAAGCTCTTCTCCTCCCTTACCTCCAATTTCATCTAAATAAGGTTGCTCTTCATCCTTTTCTGAATCATTAACCAATGATCCAAAAATAGTTAGACTTCTTTTTTAGTGGTGAGGTAATAGTTCAAGGCTTAACTTGTTCATTTGTGTAGGCAGTTCTATATGCATTTTCAGTTGATGGGATTGACACATGGGTAAAGGTGATGTTGTAGTCAAACGTGTTAGTCTTCTCTCTTTCAAAAATTACTCCCTAGTAACATGTTTAGGTGAAACCTATCATTATTATGCAACCTGACGTTCTTGGCTGGTTGGTGATATAGGTTTTTCTAGAGTTATTCTTGGTGAAGACATTTCGGATAAAGGGAACCACTTCCTAAACATGATGTCTAAGATAGGCCCTAAAGAATAATTATTTACTTTATTTTTGTTAAAAAACGAGTTAGCTGCTACCTTTTTCTAACGTTCAGTCCAACGAATTAGTTCAACCAGTAATTGGGTTAACACTATAGATGACCAATTAACAGGTTGCCCCCTATTGGCTAGGTCAAAAGTAATGGCAATTTGGCCTACTAATGACATTCTTCATTTTGCACATTAAAATTCTTCATTTAGCACCTTGTCAAAACATTCTTCGACGCGAATTTTAACGAATTTTAACGAATTTTCGTGCTTTTTTGGGCTTCCATAACATTCTCGCACCAAGAATGTCATAACTATGCAATTTGGTTGTTGAAATAAACTAACCTCTCCTTTTGATATAAAATTTACAGAATAGTTGCAAATCTTACATGAAATTTCTCTTTCATGAGCACTACACTCCATAATTCATTCTCAATAAAAACATGTGGTAATGTAATTCTTTTTAAGGTGGTTTTGGCTTCTTCAAAAGTTACAGTAGTAACATCTCCTACTCCTTCCTTAGAAATTCAAGTTGTTCATGAATTAATACCTTATCAATGAAAATTTCTTGACCATGTACTCACCCTAGAATTCTTCCATCTTCCATTGCTTCCCAAGTTTGTAGGAAGTCTTGTAACAAGTCTTTTATTGGCGTTGTCCACTGCAAGTTGAATAGGCTCTCCAAACCAACTCATCTAGCCCATTTGAGTTCGTTGGAGTCCATCTCCATCCATTGTAGCATCTTTTGGCTCTCCTTCACCTTGGACACTAGTTTCTTCTTAATAGGTTTCTCAACCTGTTTTTCTACATGCGCTTTGCTTTTTCCTTCATCATAGTTCTTGTTCTTGATCTTGGGCATTGAAAAAAAATGTTGGAAATAGGTCCCTCTTCAAAGAGTTTTTGGAGAAATACTTCTCCACTACTCACAGGTTGTAGCTCTTTCTTCTCCACATGTCTTGATTTAGGAACTAGTTGTAATTATTCCTAGACAATAGGTTGAGGTCTAGCCTCCACTTTTTCCTTTGAATAATAAATAACAATAACTTGTGGTATTGGTTTTGCTATAGAATGGGTTTTCCTTAGAAAGTTCAATGCTACCTCTCATTCCTCTCCAACTCCTTACTTCTTTGTTCTTGCTCAAAAATTTTAATTTTTTTTGTTGTAGGGGCATGTGAAGCAAACAATTCTACATAAATTGCTCTAGTTAATCAAACCTATTTTGTTTTCTCTTTCTCAATTTGTTCCCTCGTAAAAGCTTCAAATTTTCTTTCAACCTCCTTTTATCTTATTTCTTGTCTTAGCCTCTTTAAAACACTCTCACTCATGGCCCTTGCTAATATGAAGAAAAAAATGAAAACAAAGAGATAGAACGAAGAACACGATGGTTCTCTATATTGCTTCATGCAAAAATGACTATGGTTGTGAATGAACATAACCTTTAAGGTTAGAAACTCCTAAAAGGTAGACATCAATAAGTGCCTTTCCAAACAAGTCATTTAAATCATTATTCACCACTACATTATTGTCCCGGACAGGCAAACTATGATAATGATGAACAAACACATTTGTTGCTTTAATGTTGCCAAATGTCAAATGGTTACTAATCAGTTCAAATCGTACAAGTTGAAATTCTTCATGTTCAACTAGTAGTGGTATAGGTTCTTTGGTTTGAACAAGTCCATCAATGACCAAGTCACCAAGTTTAACCAATATAAGTTGCAAGGTTTTGTTTTCAATGAACTTATATGGCTTCAACTTGTTGATGTTGACAAGCGCTGGGTTAGGATCAAATTTATCAATGGTGACAAGTTAAATGATATTATTAAGTAAACAATATAGTATCCGATAGGTTCCAAACCATCGCCTTTGAAATTTAGGAGCATGTTTGGAAACAACCTGTGATTTTTAGTGCTACTTTTGATGATGTGACATTACTAATGTTGAAAAATGTTAAATTATTAAAAAAAAAGGTGCAAAAATGATATTGAACTTGAATTAAATACATCAATTAATTTCATTACAAGACTACATAATAACCAAGTATTATGATCAAAAACATTACATTACAATTTTTGGAATACATTTTTGAACTAATGTAATTTTTTCACATTTGAATTTGAATTACATAACTTTAGAAATAAAATTTCATTGTGAGTTTTCAAAACTTGATTTTAGTACAAATATGGTACTTGAATTTATTCCCAAAATAAAAAAATAATTTAATATAATATTTTACATGTGGAACTAAATTTTAAAAGCTAATTTACTTAAATAAAAAATGAAATAAATTGGAAGTAAATCAAAAAAAAAAAAATTGAATTTATGACTGAGATCATTTTACACATATTTAATTTATTTTGGACTTTGAAAAAGTATGAAAATAAAGACAATGAATTTTGAAAATTTAAAAAGAAATAGAATAACATCTTCAACTTGGTGGGCATCAAACAAAATGTTGAAATGACAAATTTTCATTAAATTTTTTTTTCACCATCAAAAAAAAAAACTCAATGGCCACCATAATTTAAAAACTAAAAGACCTTAAAAAGAAGGGTGCAAAACTAAAACATTGCATAACATCATAATGTAAACAATTCAGTGGCAAAATCAAATGACACAATTTGAAAGATTTACTAAATTTTATATCATTGAATTCTACAAAGGATTAAAAAAAAAATTACAATACTTAAAGTTATTGTGTCTCATAAACCGTTGGTGGACCATTGAACATAAAAACTTGGAGGGCATTAAAAAATTGAACATAATTATATATTAAAAAATAAAATCATCTAGTGGCCATCAATGGGTATAATAATCCTAGCTTGAAATGTACTAAGACATATATATTAAACATTTAATCTTGAATAGGAAGAAATTTGCTTATTATGGAATATGAAATATGAATTTCACCCTTTAGAGCCAACAACCAAAGTAAACCTCAAGTGCACAAAAATAGTGATTATCAATTTATTGATTTCATACAAATGCATTGATTATCAAAAAATATTTCGCCATCCACATAGGAATTTGGGATATGAGCTATTGAAACTAAAATTCCACTTTATAAGTAACCAAAAATTAGGGAATCGTCTAACCTTTTAAACCAATAGTCAAATATGCAACTACATGCTTCGCTTCCTTAAAAAGAAAACCTAGTCGACAACATGATTTTTTACTAATTATAACTATAAATGCCTTCACACAATTTGTAAACAAACCGAAATCCATTACAAACAAAAATGAATAATGAAATCTCCCCAAAACTACAAACTTCAAACTGAAAAAATATAAGATAAAAACAAATAACTAAACCAATGTTAAATGAAAAACATAAAAAACATAAAAAACATAATTGAAATAAAGATGGGTTTAGGGTTTACTTAAGTTGTCATTTAAAAGAAGTTGTGATATTGCTAGATCCCTATTCAAACTTCCTTCAAATGATTTGAACCAAAAATAAAACAAATATCAAGAACTAAACAACAATTTCAAAAACTGCATGATGATCGCAAAAAATGGGCATAAATTATCTTTGCAAAGTCCAAACCCTTTAACATTGATCACAACTGAGATACAAGGTCTAACCATTGTACCTTTTTTTGGATAATTCATGTCCTTTAAATGGCTCAAGGAAAAGGCCGTTTCATTTTGGATTTTGAAGGGCCTTGTTAGGTTCATCATCAATGAACAATGTTTGATTCTTATGCCCATAAAGTAGACCTTTGCAAGCAAGGTGAACTCAATCCAAGTCCTTCAAATAGTAATAAATTGAGCATGTGAGTTGACCCATTGTTCTAATGCATTACTCACATCCCCAAACAAACATAAATCGATCAATAAGAGTTTTGGGCATCAACAAAGGCAAAATTTCGAAGACATCTTCTAACAACATACACAACCAAATAACAATGTAAAAATGTTCAAATGCTCGAGAAAGGAAATTTTATACTCTAGCATGAATTTCCAACTTGGAAACGTCTAAATTCTTCCCAATCTTTCGCCGATCCCCTTGAAGAAAGGCAAATTGGAAAGTAACAAAAGACACAATTGACACTGAGAATGAAAAACTTTTTAGTTGTGCCAAATCAAGGTCGAAAAATTTGAATCTACCTCTTTGCATTAGAAAATGAAACATCAAAATATGGAAAGCTAATTTTGATCAGGAATTTGGTAAGATCATGGACTGAAAACATACATATCATGACCTAATGGCTGCCAAGTAAATGAAGGAGAAGACCTAGCGGCCACAAGGTAGATGCGAGAGAATTCCTATCAAAAAGAAAAAAGGTTAGAACAAAGAGAAATTAAAGAATGCATAAAATCTTCTATCCTTGTTGTAGGAGAGGTTAGTCCAACACATAATTTACAAGAATTAAGGTAATATCTAAAATATGGAAGGATAATTTTGACCTGAAATTCGATAAGATCATGGGCTAAAAACACACATATCATGACCTAGCAGCCACCAAGTAAATGAGGGAGAAAACTTGGCAGCCACTAGGTAGATGTGGGAAAACACCTAGTGGCCACGAGATGGTCGCAAGAATGCAAAGTTCAACCCAAGGCCCACCATGCCAAAACCAAATGCCTTAAAGACAAAAAAACACAAGCAACATTCATACAATAAAATTAAATATTTTTATTAAATTTTATCAAAAGGAAAGTGTTGAGATATTCAAACAAGAAATTTTTGAAGATGAACAATTAATATGGTACTTTTTGTTTCAATTCCAATTTTGCATTGTTACAAGTGGGTTGGCAAGTATGACTACATTTCACAAATAACATTTTAAAAAGTCTTAGATTATTTCAATCAATACATCTAATCTTACCAAAGGGACTTTGTTCAACAAAGGTGGGAATATCTATTTAGACGAATGAAGATTTTCCAAGTAAGGGGTGAAACCATACTATGGTGTCCTTTTTTATGTGTCACGTTTATAGTTTTTCCTGCATTTCTTCAAGACTTTATTACCAAACGTAGTTTTTTTAAACTTAAATTAAAAAAGGAACTCACATTTATAATGTTAATAAAAAAAAATCTAATTTAAAAAAAAACACACACACACACACACATCAAAATGATAAATATTCATTGAATAAAGGACTTTTGAAGTTTGACAACAAAGTTTATAATGCCATGTATAACTCATACATAGGGACTTTTATCTTACAATGCATTAATCCTATGTATTTGAGATTTTAGATTAGGAAATAATTCATGTTAAGAATAATAAAGATGAATAGTATGTGTAGAATATGATTTGCCAAAGTTGTGAAATGGACTTTTCAAAGTCTTGAAAAATGCAATATTTAGAATAATCCATATGAGCATGAAAATTGATGGTTTCCTTGAACTGTCTTTGAGAAAAATGTAGTAACTACCTTTACACCTTTAAATGTCACATAAAAATCAATTAAAATTAAATTTACTTAATGAAAGTTACCTAGTATGATGATGTATTGGCCAATGTCACCTTAGTTAGACTAGGCATAATTAGGGTCCCTTAACACCCCAATGTCAAACATTTGAATTAACCGCCACAAAATGTAGGACGTGGTTTTTTCTCACAACGTCCTTGTTGTATTAGGGTTTAGGGTTCTTGCAAAGCTCAAAAGATATGCCACTTCTATGGTGCACATAAGGAAACAACTACCATGTGAAACCCGTTTTTGGGTTTTGTAATAGTTTTAGTATTTTTTTGTTTTGAATAATGAACCTCTAAAACCTTTGATGACTTGGGTGCCAAGCTTTTGAATGTCAAGCAAGGAAGGGAAAATTGTTCATGGAATCAGCTACTTCTAAAAATGATGGTAAATATTTTGTCATTATTTCAACATTAAGTCAGCATGCCACCATCATCTTTATCTTTTGAAACAAGTTTCATATGTTTGAATGACTATATAATATATAAAAATTTGATGGTCACAAAGAAGTGAGTTTGAGTTTGGAGGTCATATAATTTTTTTGCAAGGTTTGTTCAATTGTAATTCCATAGAATCCACACAAGCAAAAGTCAAACCCCAAAAATCCCAAACTTATAGTATGTGTTTGTCATTCGTTATTCCTACACATGTGAGGTAGGGTTCATGGATTCAAAATAATAGCAAAAAGCTCACCTTGGAAACAATAGCGATACTGAGAAAAAGAAAAGCCTTAAACCCTAAGTACCATTCTTTCAAAAAACTAACTTAACCTTGGAAACAATAATTTGACATTGAAAGAAGCATGAGCCATGAACTCTAATAAGTCCATGATTCTTCTTACTCCTATGCATGCATGTGAGAAAAAGAATGAGCAACTGGTAGAGTGTGACAAGGTTCAGAATGGCAAGCTAAAAATATTACCTGCCATTGAGGAAGCAGACTTGGACATTCTGTTCGAGTGTTTCTCTTTGAGAATTTTTTTTTTAGGAGCATGACATTCAAGGGTGATTGGTTCTTCTTCTTTACATGAAAAAAGATGTTGAACTTGATGATGGATTTTCCCTTCATGTCTAGCTAATGATGATGAGTTCATGCACTAACATATTGGTTTGGCTTCCATTCCACACTATACATAATGAACTAGAGCAAGGTTTGTTTCTTCTTCATCATGGGTCTTTGATATCTACTTGACTCCATGTTCTTGGGGAAAATCCCTTCTAGTTCTAATTTCTTGATTCATGTTTGAGCTTAACAATCTACTTGTCAAATTCTTTGTGTTTTTATTGAAAGTTGAAAATGACCAAATTAGGATTTTATTCCAATTCAATCTAATGTGAAAATGGCCACAACAATGATCAAATTGCAACTCAATCTATATGAAAATAACCAAAATGATAATTCAATCTATGTGAAAGAGATGGCTAAATTAACAATCTTATTGTTATTCAATTTATGTGAGAAATGGTCATAGTGATAATTTGATTGCAATTCAAATCTATGTGTCACACTATACATTTGGGGGTTGTGTTTGGAAACCCTAACAAGGGTGCTCTGTGGTTACAAGTTTCAAAGCAACAATGATTGGAGGACAAAGTGAAAAGGCTATAAAGTATGTTGTCAAGGATAAAACGTTGGAACTCTTAGACACAAGAGTTCTTTCTCAAACAATTGGCCCTAATTTTCTCCATGTTTTTGTAAACTCAAAAGACAACTCAAGCTATCAATGTTCCAAGCTATGTTCTTTTTTTGGTAGAGAAGATGTTTGCATCACTTCATGATATAAAAGAAACCCTAGGGACCCAATCATTCAAAATCATTGTAGATGAAAAGGTTAGTGTCTTTTGCAAACCATTCTTATGATGCCTCCAAATTGTTTTCTTAATTCTCAATTTCAACTTGTTCTTTTCTCACCTATACTTCAATTTTCACATGCTTCTCACAAGTTGAGTTTTGTGCAAATGTAGGTTTCAATTTATGGGGTTCATTTATTCCATTTTTGAGACTTCTGGTGGCCCATCATTCCTTAGTTGGTAATTTTTTAACTTGCAACATTTTCTTCTAGTGTTTGTGCTCATGTAACTTTTGTTCATTGTGCATATATTGAATTTGTTCTAAAGAAAGAACGTGTAGAAAGGGAAGTGCGAATTTATTAGTGAACTTGGTAGGTCAGGCCCCCACAACAACCTTTCTTGAATTAATCCCATAGATTGATTTGGTTTGCCTCGAAACTTTTGGGTTTATTTATCTCCTTACATTAAATTATGTTTGGAACCTTGAAATTCAGATTTGAAAATGCTAAGCCCAGTTTCCCCAATCCTTAACCTTACATTTAAACCTTAAAATGAGGCTTGAAACCCAAAATTTAAATCTAAAAACCTTAACCCTAATCTTTAAGAGCTAAATCCTATGTGAAAACTTTGAAATTAGGTATGAAACCCTAAAATTCAGACTTGAAAGCCTAAACCCACCTCTTTAAATAATAAACCCTATGTGCAAAGTGTGAAATCAGGTTTGAACCCTAACCCTAAACACTACACCATAACCTCACCCCTAATGTTTAAACATTAAACCATAACCCTAAAATCAAACTTTAAAACCATAACTCTAGTCCCTAAACATTAGACTAAAACCTTAAACCCTTAAAATGTAGACTTGAAAACCATGATCTTAAACACTAAACCTTATTGTTTAAACCTTAAAATCACATCTAAAAACCCGAACCCTAGTCCTTAAACACTAAACCCTATGTGTAAACCCTAAAAATCAGACCTAATCTAAAATCAAAAATAAATATGAAATAGAAAATTTACATGGTGGATTTAACATGGACTCAAATGGTAGGGACTACTTGCAAGTCAATTTGTCAAATTCCTCTAATGTAGTTTTAATTTATGGGCATACAGGTGACAAGTTGGCTACTATACTAAAGGTCAATGACAACTTCATAGTCAATGTAGAGGAAGGGAATGATGAAGGGTGACTTTCTAGGTGATTTTGTGCACTAAGCCACTACACAAGGTAAAGGCGTCTTTTATAGACAATTGGGGGAGTAGTTATGAGGTAAGTGATGATGTTGTGGGAGGTTTATATTATCATAAATGGGGAAACAACGACAAAACCTATGTCTTACTAATGTATTCACATAAAATCTATGTCTATTTTCATCTAGTTAGGGTAGTGAAATTCTTGATGCCCCCTAGGAACCATCAAGTGATAGGAAATGATGTAATTTGTGAATTGCCTGAAGAGATTTTGCAAAGCATAAATGATGTTATTACTTCCTTGAATGTTGAAAACTAGGCGAATTAATCTATTAGTGTTATGTACACAATAAATTCCTTACATATGGATGTACAAATATGGTTTACATGCCCTAGATGGTCTTTTAATGGTCAATGTTGGATGTACAAGTTCAAAAATTTGAGCGTTTTTAAAGTTTATTTATGATGCAAATTTATGTGAATGGAGTGATTTTTGCTCTAGGGTGCGATCTATGTTTTAGTGTTGGAGGTGCATGATGATTAGCTTTAGAAATTGGTTGTCCAAATTGGTGAGGTTGTGTAAAAATATGTGGATGACATCTAAATGGACTTAACACCTATTAGTTTCAATATGGGTATAAAGATTATCATAAAGAGTTAAATGTACTACCTACTGAATGTTGTATGTGTATTGTATGGACACTTGATGTACAAATATGTACTATTTTGATTAAAAATCACTTAAAGTCTTTGTTTTGTGGTGAATGTGCATTTCAATCCATGAAAGTTCAAAAGGCATGTACCAATTTCTTTTCAACCAATGGATTTGGCAATCTAGCATGTGGTTGCCATTGGATTTATCTCTAAAAGTCTTCAGGTGATCTAAGTCCTATTAACTTAGATGGTATTGTATAATGTTCATTTTGATCTTTGGTTTGATTCTTAGATCTCAAGTATTAACAAAATTATGACAAAGAAGACATATATGATTAACTAGATACACATCAAAGAAGTGTGAGTAGAAGATACTATTATATTGATAAAAGATGTACAAAAACGGGTGCATGGAAAATTATTAAAGAACCCAATGAAAAACATTATTGGATCTTTATAACATATCAAAGGATCGAAGTTCAAAATTGGGTAATCCACAATTGCTGCATTAGATGCAACAACATGTGACTCAACAACTCCCTCATCTCCTCCAACAACATATGGCAGAAGAATCGCCTCATCTAACACAGCAACACTTGGAGGAATCGCTTCATCTGACGCAACAACATCTTGCTTATTGACTTTTAGCTCACCACCACCGTTTTTCCTTAGTCTTCTTCTCTTACCCATTACAACCTCCAACCCTAAATAAAAGACCACTAGTTATTGTTAAATGTTAATTCTAATGAACTAAACCATAAGCAAAAAAAATATTGAGGATGGGGCAGAAGGTTTAGGGTTTAGGGTTCTTCTTCTTTCTCTTCAGTTGCAAAAAAAAGAAGAAGAAGGCCTTCTTCTTCTGCTACAAAGAAGAAGAAGAAGAAGACCTTCTTTTTCTGCTGGAAAGAAGAAGAAGAAGAAGAAGGCCTTTTTCTTTGCTGCAAACAGTGTAGTGCAGCAAACAAAGAGAAAGAAGAAGAAGGCCTTCTTCTTCTGTTGCAAAAAAGAAGAAGAAGAAGGTTTTCTTCTTCTGCTGCAAAAAAGAAGAAGAAGAAGGTTTTCTTCTTCTGCTGCAAAAAAGAAGAAGAAGCCTTCTTCTTCTCCAAAAAAAGAAGAAGAAAAAGGCCTTCTTCTTTGCTGCAGAAAAGAAAAAGAAGAAGGCCTTAAAGAAGAAGAAGAAGGCCTTTTTTTTTGGTGCGCTACAGCTGAGTTGCGGCGCAGCAAAGAAAGAGGAAGAAGAAGACTTCTCAAAGCCTTCTTCAAACAAAAAAAACCAAAAAAAACAAAAAAAAACGTAAGCATTTTACCTTTTCGTGGGTGCGTGGGTCTTGCTCCAACTCCAGTTAGTCCAGCTCTAGCTCTAGCCGTTCCAGCTCCCGTTCCACAACCACAGCTCCAACTCCCGCTCCACAGCCACAACTCCTCTTCCTGCTGCATAGCCGCTCGAGGTCTCTAGAGCTCGGGCGATGGAGTGAGGGGGGGTGGGGTTGGTAGGCGGTAGGTAGGAGGCGGGAGGTAGGTGGTAGGTAGGAGGGGGGAGGTAGAGAAGTTTTTTGGTAGATAATTTTGGGTCAAGGAGGATTCGGGAAAAAAAAACCCGATGTGGGCAGGGAGATTTTCATTTGCGAAACGGGTTCAACGGGCTCATCCTCAACTGGTGCATTGGTGGCTGTTAATTCACTCCAGCCGTCGTGATCGGACTCTGCAATCGGGAGTTATGAGCTCCCAAAGTCCCGGGACTCCAACCAGGACAATTTCAGGACAATTTCGGGACTTCAACTTGGGAGTCCCGAGAAAAATAGCCATTTGGATGTAGCCTCGGTGGAGAGTTGCAAAGAATACTATATGGGGGAAGGTGGTGGCTTCCCCCGAGTCCGGGCCGTGGTGAGTCTTGTGTGTCCAAATGCCCTTGGCTTGTCCCAACACCCAAGGGTGTTCTTGAATGCTAATTAACCTCTTTTGGTTGGTTTTTGGATGCATATTCACACAACATAAGCTAGTCCCTCTTCCTAGTCTAATCCCGAGGCTCCCAACACGACCCTCTACCCTTTTCTAGTGTTGGAAGTCGGGAGTGTGCCCTAAGTCCCAACTTTCCGCAACTTGACAAAGTGAAACCCTCAAGTGGGTTCACCTCGGGACTTAGGAGCGCGTCACATAGACTTTCAATTAGTCACCCACTTATTTTATATAAAACTTTTAAATTATTTTACCTCCAATTTGCCAAATTTAACACATTGAATTATCACCAAAAAATCCTTGGAGTTCATAACCACATAAAAATTGTTATCTACCAAGATGAACAAATTAAACTTGAAAAACCCAACTTGAAAAACCTTTAATGTACATTAAAAAGACAAAACATTTTTAGTTGCAACAATTTTGAACAAAATAATAAGATGAAGATACATCAAGGTGAATGGAAATGAAAATTCAATTCAACAAAAAGAGTACCCAACAATGCCATAAGCCCAAACCTTGAGATTTTAGAATCCTTAAAGCTTTATGTTCCCCTTTTAAAGGAAACAAATTCTTTTAACATTCTAAATCCAAATGCAAGCAAAATAATTTTTTTTGCAATGAAACTAGTTTCTATAAAAGTTTTTGGGTATTATATGTGAGCCATGGATTATAATTCAACAAATTGTTAAACTTTAATTCCATAATTTTCCTTAGTGATAATGATTTGAATTCTTATAAACCTCCAAGTAATAATTATTGATAGTTGAATTAGCCTTTAGATATTTTCAAGCATAGAGAATTTCTTTATTTAAATTATTGCAACGCTTAATTAATTTAGGACCTAGTAAACCTTTTAAAATGCATTATCTTTTTATGTTGTAGAGAGATAAAAGGGGATGTAAAATTAAATGTGATTTTACTAATATATTAGGGATACAAGCCCATAATTAACATTAACATTTCGCCATGACAATATTAAATTAGTTTATAGAATAATCTTCAAGCATGTACTTGTAAGATTTTTAGGATGTAGCCTTAATACATCCTTATTCAGTTTTCATTTCTATTTGACTCTTAAATAAAATCAAGATCAAATTTAATTATTAACATTTTCACTTGAGTAGCCTCAAGTGATTTACAATTTAGTAAATGACTTAAAGGGGATAAATCACAATTGCAAAAAATCTAGAATGCGACGAATGGTGCGACCTAGGTATTTGGTTCAATGCTCCATGGAAAGGGGGTTGATTGGGTGTTGTAGCCAACGATAATGGCCATCACCGAGAACCCAAGTTTGATAATGAAAACAAACATCGTCATATTCACATTAACACTTTCAAACCTTTTTGGCACGACTCCACGAGAAGGAATAAATTTTAAATAGATTGTTAATGCATGTGGGTTAGGAGATAATCGACGATCCAATGTTGAACGATTGACTTGAATGCCCATCATTTTTTTGGAGGGTTATTTTTTGCGCAATTATTAAAAGACATTCACATCAAGCGGTGCTTCTTCAATCTCTTCCTTTTCTATTGGTGCAATTGAAGGATTCGAGGGTGTAGCAACATCATTCGCCATAATTAAATTTTCACCTACATCAATAAAAACCGAAGGGTAATCGAAACAATTTGGCGCTTGCACTTAAAAGGGGTCGTTACCTTTATTCAAAAAATTAGGGTAGGCGTGAAACGTGACAGTGATGGTGGAACTTCGTGAAAACTTAGACATCCTTGTTCCAATGAATTCATGAAACCTTAATATTGACGGTGGATCTATAAATACATGGGAATCCTTGTAATTCCAAATTTAATTCTAATTTACTATGTATTACATAATTAATTAGCGTACGATAAAAAAATAAAATAAAAAATTTTTAAAAAATAAATGGTGCACAGAAAGGTTATTACTATCATTGAGTTGATTTAGTCAAATGGGAACTCAAGGATGTTTACTTATTATTATGTCTTATCATGTATTCTATTAATTAAATTTTTTTTCTAACTTAATAATTGGAATTAAGTTTTTGATTGAAGTTGAGACAAAACATTATGAACATATATCTAGTGGATCACTTGATGATGTAGACTAAACCACTACAAAGAATAAGACCACCACCACCTAGAACACCAATGCCAAAAACAAAGTTACCTCAAAGGACATGAATACCAATACCACCATGAAGAACACAAATAGTAGGGTCACCACAAACAAGAGTTGGAGAACAACTTGTGAGGAAGGAGACCATCAACGTGTCGAACAAGTCCTAGAAGAAGACCAAGACCACAACCTTGAATACCACCAGCATGAAGAACATGAATGTGAAAATGAACACCAGCAAAGCAAAGGTGTGAAGAAGTGAAAAGGAGATCATGAAGAAGAAGAAGAATGGAAAAAAAATGAAGAATACCAAATTGTAATCCCTAACCCTGAAATGGAACTGAAACCAGTTGTTTTTTCAAAAACTTGTTCTGGTTTTGAGTTCCATCCCACTTTAGAACTGCACCCGAGTTGCAAGTCCACTTAAAACCAAGTCTGGAACCGTGTTGGTGCTTCACCCGGTTCCAGAACCTACCCAACTAACACTGGTTCTTGATTCTTACCATGCCAACAGTGTTAGGTGGGCACCCTGCCCCCCAGCCTTGGTTGAACTAGCATCTACACTGGTACCACGGTTCGCCCCACTCCCACCTGGCCGCCACTTGCACAGCAGGGCCTGCCACAAGAGAATATTAACTTCCGACATGGAGACGCTGAAAGGGGTTGATAATGCTTTTTGCTGCTACTTCCACACTAGGGATTGGCAGAGTGGGACTTCTGCCAGATGAACAAGTGTGACAAGAAGGCATTTGCCAAAGCTTCAGAAGAATCAGATTTCCATCCAGACAACAACTCATGCCAAGCAGACAAATTCCTTGAGGTTCTAGGATCACCTCAGCCTACCAACGTTGGGAACAACTAAGCCATATCATTGGGAATTCTGGGAACAAACTTTGGCACTCATATGATGACACATTTGGGAATGTTGTTGGGAAGTTTGACACAATTTAAAGCATTTTGGGGTTCATTGCAAACTTTTGGGAAATCAGTGCAACAAGCTGGAGTAATAAAGAGGTCCTTAACGTCACCCTGAATTGGACCCTAGATCGATCCTATAATCCCTATTTCATCTCGAAATTGAGTGTAACAGTAAAGTGAGCAAAACTGGGTATCATTCAATGAAACTGGGTATCAGGTCACAAGATTTGCAAGAATTTGAGCAGCTGGTAAAGTAAATCCAAAACTGGGGGTGAAACTCCTGTGAGGACTAAGTTAGGTGAGAAAGCAGTTTGGTCCCTTCTTTTTTCCTGTCTACTTTTTTCAGCCTTACATTTGATTTCATCTTCAGTTTTAACAAAACTGGGGACAAGTACCCTCAGTTTGGGGTACGTTACAGATAACTCTAAATGGAAACAATTTTGAGACTTTGTCATCAATTTCATTGGCACCTTGGTGTTGTGTGCTAGCTACTAGATTGACGTTCATCTCTTATTTCAAAATTAGACTGATGTGCAACTGAAATTCAAAGCCAATAAAGAACACAAATTCATAAAATGCAAACTCCAATGCTGAATCATGTTTACTTGCTTCAGATGCTCTGGAGATTGAAAACACAGAACATGGAATTAGGACCCCACTATGAAAATACCGTCCAAACCACAAAAGATTGGAACCCATTTCAAACTAACATGAGTATGACCAACATACATGTAGCTTCACATAGGTTTGGGATAGGTTAATTCAATTAGAACAAATTTGGCACCAAGCTAGTGTGACACCTCTTGGGAAAAGATTTAATTTGGGTGTAGGACTTAACTTGAGGCAATATTATAGTTATAATTTAATGTTTGTACATGCCGATGTGGTGACCCGCTTATGGTCAAAATGGCGGCTAAGCTACAAGGAGGTAGCACTGGGTTAGCTGGTAGCTAAGGGAAGTGGTGACAACATGGTAGGACTAAACATGATACAGGGGACATGGTTGGTGGGCACTAAAATGTGGAAGGAAGTGGCAGCGAAAATGCTCCCAAAGACAATCCCAAAGGAATGAAATAACACCATATCTAACGACAACATACAGAGGTGCTGGTGTGGTCGTGGGCCGCTGGATGGTGAATTTTCAAGAGACTTGTACCTAGTAGGTTTTGACATGAATTTTTTTTGTTTTGGTCCATTTCCTTCAACGTGCTAAAAGTCCATCCCAAGAAAGTGCCGGTGTGGTTGTGGGCTGCTGGATGGTGAATTTTCAAGAGACTCGTACCTAGTTGGTTTTGACATGACAAATTTTTGTTTTGGTCCATTTCCTTCAACACGCTAAAAGTCAATCCCAAGAAAGTCCAACAAGGGAACCATATGCACCAGGGATTTAGAAAAGAAGTCTTGTTTGTTGGTTGTTGCACGGATGAAACACAAAAGAATGGAGTCTTTTGCTTTGCATCTCATGGCTTTCAGTCTTGAATCTAATGCAAAAGATGGTGGCTGCCGAATAGAATGGGCTGCATATTCTATTGCCTGGACACACGATGGATTAAACAATCACAATTCTAATGCACCATAACCAGCTTTAGGGGCTGATGTGCTAATGTATCTTTTCATGGTTGGACATAAGATCAGTTAGATTGCACACTAACATATCTTATTGGTGGTACAGGGCTAGTGACCTATCTCATTCACTATGTGGACAAAAAGTGATTTGTGTCCATTCTGTATGTGGATGAAAGTGATTCACATCGACTTACTGATTAAGTTATGGATATAAGTGATGAACCTATTTTTGATAATCAGTGGCCTCTGGTCTATTACCTATCCAATTACCTGAATCTGTGAAAATGAAAGCCAGAGCTAACGTTTGATCTCAATTCTAACTTTTTTTAAATTTGAAAGAACCTCTGGTTCCAGATGTTATAAAAAATTGATGGAACCTCTGGTCTGGTTTTACCTACCTATTCATTGCCCAAATTAATTTTTTTTCTTGTTACTAGCTCTGTACCAGCAATAAAATGTGATCACCTATATAAGCTACATGCCTGAACCCAAGAAAAATTATAAATTAAATAATTAAATACTTGAACTACATGGGTAATACCCAACCTACTTCCAACCCCAAAAATATTATTAAAAAAATGTCCATGTTGTTATTCAAAACCTTGATCCCCCCCCCCCCCCCCAAAACTAACAACATGTGTGACTCCAGATAGGGGAAAAAAAAACCTTAATTTAAGAAAAAAATGAGAAATAAAACTTGGATAAAATGGGTTTTGGGGCTGGTTCTGACTCCAAGTCCAGTTCTAGCTGGAGGCCAGCTGCTGGTTCTGATTCTAAATTTCCCAAAATTTTGAAGCCATGGTTTGGTTACCTAATTAATAACCGGATTGGGAATCAGAACTAGAACTGGCCAACACTGGTGTGCACAAGCACATACACTGGTGCCGTGGTGAAACCTAAAAGTTTCTTTTGGGTTGCTTTCAGTTGTCATTAAATAGCCTTTTCTACAATTAAATCAGGGCCTCCGAGTTTAAATTTAACATTTTATTAGGAAGCTTTGTATAACTTACTTCTGAACGAACCCCAAACATAGTTGACAGAAGGTTTCCCCTGGATCATGTAAAGGATAGGCAAATAATAAGGTCAGCTTCAGTGCACAATTGTCAAAATAAATTAGTTTTAGACTATGAGGTCATTTTGGCCCCTTTGAATTAAAAAGTTTTTAAGGTTTGGAACATGGGGGTATTTGTCTATTGTCCATTATTTTCTCCCTTTTTTCTTTCTTTAGGGTCAATGTAGCAGTTACATCAGATATCTTGAGATTATCCAACAATGGCTCAGTTGTAACTTGTATCGTTGAATGGATGCATGGAATATGTAAAGTCCAAAAGGTTTGGAAAGGAGAAGGGAGGGTGAAATCATAGAAAGTTAATGTGCATTGTGGGATTTGCTGATGACTTCACCAGCAACCTATGTGTGTCAACTTGTATGTGAGTTGTAGCTCAGTAGTGATCTCTATGCATCTGCAGGGTTGCAGTTTGGAGGAGATGAGGCTTGACTTGTATAGTGAGCTTGTTGCATGATTTGATTTTAAAAAATAATATAATCAGAAAACATGGATCAATTTTCATATTTTCATTGTTCCAATCTGAAAGTCTTAGGAGGGTGCAAATTTTTTAAGATGTATCAAATCTTGTTGCAGTGTCATTTATTTATTTATTTTTCTTTTACCATGTGTTTAATTTAAAATTGTAATAGTTTAAAATATAGTCTTTCTAATTGTTTTGATAAATTTTTATTCAGTATTTTGTATGAAGATCAAAATATAAGATAAAAAAAGACTGCAATGATACACCTTAAAAAAAATTCAACCAAAAAATTCATCTATATGAATTACAAATCTATATGCTAAACATAAAAATTCCCACAAAATTTCTGAGAATTCTCTTCATCTGATTTTTATAATCAATTTCCACCAAATCTGACAAGAACCTAGTAGGGTAGTCAAGTAGTAGGTAAGTACATAGTTAGTACATAGGTAAGGGCTATAGGGTTGTTAGTAGGTATGTAGGTAATAGGTAGCAAAACAGGAATTGAGCTGAGCAGTGTGTGGTTCCCTAAGGAACGAGAACTGAATGGAATTTAATTGTTTATTGTCGATCATCCATCCATCCGGCTATCCATCATGGTCTGCTGGTGGCTGTCGGTTCACTAGGCCAAAACTGGCATGGCTACGATGAGGCAGTTGCCGCCGTTGTTGCCGTCTTATCAACAAGAGACCTCTCTAGAGCTAGAGACAATAATGCTACACAATGAGACTCTTGTGCAGATAGCTTACAGAAAAATTAGCTGAAAATTACAGAAGCTGATGATACTCAAGTTGCCGTTATAATTTCGTTCAGCTAATCACACAACGGTGAGATGATCCAGACGCCGAGCTGATGGACGTCCGGCCGAAGCTTAGCCGCAGGCAGCGAGTGGCTATCCAAAGAGGTCGCTGATCTGTCACTTACCCACAAGATAATAACCTTTTGCTACAGATAGAAAACAGTGGGTATGTAGAGGGAATTAAGGACGTGTGTACTGTCTGTTCGCGCCTACAAAGTGCAGACAGCTTTGTAGACTTGCTTTCCCTAATTGCACGACTACTTGCCGTTAATGTGCGGAACAATCAGTAGACGTGGAAGAAGGGGTTAAGAGTGAGTACATGTGTACGTCGCTGTTGCCCGCTTCCTGCAATCTTCTGCTGTTAGTTGGTACTTATAACCCTAGTTAGCTTGCAAGTAGTAAGTAGTCTGAGCTAGACCTGCCGTTTGTTGTGTGCAGAGGGAGCCTAAAATTCCTACGTGCAGCAGCAGTGGCCTTGACTGCGGTAAATTGCTTCCTGCAGCTTTGACGAAGCTCAAAAAGTGCAAAGAGTCACATGGTAGCAATCACGAGAAATATATCCCCCTGTCAGTGCATTTTACTTGGTGCGCGCGCTGGTTAATTGGGTTGATGGCACTGGGGGCGGGGAGAGCTCAGAGGGGGGATGTAAAATTGATGGATTTGAACAGAACTGCAAAAAGCAGACTGGATAATCGCTTAACGGTGACGATGATCCGTCAGTTCGTTCACAGACTGTGTGTGTTGTATGGACAGCCTTTTCATCTGTATGGGCTGGGTGGTTGCTGCTGCTGCACGCGGTCAATGTTGATTACAGTAGCTGGAAACTTCGGAGGAGGAAATGGTACACGTCATGAGCTCCCCGCCGCCGTCAGGTTTAGATAGAATTATTTTTGGAGCGATTATAAGAAAACATCGTGGTAAAGCTTGCTTTTGTTAATTTATTGCGGAGAGATAACGACCTGGTTAGACACCCTTGGACCACAGATCAGTAGATTTGAACTACAACGACATTTCAAGAAGCAATATGAATCCCGGTTACTAGTTGACAAGGTTTCAGATATGGAACCCTAATTATGTGGCTCCGCTGTACTAGTACAAGGAGAACTACCGTGGAGAACAAGTTGACGTTCTTAGAAGGAAGAGATATCTGGATCCAGTTAATTAGACTGCGCAATGCTGAATTTTTGGGTTCAAAAGATCCAGTGTGATGACATATGGCGACACATTCATGTGACAGTTCATGTGTGTGTCTCACAAGGTGTAACACAGTACGATGCCTGCACCACTAAGTTTTGGACCCACAGATGGATGGTCAGGCGTTGATAATCTTGTTAAGTTCATATCGATAGTGTGCCTGCAATTAGGACCCAGCAGCAATGTTGAATTATCATGCTACAAGACAAGGTGACAACATGCATTGGGCCCATTTCTTGGCAGTGCCATGCACATCTTCTCTTTTAAATGTTTTTTGGTGAACGAGGTTGCTGCTGATTGGTACTCTCTGGTGATGAGTTATGGACATGATGATACTTGTGGGCACACAATTAGTAAATAAGCTTATACAGCAGAGTATCCCAGTTGCAGCTGGGTACCAAAGCAGAACATCAGCTCCCATGAATCAAGCTGTTGTGATGAGATCCATGCAAGAGAGGCTTGATGAGGACGGTCTTTGCAGATCAAGATACCAGCTACAATCATTAAGCAACCTATACATGGGTTGCATGTAAAAGGGTTTACCCAGGTTAAAACCCAGTAAATAGGCAGTATATATGCCACCAGCTCTATTGCATGGGACGGATCACAAACCTGCAAAGTTTTTGCTCAGTCAAAGAACTTCGACCTGACCTATTGTAGCTTAGCAGCTTAGAGCAGTCCAGCCCTAGTATCGAGGCGCTTGATCAACTTCAAGGCCCACCAAGTATAATATTGGCATAGTCGATCCTGCAACTATTGCAGCGAGGATCAAGCTATATATATCTCGTCCAGAAGTATATACTCATTGACACACAGAAAGTGTTGTCTTCTTTCTCAGCAAAAGGACAATCCATCACGCATCAAGTGAACATACCCTCATGAATGACAGATGGGAGCATCTGCGGGTCAAAGTGAAAGGGACAAACAGTCTAACATGCATGAGAGACTATAATTCCACCAGTATTTTCCAAACAAAGGAGACGTGCAACAGACGCATGATCAAACTCAGAATCAGATACAAAATCGTCGTCAACGCACACCAAATGACACATGAAACAGCCTACAAGGTGGAGAAGGAGAGAGCCAGGGTCAAGCAGCTCATCAGTCAAACAAATGATATCTGAAATCAACACATGAGATTGTACTGAAAATCAAATCAGCTGCTTTAGCCCTGGACTTGCTATGATATTTAATTGATGTTAGATGACTAACGAATATGAGATCTGCACTGTATAAAGTCAAGCTGTAAATAAGCAGCCAAGTTATGCAGCAAGCCAAGCATTACTTGAGGGCAAAAGTGATCAGTAAGTCAATGAGCAATTTAGCTCAACAGAAGCTGTAGAACCTGTCATTTTCCAACTAAAATGTTGGAATCCTGAAAGCATGAATATGGGCCCACGACATCTTAAACTGCCATTAAATTTTAACTGATTTCGAACGAACTGTCAAGAAAATTGAATGATCTTATTTTATTCATCAACTTTGAAACTAAACATCAGTAGAACACATATCCATGGTCACGACCAAGGTCACTCCCTACTAAATATCAAAAATTTAAGCTACAGGAAAATATGTAGTTGGAGGAGCAATCCATTCAAGTTGCACAATAGCATCATGGATATAAGACAATTGCAAGATAATTTTCACCTTAATCTCGTTCTAAGGTCCTCTACTTTCTAGAAGCTTTTAAGCTACTATTGAACGTGCTCTAACATCAGCTTTCATTCAAATTGCAAAACAAGAACTTACTTCATGCTACATTCGTTTCCATGTATCGCATACCCATGACTCTAATTTTCTTGGAGGTGTGACTAGAGAGAGGCACATGTATGTAATAAGGATCAGGTTCAAACTCCCAAATCCATGATTTACTCAGATTGTACGCTTTAAGTAAATTGGACTCACAGTTCTACATGGAGGGAAAGGAGCACCTAGCTAGGCACACTCTCTTCCATCGAAACACTTGATTGAGATTCCCCAGCTGGATCTCGTTCTTGGGACCACGCCTTTACAATGCACCAGCTCATGCATATATTCATGACAGCTTGTGAAGACTGCTGACTCTGCACTATCCCAAATGAAACCCCACAACTGATAGATAACCCGTTACAAAATGCAGTTCAAGAACATAACAAGAATTTTAGCAAGCATAAATCTGACTCTAGATTATCCTTCAACCATGAACATACATGGTTCAGCATTAAGTCCTCAAATTCCCAAACCAAATTCTAGAATTTCATAACTGAAATATGCTATGTACAAGTTCTAGATTGTCCTACGAAGGTGGTCACTTGTATTATCTCAATTTGCAACACTTAAACAAGGACTAAATGGGTTGCATGGTCCAGAAATAATGCTAGGTTCAATGTCAGATCGTTCAAAACTTTCAACATTTCAAAATGCACTGGCTTCAGAAGTCTTTCACGAACCATGAGTCATTTCAAAGATATAATCAGATACATGCAAACTACAAATGCCGTAGAAACAAAGCACCAACAATTACGGCCAGCTATGTCACACTAGCTAGGTGGAGGTGCATACCTGAGAAAGTGATAATTTAACATGTTCAAAATGTTGAAGGAGACTTGAATGTTTGCATTTGAGCCAACTAGGTTGAAACATAACAAAGCCTGCAGATCCTGAAGTAGCATCCACACAACAAAACTAATTTAGCAAGAATATAAGCAACATATCTAATGAACTCAAAGATGGGTAATTATGAGCAACATGGCTACTTAAATCCATCATACAATGTAATGGAAACAACATTCAAACCTAGGTATTCACTCTGACAACATCCTTTTTATCATAAGTGATTAATTTTGGTTCTTGAAGCTAGCTTCCAGCGTCGTGTGATCCAGCCATATTACACCCATTGAGACTTGGAATTAACTTTTTTTCCACCCTTGTAAACCAGGAAATATCCTTTTGATCAAATAACCTGGATGCATCATGCAATTTACTTAGTGTAATTAGGAATGGATCACCTTATTTATATGTGAAAGCAAAACATTCTACATGATTAATCTATATCCAGTTGCAAAGAAATTCAACTTAGAAATAGAGTAGAGAAAGGAGCAATACATGAGCATTGATCCATAGCGTGGAAGGCAGACCACTTTTTGTATTCAACACTAGCCAGAATGGTACTCTCAACTTGCACAATTTTGTACAGCAGCATCATGCTTTGATTCATACAAGTCGATCGGGCCTCGAAAGAATGAAAGAAAGTGCGTACACAATTCACCATTGGCAGAAGGAGATCACTTACAGGCTTGGCGATCCCGAGCACTTCGAAGCATACACTGTAAGGGTTTTAGAATCCGAGCCTTTCGAAGCATTCCATGAGCTAAACTTCACAGTTGTGCAGCTCTTCAGCATGGTAAAAGAGCCAGCTTTCCATCGGGGAAGCTCTCAACCCTACCATCGATTGATAGCAATCCACCTAAAACATTGATCTAACAAGTTGAGTTTCGGACCTCTGTTGGTTGTCGGTGAAAGTTACCCAAAGTGAGCTACAGATTCTAGAACTCTGTAGATAATCTCAGGCCTCACCTGTCTGTTTGAGAGATGACTCACGTTGTGATCGGTTGTCCATGCTAGGAGATCATTTGGTACTCGCCGTAGGTCGTCGAATCATGACCAATCTTTCGGTACCACTGACCCGATAACACAGCGAAGTCGGGACTAGAAGAGAGAGAGCACAACCCCCGCGAGAGGAGCAGCACGGCATGCATGCAAGCATGCGTTGGACCTGTCGCCGGCTTGTAATCATCTCCAGGACTGTGCTCTCTCTCTTCGACTCCATACATCGCTGTCGAATAATACCTTTGGTGAATTCTCTGGCCCCGCCGAGGTAAGTGACGTTGTCGGTTGTCGACGGTAGCCTGTCACGGACCGAACCGTCTACACAGCGAAGTCGGGACTAGAAGAGAGAGAGCACATCCCGAGAGCATGTCGACATGCACGCGAGCATGCGTGAAACCTGTCTCTCGTGGCCTGTGGTAATCTGGGGCTGTGCTCTCTCTCTTCGACTCCCTACATTGCTGTCGAATAAAATACTTTTCGTGAATTCTTTGGCCGCCGAGCTGACTTATGTTGTTGGTTGTCAACGCTAGCAGCGTCATATGCGTATCACCACCTGGTCGCGGGAGCCGTCCAGTACACAGCGAAGTCGGGACTAGAAGAGAGAGAGCACATCCCGAGAGCACGCCGGCATGCACACGAGCATGCACTCCATGTCGGCGGCCTGCGGTATCTGGGGCTGTGCTCTCTCTCTTCGAGTCCCTGCATCGCCGTAGAATCAGTGGTGAATTCTGTGGTCGAACTTGACCCGACTTCGCTCACTCGCCAAGTTCCCAACACAACCCTTCCTGCAAGCAAATCTGCTTACCGCACTTCTTTAGTGTCGATAACTACGCCGGTATCTAGACGGCTACAGTTCTGGAACTTCATCCTCATGATGTGGGACTCCACGACAGATGATGAAAGGCCAGCAATACTCTTGTGCCTCTCTCTCTCTCTCTCTCTCTCTCTCTCTCTCTCGTGTCTCTCTCTTCTGATCGCTCCTACCTGGGGTGCAAGGAGACGAACGGCCACTGCAAGGACCTGCAACTTATCAAACGCCCGTCGATGTCTCCAGAATCATGGACGGCAAAATGAGCAGACGCGAAAATCCACCGGCGGTCCACGCTCCATGTCCTTCAACATCCAGAACAATAAAACCATGGTTCCTGAAGGAAACCTAGACTTCCATTTTAGTGAATCACCTCATTTACACTAGAAATCCAGGAAAACACTAGGAGAGTCTACTAGTTGCCCAGCCCTCAGTTCCAAAGAACATGTTGGGCCGCTGTGCAGAAGAGGCCCACTTTGCACAGTGCCACACTGCAGCACATAATGCGATCCGACATCTTCATGTGCAGCCCAACTGATGGCACTTGGTACGAGCTTGTCTCCCGGGGGCAACAGTCATGCTACTTGAGGAGGTACACATACACAATCAGTACGAGCACACTCCAGGAGCAAGCATGGCTGACCCAAAAACTATACTTCTCAGGAAAGCAAGCTTGCAAACTCAGGAGGTGGCGGAGCTAACGAGGAGCGTACCTAGTCCATTGTCACAATCTTGTCATCGATGTGAATCAAATGGAAATTTCCCAATTCGTTAGCATGAATAAACATCTCTATAATATGATATACACAGGGGTTTGTGCAGTTTAAAAAACTACGCACTCACCTTCATGAGTTGGAGGATGACACTCTGATACATAGATCTGAGTGCAGAGCCCTCGACCCAGTAGCTTTAAGCTAGATTTGATGATAAGAGACAACAAGATAAAACCCTCTTAAGTTTCACCATGAGACATGCATCCTTCTCTCGGGATCAGTTTCGTGCAGTGTGTTTGCTTTGTGGGCAACACTTACTAGGCCACCGGAGGCGCGGGGAGGAACGGAGAGAGATTGAAGAGTGCAGAGCGAGCTTGTGATGGGCTCGACTACTACGTTGGCAGATACATGGAATGCAGCCAAACTGAAGGGGGTATTTAAAACAATGAGGAAGGCCAAGAGCGAGCTCTCTCCTAAGCTCAACTTTTTTTTTTTTTTTTTGTATATTTTAGCCAGAAAGGGAAATTCGAAATGCAGAAGTGAAATAATTTTGGAGATTTTCAATCGCCAGGATTGAGGGAAAAATTAGTCAAAATCATCCTATTTTTATATTTTTGGTTTCAGTGTGTAGCTAAAAGTATAGAAGGATGATTACAGTTTTGTACTTCATTTATGGTTTATAGCCAGATTTGGCTAAATCTTCCTAGGGATGATGGCGACTTTTTCTACAGCTTCCTATGGATGATTGCCACTTTGGCTAAAAGCAAAAGTTCCTAACAAAAACACTGCTCCAAAGATATGTGTTGATGGGGCTGCTGCCTCCCTCCCCTGCTGGGGGTCTTTCCCAAAGATATGTGTGCCATCAGCCTTAAAGGTACTTTCTGCCCCTTTTAAGGGCCCAGGTACATACAGCACCTGCACTGCTAACTTCACCAAGTCTTGAGTGAGGCCTCTTAGAGGCTATATTAAACCATGGGTGCGTTAAATTGAGTGCGGAACGGCCAAGTGGTGCAGTGTTCTAGAAATAAGTGCCAAAGGGGCCCTTGCTTCTTTTGGGAACACTAGTGCAACATGCTTGCTTTGTGAAAAACCTCAAAAAGTAAAATTCTCATTCGAGCAGGCATTCTCTGGTGAGCATTTTGCATTTCAAAATTCCACACCCTTTGCCTAGAGGAATTCTGCTTCATAAGGTGCCCTTCAAATACCCAAAACAAATTTGCATATGATCTAGAAGTTTGAGACCCTGATTTAGTGATTCAAGTATGGGATATTTATAAAGTTTAGAAGCAACTAATTTCTTTTTGATATTTTTACTGGATGGTTCCAGTGTAGTTGCTGGTTGGCCCAACCTTCCTTGGCCCCCCCTCCCCCGCCCTGCCTTTTTTTTTTTTTTCAATGATAACAGTGTAGCATGTGTTGTTGACTTCAGTATGAACTGGTTGCCCAACTTTTCCTTCCAAAGCCATATTTTTTGTAATTTATTTGAATTTTCAATGACAAAAATTACTCAAAATTCAATATCTCCAACACCTGAAGTTTTAAAATGTTCGAATCACCTTCACTAAATCCTACTCACAAAGGGCTTTCAAATAATACCAGCAGTCTGCCCACATTTCCTTATAATTTTTCATTTTTTATTTAAATAGTTTTTTGGTGAAGACATTGTTCAATATTCAATAATTTCTCCATCGTAGGTTGAAACATTATGAAACAAGGTGTGTTATACACAATGGCCATGCCATCAATTTAATATCAACAATTGATATTTATGATAAATTGGTCATAGCTAGGGGAAATGTTTTTAAAATTTTATTTTAATGTATATCATGTCGTTGTAAAAGAAAAAAATCACAATTTCTTTTTTCATTTTTAATATCACATTAATTATGAGGAACCCAAAAGGTATCTCACATTAAATGATGACATGTTCTAGAAACCTATTTAAACATTGAAAATTTTGTTACCAAACCAAAACCAACATGGAAATGTTACAACATGATTTTTAATTTTTTGCAAATCTAATTAATTTTTCCTCAAAAAAACAGCGACCAAATATTCTCTTCTCATATTTATTTTTCACATTTGTGCAAAATTTCAAACCAAATAAAAAGACTCATCATGGCATGTGTATTTGAATGATTTCAATCACATTGTCACATTTTGAAATAATTACATAATGTTTTGCCTATGATGGGTGCCATAATCATTTTTGGAGAAAGTATTTTCATATTTAATTTTGTGATTATGAATTTGATAACAAAGTCAATTGGGCTGGGTGCACATTTGAGGAGGTGGCATAGAACAAAATGTCAAAAGATGAATGTGAGTATTTTACAACCAAATTAGGATGAATCATCTCACCTAGTTGATAGGGGCCAAAATCCCTTGAAGCTACAATATTTTAAATGATTCTTAACACAATATCCCTGCCTTACAAGGCAGAGCCAACAAAGTCAGTGCACCCTTCATCATGAAGGGTTTCCAACAGTACCAATAGGGTGACAAGAGGTGTTGTGGTTGATCTCAACACGACAAGCAAACAAATTACCTTCCTTCATATAAAAATTTATGTAAATTTATATAAATCATCCATGATAGTATTGAGAAATACTTGGTTGAGAGAAGTTTGGGTCTAGTTTTTTATGCAATCTTTATCTCCAAAGTAATTATATAAAGATTAATCTGTCTATCTATATATATATATATAAATGAAAGCAAACAACTTTTTGCATATGTTAAACTTAACCAAAACTGAATTTTCTTTGTACCATTATCATGGTTTGTAAATTATTATATGGTTACCAAATTGCATTCATTTACATGATATATGGGTGAAAATGTGTGTAATTTGCACATGATCCTTATGTAGGTATTTATTGACATTTTTCCTCACACATGTATATTTTCATCATGTGGTTAGGAGGTTGGACTAAGGGCACCTGGAACATACAAATGATCAACACACTTGTACAATGTTCAATGACAGATTTACAAACACAATGCACATTAAGAATATAATGAAACTTGACCATATACTTATTGCTATATTAGTATATTGTAGTCTCATATTAATTAGTTGTGGAAATCCACAATGTTCAATCTTCTTCGTTTTGTGATTGGCATCTTTGATTAGCTCATCACAATTAATTTAATGAAGTTTATGGATAGTTCCAAAATAAATACATTGTAGTCTCTCCCTTTGGACTTTTTATATATGTTGCAAGAAATGGCCAAACTGACTAGTTCCCATCCCAAAAACAAACAATAACCCCCTTCATCCAAAGAAAAAAAATTGAGCTCTTTGCCTACCTGTGTCCTTTGCCATTTTTTGCCTAGGCTATTGGTAGGGGCATGAAGTTTGAGTGTACATAGAGGAAGTGAACAGAAACCAGACCTCTCTTGTCATGAAGCCAAAACTGAAAAAAAAAAAAAAAAAATCATTCAAAAAATCAATGAACTATATGATTATCCTAAAATTGCAAATCATGCCACCAACATATGTTTCAATGTTACTATCTACATTTGTTTATTTATAGATATGGTAGTTTTCTCAATTGATACATATTTCTAAACTTCATTATAAATGAAATTAACATCTTTAACTCTATTTTCAAAAGCACTACAAATATTAGATATGAAATATTCAAAATATTTTCCGGGGGTCCTAAATTATTTTTATTAATAAAATTTAACTCCACATTAATAATAAAAATTCTTACCTTGAACTAACATCCTTTTGTAAAAATGTAGGTGATTCCTTTCGATATATTGTCTTTGTTGAAGGCAAGGTACCATTATACCTTAAAGTCTCTTGAAAATATGACATTGAACAATAAATAAAAACTCTTGGGAAATATTGGTTTGCTTTGAAACATCAAGGTACCTATGGAATGGCAAAAAGGTCATGCAAGCTTGTGGTAAGTTGTGGCTCCATCCAATGAAAATCTAGTACCCAAAGAAAGCAACTTCTAGACTGAGGAAAATGTTCGGTGAGATTAAATCGACTTGAATTTACAAATGATTCTTCACATGTTTATCAATTGGCCAATGGACCTTGGGTTTGATTGTCCATGCGTACGTAACCTTAAGTCATTGAAACTTTGTGAAGCGCAAACATACTGGTACAGAGCCCTTCAAAAGCCTGTGCTGGATGTGAAAAGCCCAGGCTCAAAGTCTTGAAAGCCCAAGCCCCATGTCAAAAGCTCAGGTTCAATGTAAAAAGCCCATGCCCTATGTGCAAAGCCAAGAGAACCTCCCTCCGCAACAATAGCAGACACAAAAAGATTTCGGAAAATTGTTCTTTTCTTTTAAACATGTCTTCACAAAAACCTACATGGTAAATAAAGGTGTAAACCATAGGCTAGGCCTCTTAGACTTGGGCCCAAGCAGTTGACCCATCCCAAGCTTTTTTAACATGGATAGAGCTTTGGGTTTTGACATGACACCCAAGTTATTGGCCTCAAGCCTAGGCTTTTGACATGTGTTGTACTAGTCTGTATGAACCTTGCAAAAGTTCCATGACAACTCCATATGCATGGATAATTAGACCTAGGGTCCATTGGGGCAATTCATAAACCCCAAGTGTGTGAAGAACCACTTGTAAATTTGAGCTCACTTAGCATTTTTCTTGATCTAGAGGCTATTTTATTGGGATACTAGATTTTTGTTGGATGAACATGAATGTGTCATAGCTTACCACACACAATGTCTGTTGCATATTTAAACATGGATAATTAGATCTTGGGTCCATAAACTAACACAATTCAAGGCTTTGTAATTGTGGTTCATACTTCATACTTAATTGTCAAAGCACCCCCTTTAAGAAGACATTCATTGCATTTTTCTTATATATTGAATATTTTAACTTATGAAATACATTATTAATTGTACATTTCATATACACAAGTTACAACACGATTTTATACAATCAAGCTTGTGTTGACATGTCATTTAACACAATAAGTTGTTTTTCAAATCAACAAGAAGTTTTTGAATTTTGATGGCTTTGCAATTCCATTGGCCATGGCAATGGAAATATATTTGTACTTGTGTCCCCACCATTCATTATTCACAAAGGTTGCACTTAAATCTTCGGAAGGACATCACACATCATTTAGTGTTTTTGAGGTTGTGTTAGGTCATAACTGATCATATGCAACATGTTGATAGCAAACTATAATGTGCCCATCCTCACAAAAATGATGATTCAATCATATGAATCACTTGCAAAAGTAATTTCATTTGTAAGTTCACGATCTCACTTGGGACCCAAAGTTAAAGATGAAATCATGTTGACAAGTCCCATGAATATCAAACAAAAATTCAATAAAGAAAAAAAGAATAGATAAACAAATGGTCATCGTGTAGAATTGCCCATCAAGAAAAGGAAAAGAAAAAATTAAACACATGAATCACTTGTCATGAATCATGTGATTTCAATTGGAACCCAAAGTCATAAATAGTAGTCAAGATATCCATTTGGAGTTTTGAAATGCAATAGTGCCTTGGCAATTTTGACACATGTTTGTCAAATATTAATAATTTTGAACTTTTATTTCGACAAATAGAATATTCTTGAAGATTTAATATTTTCCCTTAGAAAAATAATTTATTTGAATTTTTTTATGAAAACATTCAACATTTTTGAAAATAATGTAAAATCTTTGGACGATTTTTTCTTTGTTGTTGTAGGGCAAATTATATGCAAGATTGACAACAAAGTGGGGCTTCCATGGAAGATCCCACATGAGTTGGATCTCATGCATAACACCTCATGTGAGTAGGATTTCACATGTAACACCCCACCAAGTTTCATTGATTAAAATGGTATTATGTGTTTTTTAGCCTCTTTTATTTGTAATAGAACAAACACAACTATGTAACTCACAATGTATACAATGTTGGTAGTCTTATTGTGAGGAAACACAACAATGCACTGAATATTAACATCAATTACAAGCAGGATCCACATCAAATGCATTTATATTGCTCATCTACATAATTCATATATAGATTTGCCAGTTATGGCTTTTCAAGAGAATCATGAACTTTAATGTTTATCATGAATGCATCAACCATCTTTGGATCAATGACTAGTAGATTAATGTTGTAATAATGAAAGATTTGATGCTTGACATGATTATTATTACTAGATGCAACATTACGTTGTGCAACTTTCTTTTGTTCATGTCTTCATGGTACTTGTTGATCATGTTAGTTATATAGTTTTATGCAAATCAATTTTCCCAAAAGTTTTCATTAGGATTAGTAGATACAACGAACTTATCTTGAATCTCCTTAGGCATAATTTCCTTGTCTTTAGCAAAAAAATTGCTTGTCACTTAATTCTATAAGTGATTTGGCAACTTTTGCAATTGATCCACCTTTCAAACGGTCTATTTCTTCAATATCGGAATGTTGCTACACATGAAAACACCAAACAATGATTACAATTCAAGAAAATTCAACAAAAACTCATTTAACAAAACATGTTGAAAAATATTCACTAAAATAACACAATGTTTGACCATTTCATCATCATAAGCTTCTTGATATGTAAGAGGTCGTCCATTGATGCATTCATAAGTGATAATATTTTGGATCACCCTATCAACCATACACTTGTCATCTTGGTTATACTTATAGTAAAATTTAGCATCTCTATGTCATGTGCGTTCCATCCTTTGTTCAATAAGTACCATAACTTGCTATATTCTTATTATGCCGACACCAAATTTTGTTTTATTTGTAATCCATTTCCTTTTAAGATCTTCAAAATCAATTGTAATGCATTTGGTTGTAGGTGCAAGAATATTCTTACCCATAGGCATCTTGAAGTACCCAACTTGATCAAAAGCCTCAATCCCTTAAAGTTTTAAAAAAAAAGTAGAAATTTTGGCTCTATGTCTAGTCAGTTTGGTCGATGATGCATTATGTGCTCGTAGCACTCAACAACAATAGGATATGGGCAATCAACAAGCTTTTATTGGAAGTCTACCCCACACTTATTAACATCCATCTTCCAATTCTTGTTTGGAAATGATGTACCTACAAATCAAAAGGAAACAAAGTTGCAATCATAATAGATCAAACATAAATACAAACATGAATAAAAAATACTTCGGGAAATGCCCATGAGGATCGTCACACAAGAGAAATCAAAATCATCTACATTTCTCATTTCTTGTTTATTTTTGATAAAAAGGGATTTGTTACACAAGTACACGAACTTATTGTTGAGACCTTGAGGTGTATTCAAAGTGCACTATTCAAATTGCAAAATGGCAAACTCTTATGCATGAATTAAGACATCATTCTTCTTAATAGATCTCCCCAAGCCAACCTTGCTAAATCTCAAAACTACTTCATTAAAAGCAAGTTTAACCTTGTAATATCGCTTATCAATAAGGATATTGAAAGGTTTCAATGGTGCACAACTTGTTTCTAAAGTCTGTTGCTCCTCGGGAGCTTGGATTAAACAATCGAAAGCATGAACAAGTGATTAAATCATGGTTGGTGAATATAAACCACCATCTCTTTTAGTCACTTGCAACATGAACATAATGAACACGTTTACAAAAGGCCTCAAATCATTCTCTTCTAATAGTTCTCCAATGCTCTTAGTAAAAGGAAACCCCTTAAACTTTCAAAATTCATCAAATGTTTTTGCCACCCAAACTTCCACATGCTACCTTGCTCAACACAATTAAGTTCGGCTGGATCCAAATCTCAAAATGTCTTTACACATTCAGATCCAATAATATCAACAAACATTGGAACATGATTATTTTCATTTTCAAATGAAAAGCAATCAGGAAGCTCTTTATTGAACGGTACAAGCTCTGTAAAATTAGCAATTTTCGTATAATGGATCATAGTTAAAGAAATTTTAAAAACATAGCAAGCTTAAACATATTGCACAGTGGAAAACTAAGAAAGATGAAGACAATGACGAAGTATATTAGGAAAAATGGAAATGGACACACAAATAAAAATGAATCCACAAGCTACATCAATGAATCGCACCTATTAATTTTTTAAAAAACATCCAAGGTTTTTATGTTAGAGAAGTCTTTTTCCTTCAAGTCTTCCAAGACTTCAATCCCTTTCTTTTGGGCTCCCACCCTCGCTTCAAGGACCTCTTGGAAAGCCCCTTCTAAAAAGATTTTCCCTATACATAATTTGTGTCTAACCTACAATGTACTATGGTAGTGGATGAAGCAAGCATCCACCTCCCCTCTTTTATTGTGCCCTCTCTTTATCATTATAGGATCATGTTGTTTAACCTACAATGTACTATGGTAGTGGATTAGGCAAGCATCCACCTCCCCTCTTCTATTGTGCCCTCTCTTTATCATTATAGGATCATGTTGTTTAAGCTTTCAACAAGTTCAACAAGTGTGCCAACCAATGTATTTTACTTGTTAGGGTTGGAAGAAATGAGAATCATCGTATGATTAAGCATGGAAATTTTGTGGATAGAGTTATGAGTTGTGAATGCATCTTCATTGGACAAACTTCATCACACTTTGATAAAAAAACACTTTTTGTTTTAGCAAGAAAAATCATTTGTTAAAAAATCCTCTCCAAACAAATGTCATGGACAAATATTGTGTGTAAACTATGTGAATTTTCCTTTGCATAAATTAAAATCAGTTTGAGAACTAATGGGGCAAAACAAATCAATCCTTTCAGGAGATACTCCCCTTTCCTTATTGGATATGCTTCTCACAACAAGAGGGGGTTTGGGAACTTGATGTTCTCTTTGTGGTTTGCCTTCTTAAGTGGTTCTTTTGTCTTCTTGGACGGGGGTCCTTCCATTTTGTTCTTTGTACTCACTCTTTTTTGGGTGCTTCGATTTATTTATGATTGGCAGGGTTTCATCAATTGATCTCTCACACAAAGCATTCATGGTTGTTGAAACTAGCCCGAAATTTGATGCCCTCATCAGTCCCCCTTGTTCTTTGCCAGCTAAATATACTACTATTTTAGTAATGTTGGCAAAACTAGAAATTTCACATCTTTCATCCTGTGTTTGCTGTTACGGTACACCCATTTAGAATGAGTAGGTATGCCATCTGGGCGTTCCAACAATTAACCCAGGTGTAAGTAATTGCATCATCAATGTAGTCTTCTCAGGGAATTTCATTGGCTCCTTGATGAGAATGAACCTGAAAAACATATCATCAATGAACGACACCTATTCAAATGAGACAAGACATTGAACAACCTTGATCAAGGAATAGGGTTGGACATTAATTTGGATGAAAATCTTCCGGATTGGCTGCTGAGAGTAACATAATGTGATCAGATGATGAGGCTCACTCCAAGTTTTAAAACATGACAGTAAAAACCCACTTCATGTGAATAAAGAAATAGCAGTTTAAACGCATATATCACATAGGTTATTAGGTAATTCTAATACCACCAAGACACCATCATTTTGAGCCAGGGTGAACCAGTACATTCTCTGGTACCTTGGCCTTCTTGAGCGAGGCCTCCTAGAGGTCATATTTCACCAGGAAAAAGTTGAATTTGAACTAGAGGCCACTGATTTTGTCTTCGATGGGGATCAGCCTTTTTTCCATATGCGAAATCTTGCCAAAAAACGAAATTTAAATTCGAAAATTGTGTGATTTTGGAGACTTTCAATGGCTAGAAGTGAGAATCAAAAAATGTAAATCAACATATTTCCATATTTAGTTTTTAATGCCTAGCCAAAAATATAGAAAGATGATAAAAAAAAATAATTTCTTATTTGGATAATAGCCATATTTTACTAAATCTTCCTAGAGATAATTGCCACTTTTTCTACTCCTTCCTATGGATGATCACCACTTTGGCTACAAACAAAACTTCCTAAAAAAAACACTTATTGGGATATTTCTAATTCTTAGAAGCTACCCAAAGACTTCCACCATTGTAGGAGTGTGGATTCTGATTCAGCCAAGGCATGGTTTGGAAGCCTCTTGTGACTCAGTTAGGGATGAACCTCTCAACTGAGTCGATGTGAGCTTTCACAATGTTAACCTATCCTCTAATGGATAGATCTATTAGGACAGTAATATCCAAATTTACATGCATCTACATACCTAGTAGCCACCTGTTCTCCTCAACTATTTACTTACTTACCATTACTGTATGTAAGTAAGCTACCGTTAATGGTAGGTCAGTGAAGGTGCATTCACACTTGGTGGTAGGTAGTGTTGAGTCCCCTAACACCATGCTAGTTATTTAGGATTTACACCTACTTACCATGAATGTTTTATGTTAACTTAACATTCACTTAACATTAAGCTATCGCCCGTTGAACACTGGGTGCCACCCAGGTTGCCACTTAGATTTTCATTTAACACTGACTTAACATCATGTGTGAAAGCATCATAAGTAGGTTACTAGGTCTGTAGATGCGTGTTAATGGTTATAAGTATATACATAACCAGTTTTTGGGTGACTGCACACTGGTTAGAATCCATAACTTGTCTGGATTATTTTGGCTCACGTGTGATTGGCTGAGTACCATAACTCCCATCTACTACATCTACTCACAAGGCAGAAATAATCACACAAGAAGACTTTCAAAAACCAGTTATGTCCAGCATAGTCATAGTAGGCGTCGCAGATCAGCTCTTGAGCCTTTTTGGCAAAGTGCAAATAGAAGCTGTTGGGCTCTTGGGCTTCCTCTTCTTACACCATTTGAAAATAGAAAAATTAGCCAGACGTGACTTCCTTCCTTCCTGGAAATCATGCATTCTAATTTCATCTTCAAAGGGTATAGTGTAGACTAGTAAAAAAGAAATCAATTTTTTTTCCCTCCCTTTTTTGACCAGCCTTCACACTGCTCAAGTGTGCAACATCAATCTGCCCATTTAGGCCCTTTCTCTTCTGCTGTAAAGCATCTCTCTTTACATGGTTCCCAAAGCAAAAGGTAGGCAAGTACTACTAATAAAAACTATTTGTATAAATTAAAAACTTGGCTTGAAGACAATGGCTACTACATATAATATCATCACTCCTGTGACTCGGTTATATGTGACAACTCAAGGACCTCACTCCCATTACCTAGTCTATGGGTAAGGGCTAGTGGGTTGTTAGCATGGAGGGTATTATAAACAAACACTGAAGTAACCACCATGGCTAGTTAGGGAACTGGAACCAGGTGAAATAGTGATCCTGTCTATCCAGCATCCATCCATCATAGTGCACTTCTGGGCACCGGCTATTTCGTCATTGTGGCCCTGATTTTAAGAGTAGAATTCATAGTCTTTATTCTGGAGTCTGGAGTTGAAAATAGAAGATAATATTAGATTGGCGATTTAATGAGGCGCGTAATCCTAGATCGGATTTGCTTGAATGACTACTAGATTGAGTTAGTTATCATGAACCCATGTCCTCTGCTTCTTGACGCCAAAATAGTTAATGACGGTGGCCATGGCTTTTATAAGCTTCTTAAACATACAGTCAACTAGAGAGAATGGCGGAGAATGTAGTGCGGAATTTTGGCAAAGAATGTATTGCGGGAATTTGGAACCGTGTCCGCCCTAATTTTGGAAAACATTTAAGGGTGAAAGGAATGAAGAAGAGATCAGCAGCAATAATACAAGGTTGCTTCAAACATCATCGCCGCCAACTTGTTCACAATTGAATTCTTATTCAGGTGTAGTGTTCGAGCTAACTAAACTTGGTAACTTGCTTTTTTTAATATACATTTAAGAATGAATGGTCACATTGAAAAGAAAAACAAACCCATCCTTGGGTGATATCATTAGGAATGGTAACATTAGAGCTAGATGATCAGTTTCTGGAACATCAATCTCTCTGTCTCCAGCTAATAATGCATCGATCCATCTCCACCAAATGTGAGGAGATGGGCAGTTTGTTTGAGGCAAACTGGTTAAGCCTCAATCTAATTAGAAGCGGCCAAGTGTTGTTGTACACTTAGCTCTATCTCCAATTCATTTCTTTGGTGATTCTGACACTTACATGAACCAGGCTCCAGCACAAAGTATTTTTCTTGATATCAATTTGTCATCAAGAATACCATTTTTTGGGGACAAGGATTAGTATAGGACTGTAGACGTGTATATAAAATGTGATTGTATTGCATTCCCATTTTGAAAATATTCAGTGACATTTAAACTTTCCCTTTGCTAGTTGACAAGGGAAACATATGTGGTATTCACTTTGGCTACATGCATGCAAATAGCAGATTTCAAGCCTTGAAAGGCAAGGGAGTTGACACTTCTGTAAGTAGTAGCATGTATATATTCATTGTCAAGATTGTTCACATATGCAGCTGCTTTCACAACACCATAAATTCAGTTGCAACTAACTGTCCCAAATTCTTGGAGTTGGAATCATATATATACCATTTCTATGATGCATTCAGGTTAATCCAGGCTAGATGGTTCCCCTAGTATTAGTTGGACTTATGTGCACCAATGGTCCAGTGTTGTACAGTTCCCAAGTAAGTACAGTATCTCCTACTTGATAACAATTTACTTGTTTTCTTATTGTACATTCTATATAAGTACCTTTCAATTTCTTGTTGTTGAATTTTATTATTATAGCAAAGAAAGTAATCATTTCAGAACTGGTGATTTTTTCTGGTTGTCACCATTGCAATCATGAAAAATTTCCGTCTCATGGGTACTTGTGGGAACATTCTAAGTTTGTAAGCATTATTATCACGTCATGTTTAAAGATGCCTTCTTCTTTTGGCATGCAATTCCTTGAAGAATTTAAGGATGCATTTACGTTGGACAATGAGAGTAATTTCTAAGATTGTTGCATGACAATGATGAGTTTGGAGTTTGAGTAGTAACAAAACCATGAACCCTAAAATTATGTGTTTTGTAGAATCATACAAATAGTAGATGAGATTTTGCATGATTTGAATATTGTCATGAAGACATTTGATTTTGCTCATTAGTGTAGCAATGGTTAGACTATTTTCATTACGAGCATGTAAATGCATTTGTCACCATACTGGACAATGTCCAAATAATTGTGTTTACTTTGAACTGACTTCAAATTCTCAAAACTTTGTAGTCAATTTTCATCCTTTCCTTCTGTTACAACTACCTGCCATCTGTCTAGTAACAAATCAAAATAAAGTAATTCAATAGATTGGTCTCTAGAAAGAAAAACATTTGCTTTTTTTACTCTAATATGAAGGTTGCGAAAAGTTTCAATATATAAGTATGCTTCAACATTGTAACACAGGGAATTTCAAATTAAGAATTTCTAATACATGGAAGTAGGGCTTACCAACACATTTATAGAGTTCCTACCTCCAAAACTGTTTTTTTACTGTGCCCTAAAGAGGTGACCTACAACCAGTAGTTGCCTGCACGCCTGCAGAAAGTGGGCATTATATCGACATCCATGAACACAGTTTTGAATTTCTGGGGGAAAACGTATCAAGGCACATCTCTCCACTCCTAGGCGGTGGAATACAAGGAAAATCCCTTACTAGAGCTAAGTCATCAATGAAAGTCCAAGGGACCCAACAAAGAACACAGAAACAATTGTCACCTTTTCCCTTCTAAAAGAAACATAAGGAAGGTTGCTATAGTCACTATTGTGTTCCAAGATGTCTGTGAGGAAACATGTTGTGAGTGAGGTTCTTGGCTACGAGACATAAAAGAGAGTGAAAAGAGGGGGAACAGCATGCGAGCTGTCATTGTGTGTTATTCTGTGATGTGGACACGCTGGTCAAGACTGCAGATCCAAACAAATAGCAGTGGTTTCAGGCTGGGCCATCATGACTTTTTTCTCTAACAATCAGATGCAACTGAACATATTAGTGCAAGTAGACCTTAAACATCACAAGGTTAGAACCTTGTTGCATATTGTACATGATTATCTACTTGTGTTTAGTGTCTACACCAATTGTTGTGCATCGTTTGTGGAGGATTGGAAATTTGACATGGATAGGAGACAAGGTGCCTTCTTTTCAAGTGGAAGGGCTAAGTGTTCGCTGACATGGTGACATAGTCAGCAGAATTTTGAGCAAAGATTAACCTTGAGCTTCAATAATTTAGTATTTGAGCTCATTCAAGATTAGGGTATCACTTTCAAAGAATAACAATTTTATGATTTTATTTTTTATTCACCAAATATAGAGTTTACATGGGACAAATTTAAGTGAGAAAAAATGAATGAATAGTCTAAAATTAGATAATGCACATGATGACTTGGTGATTTTCCACATCTGTACATTGTTCTCCCTTGGTTCAAAACCAAAAATATAAAATATGTTTTAATAAGCTTTTATGGACAATTGATTTTTTTATTTTTTTGCACAATAATCTCCTACACATGTGACTTGAATTGTGACTAGAAATTCCAAGTCCAATGGATACAAACAATCAACTAAATGGCTCCAAAATGATACTATTTTTCCTTTAGTTGGAAAATAATTTTTTTAACTTCAAAAATCCTTCTAGGGTTTATAACCTAATCAAATGCATCCAATGAACATTCTTAAACATAGATGTAAGCATTATTTATCCATTTAAAAAATTGAAATCAATTGCATTATTTAATGCATTCCTTTTCATTCCTTTTATTCTTAAATATAGTTATGGCTATTGAAATAATTTACTATTAAGATAAAAACACAATCACAAGAGCCACCCAAATGAGTGGACACTTTTTCAAACAACATTTTGTATGTTTGAAAAATCACAAAAGAAACATAATAGTTTGAATTGTCATAATTGTTTTTGAAATATTTTTCATTAATTACAAAGTTTGCATTCTCAAAGCTTAACAAAAAAATTAAATGTTTTTGCATGTTCAAAACATTCAAAGCTTAAGAATTAATAGTCCTTATTTTCTTCAAATGTCCTTTATTCTACCAAATGTGCACCATTCTTTTTGAATTGTTTTTTTATAACCCATTTGAGCACATTTGGTTCAAAAGTGCTAATTGACTTTGAAAATTATGAATTTTGAAAATGTGATTTCAACAAAAGTTGTTCATATTTATTTGATAGAAGGCATTATTGCATAATATACATGTTATTAAATCAATTTGTAGTCAAAATGTAGTCAAAATGTAAATCAATGTTGAATTAAACATCCAAAATACAAAATTATAAATTATGAACCAATATAAAAATTAGACATATCATGTGTAGTCCTTGGAAAAAGACTTTTACCTTTGCAACCCTAACTCTTTTTATCATGTTTTACCCATTAATTCAAATTATATACAAATGAAATCATTACCATAATAATTAAATCGAATTTTTAAAATATGCATAATGTGACTATAATATAAAAATCAAATTGAGTTTATACATTACACTAAAACTAAAATACTTACTATAAAAAATTACATTTGAAATAAAAAATTAATGTATGAAAACCTCATGCATGTGATTTTTAAAAATTGAAAATATATTAGTCTAACATGTGAATGACCCAAAAAATAACTATGATTGAATGAAAAAAACAAACATAAACACAAGTTTAAAATGTGACCACAACTTTTAATACATGTATGATTGAAAGATAAAAAGGAAAATTTTAATTTAATGTGTACACAAAATAAAATTCAATACCTATAACTAGACAAAGAAAATAAAATACAATGAAAATAAATGTAATTTTCATTTTCATTTTCAAATCTAGTATGTGAAAATGGATATAAGATGATTTTATTTTTTAAAACATGTAATTAAAAAACAATGCAATATGTGATTGATATGTTCAAAATGAAAATAAGTAATTTTTTTTGTGTAATCAAAAATTGAATAATGAGGTGGATGCAAAATAAGGTGGACCACTTTTGTGTCAAATTACAAGTTTTTGCAAAATGTCATGCATTAACATGCCATAAAATCATCATTATGCCAAATTTGTCACTGAATTAAAATTTTCAACTTGAATAAAAAGACATATACATAAAAAGTTACAACATATATTCTCCAAATATAGATTATTGGACTTTTGTCTATGGCTTTATACAAGTACATTTTTTTTTATGAATGTTTTTGGGTTATCTTATAAAGATCCAATATATGATATATTCAAGCAAAAGTAATATAGATGAAAAACATGTTAGAAGAACCTCAACCCAAAAACAAATATGGATTTTAAGTGTCTTAAAATGGACTTTATTTTCAAAAGTCCATATTGTACTCATCATCTAATTGATTATTTTTTTCCTCTTAACATGCATGTTAAAGAGTTGTTTAATTACGTTTATATTCACATAATCTTTATTATCTCATTAATCACTTTTAATCCCCCACTTAAACCATGATATCACAATATTAAACCACAATTATAACCCTACCAAATGGACTATTTATATTCCATTGGAACTAGTCCACCTTACCCTGCAACCACCCAATGTGATCAAGGTTCAAAACATTAAAAATGAAATAAAATTATTTTTAATTCATGTGCAACCAAAACTTTGATAAATCAAAATGAAAATAATTTCTTAAAATAACTTCAAGATTTGACCCAAAATTTAATACATGCAACATTACACTAAAGTAGTAAACATGAAAATACATCAAATCTTATTGTTTGCCAAAAACTTAATGTAAGATTGATGAAACTATTTAATCCACATTACATACAAAAACTTAATACAAGTGACAAATGAGAAAACGAAACAAAATTTAACTTTTAAATGATTATAAATAAATAAATGCATGGAATTAGAAATTCAAATATATATTATCGTTGACATGCAATAGAATACTAAACAAACAATCAAAAATGGAAATTGAAAACACATTTGATTTTAGTTTGTATCTAAAAAATAATACATGCAATTATACTAAATACCAATAAGAATAATAATAATAACAATAATTGGTTGCATATTTTAGTTTAATTTTGGTCCCATGTAATACATATTTTGGGTCGCACATAATGCATTTTATTGCAAGCATTGAATGGTTTTTGTTTTATTTGTTGTATTTCTAGTACATGTGTTATATTAAGTCTGATCAAAATGAAATACATGCAATTGGGATATTTTTAATTTTTTTTCAAAATGAAACAAGATCCTTGATAACAAGTAACCAAAATGACAATAACTTAACTAACCTAGAGACATAAAAATAAAATAGAAATTTTCAAATTAGTGAAAATATATTTGATGAAAATTATTGTGACTAAAAGTAATTTTGAATTTTTTTTTGTTTGTTTATGTTCTAAAAATATTTTAGTTCAGTCACATGTCTTAACTTATTGATTATACATTGCAACTTTTCAAATTTCAAGATTTTTGCTAATCATGTGTTAAATTTTTAGTGACATGTGATAATCATAATATATATCCCATTATTTTATTGATTGCATGTATTGACAATTAGATTTTTTAAATTTAATTTGCTTCCATGTATTGACTTTTTTAATCATAATGTGTACATTAGCTTCTCAATTGCACGTTAGAATTAGATTTGTTTTCATTTTTTATTTTGACTCACATGTTTTTCCTTTTTTTAAAAAAACTTGAAATCCAGTTATTTTCCATTTTCTTTTTAATCACACATATTGATTTTTCATCACATTGGAATAAGATTTATTTTGAATTTTCATTTTATTTCATAGTAGCATGTATCAAGTTTTGGTTAAATAATTTTCAAAGTGCATTTAATATCTTTTTTTATTGCATGATAGTACCTCCCATTGATAACCTTTAGATTTTTTTCTAAAATATTTAATTTTTTAAAAAAATAACCCCAATTTTAAATTTTAAATTTTTTTGAAGTCAAGTATAAATATACATTATCTCATTAAGAGTTGAATTATAAGTTGTGGTAACCCAAGCTAAACATTCTATAGGTGCATTGTGTAGGATTCAATTCTTGGGAAATCTTAAAACTCAATTTAGTTTTTTCTTTCTTTTTTTCTCAACTTCACCTCTTGAGAATTCTTTAACACCAAGCACATGAAAACATAGGTATAAATTTTTTTAATTAGGCATTAAAAGTAAATTTTAAATGATAATTTCTATCACATGTCTAAATAATTCCTCTTTTTTTGCATGTATTAAGTTTTTAGTCACATGTTTCTTTTTAATAACATGCAATAAATTGTCAATTCCACAAACTAAATTTTCTTCAATTGCATTCAATAATTGTTTTTATTGTAAATTGGAAACAAAACTACTTTTGGTTTCAATTTTTTCCAAGGTTACATTTAGTAAATTTTCATTCCAATTAACCACATCCATATTAATATTTTTGTCAAATATTAATAATTTAATGTATTTATTTTTACTTTATTTTTTAGTCAAATTTCAAGCACATAATAAAACTATTTTTTCAAAAAAAAAGCATATTAAGATTTCAATCACATTAAAAAGCTACATTTATTTGGATCACACAATAATATTATATTATGTCTTTTTTTTTTGGTATTCAAGTTCAAATTATATTATATCCACAAGCAATGAATTGAGGAGAGGAAAAAAGGTATGTGAACGAAAATGTATATGATGATGGAGCACATAAAAAGCAAGCCACTATCATGATTAACATTGGTTTGTAAATGATTTTGAATTATATCCATTTAAAATTAAAGATTCAATTTTATGTATAGAAGATGAGATCATCCAAAGGATATTGTAGCCCCAAAAACAAGGGGGCAAGAGAAGCTCCACGAGTTCTTTCCATGGAGCTTGACTTTGCAGAAAACCCTACCAAGTTTCTCTCAAAGCTAAGAAAAGATTGACAGGTGTTTTCTCTGCAAATTTTCATTATCTTCCCATTGAGAAAAGCTTGGCAAGTTTATTTCTACAAAGATTTTTAAACTGCACACATGTGGAGCTTCTTTCAATGTCAAAAGAAGCTCCATGAGTTCTTTCCATGTGAGTTAAACTTTGCAAAAAAAAAACCTACCAAGCTTCTTGCAGTGCAGAGAAAAGCTCCACGTTTTTTTTCTACAAATCTTCATTATCTTCCTGCCGAGTTTTTTTGGGCATCAAGAAAAGCTTAGCGACTTTTTTTCTACAAGATTTATAAGCTAAACACCCATGGAGCTTCTCTTGGCGCCAATAGAAGTTCCACATGTTCTTTCCATGTGAACTTGACTTTGCAAAAAAAACCCGCCAAGTTTCTCTAGTTCATACTCACAAGATTTCTTTACTTACACTTATTAACCCCAATGCCCCATGCCCTAGGTTGGAACCAATCTACATTCTTAAACATTCTATCTCAGATGTATGGAATTTAGCTTAGGAGATAACGCTCTACATCAAATATTTGTGGCATCAACCTTATTAACTCTTGTTATAATTTGCAATCTTGGAAGCAACATTTCTTTCCAACTTCACTTTAATGGTTATTATAAAACTTCAATTCTTTTCCAAAAAAACAATTATCATACATTTTTTAATTAGCATTTTCAATGTCCATTTTGAAATTCTGACATATTTATAATCTTGGCTTGGAGTGTTCAATCTATGCTACATATTTACAGAACCTAACCTTGCAACTTTTGAAGTTTATTTCCTTCCAGTCAACTATGTTATACATTCAACTAAACTTTTGCACAACCAATCTAGGCATCTTGGTTCTATTTTTTGCAAATCTCAATTGTCTCATGGGCTTTTGTGTCAGACAAAGTGAGCAGAACCAATTTCTCTTGGTGTGTTGTTGACAATGTTTGAATCCATTTTTGACTTTGGTGTTGCCAATTCTTCTCCTTCCTTGTCCATTACTAACCTTGGTGTCATTGGTTCTTCCTCTTCCTCATTTGAATTTGTCATTCTATCTTTCAAGTGTCTTGTCTTTGGCCCTTTGCTTTCTTCTTTGTCATCCGGCCCCGAAATGTTCTCCTCTTCCATCTCGCTATTAATTGTGCTGGCCACCACTAGTTAGTCCATTACCCTATTATAAACAAGTGTAGGTGTTCGTGTGGATCATCCTCTGCATTAGTATTTTTCTTGGCTACCTTTTTTCTTGGACGCTTGAAATCCCATAAAATAATCGCACTATTGATAAAATTGTGTTATGAAATTCTTGTTTGCGGGGTCTTCTAGCCATGGATTGTCTCTAAGTGGTTGTGATAAGTTGTTTAGAAAATCCAAATTGAACATTTTGATCATTGTTGCATATATCTTGTAATTGTACAAATGATTAATACACGCCCAACATCCAACCTTTGCCTAGAATTCTAAATCTACAGTCTTCAAATTTGTTTTTGTACAAATGAGTACAAATCCAAATTTGGTGGTGTTCTACAAGAGTGCCATGGATATGGATATTTTGACATGATGCAAATGAAAAAACTTTGTCCTAAATTTCTTTGATGGATCCCTTCAACTTCAAAATAAAACTAAATTGAATGCACAACATAGGAGACATTTGGAAACATGTCTGTTCAAAAGATATTTGTAGTTAATTAATCAAATTTTGCATTTAAATCTAACACCACAAACATTGGTTGTTAATGCACCATTTGGATTTTACCAAATAATTGCAAATGCCAAAATGGCTTCAAATGGCAGAACAACTACATTTGTTTCAAAAGCCACAACATCATGTATATAATTTTTAATTATCATTTACTACTTTGATATGAATTTTTTATTGATTGTTTGTCTCAATAGTCACTACGGATTTATTCAAGATTGCTCAAGTTCAACCATAAGTTTTTAGAAAATTTCATAAATACATATTTCCTTCTGTAATCTCATACTTTTAACAAATATTCATCTTCACATGTCTATTGTGCTAGATTCAACGTAAAAATAGGATTTTGGTTTCCCATTCAATTTTTGATTCCTCATTTTTTTCTATTATGGTACACATCTTGTAGTTTTAAGGTCGGCCCTATCATCCAACAATTAACCGATTGTTTTAAAACTTTGTTCTTCAATTTTTGTGGAACCCAAGCTCACCTACATGGAGTTGCATAAAGTCATCATCGAGGATTCATGAATTCTGTGGTTAGCAAATTCCCAAGTGTTAGCAAGTCCTCTGTTGATAAATTATTCAATAAGCTTGTGAAAAAATGTTTTGGAATCGGCTTTTTAAAACTCGCACATTCTTTGGAAAAGTCCATTGCATCTGTAAACATTGCCAAATTGTATCTTCCGTACACTAGGAGAAAAGAGGCATTTTTTAACCAACTAGTTTTTTGACTACATGTTGTCCTCAATTTTGTTTTGACTACACAATAATATGGATGAATGGATGGTATGACATATAATAGTGGTGGCAATGTGTTGGCAAGAAATTCAAAAAATGAATTATAGTTGAAAACTACTTGAAACGATGTCAACTTGCATAGTTGAAACTTAGTTGACATCCCAACTATAACCACATATTTCATCCATCCATGGATGAAAGGACTACCCTTATATAACATTATCATTCACTTTGAGCTTTGTTTGCATTCTAGTTTGATTTTATTCTCCTTCTTTACAATTTGTTTTGTTTTATCTTATTTTTCTTTAGGCCCAACTTGTGTTTAAAAGTTTAAATCATGTAGTTTAATATCAATTCATGGATTTTTTCGAATGAATACATCATGCCTTTTGCATGTGAGGAATTTCAAGTTTTTCATTTTAGGGCTATTGTTAAGTTATTTATTTATTTATTTATGTACTATTATTATTATATTTTTATCATGTTCAAGTTTTTTTTTTCTTCCTTTCATTGCATTTTTTGAAAAAACTTATTAAGCACATGAAGGTCATATGGTGTCAAGGCAACATAGCATGAATAACATGGGGAGACAAGCTTATGGAATTTGGAAGCCACCACCACACGTGCCTTTTACAATTGCAGGTGCTTAAAAATAAATTCCTCTTATTTATTTATTTTATTTTTACTAAAATATTTCTTCTTTTATTTCTCCACCATGTTACGTTTAATTCTTTAAAAAATTAGCTAGGTTTTGTTTTGAACTCTTGTTGATTTTTTTTTCAACTAGGTTTTTCTTTGAACTTTCCTTAAAGTAACTAGGCTAGTTTTAGTACACTTAAGCGCTTAGGGTAGTCCAAATCCAAGGGGAGGGATCTTTTGTTTGTAGTGTCCAAGAAAATGTTGAACCCCTCTTCTTGACATAACTAAAGCTCTAAAAATTGTCAAAAATAGATTAGAAATGAAAAAATTATGGCCCCCCAAAGTAGGGGGGGTCAAAAACCCAAAACATCAAACCACAACCAATTCTTGAACACCCAAAAAACTCCTTTTATGTTTCTATGTTATTATTATAGTTCCAAGATTATTTGTAAAACTTAAGGTTGTGCTCCTATAATACTTTCAACCATTTAAAATGAAGAAGAAATGAGAAAGTTATGAGCTTTGAAAGTAGGAGGGGTCCAGATAGAAGAAAAAATAAAAACGTGTTTTGTAAGTATGAAAGTTTTTCTTCAACTCTCATTGGTTTTTCTTCTTTTACAGTTCCAAAACAAACATTTGGGTATGAGAGTTAAATTTATGAACCTTTTCAACCATCAATGCAAGTAAGGTTTTGAGTATGTTTGTTTTCGTGAGTTACTTTCAATTATATAATTTATCCTATATTTTGATTGGGTTCAACTAGATTTCAATTAGGTTTCAACTATGTTTGTTGCTTATGTATAAAATAAGCCCATGATGTGTGCCATTTCTATTTGTTATTTAGTTCTAATTTTCCAGATTTCAAAGTTTTTTTTCTTTGTCAAACTTCCTTATTCTTGACTAGTAAATATGATGTTTTTATTGATTTTTAATGTGTGTAACTAATGCACAATCTTTTCCTTGATGCATTATAACTTAGATTCCTATCAAGTTTTTTCATTTCTAACAACTTTCATTTTTTTAAATTCAAAAATGCAAGGTGCGGCTATGAACAAGTCAAAAGACGTGGTCCAACAAGGCAACAATCCAATTAAGCATGCCAACAACAAGTTTACACCATAAGTGCATAAACATAGGACAACCACCTTATAGGAGAGTCATTTCATTGTTCCAATAAATGTTTGATTAATAACATTGGCATTTTTGGGATGTAGATGGGACCATTTCCTACATGGGAATAATGTTTCTTTGCATAATTTTCAAATTGTAATAGGTTTTGCATTCTTAGTTGTTAATGTATAAATAGACTATGCTTTTATTATGGTTTGATTTTTTTAAATTAATTTTAGCTAGGTGTATTATCCCCACAGTCTAGTTTTAGTAGTCTTACAATTGTGATTATAATTTGTGTAGACTTGTAATCTCAACTACATTTCAACTAATTTATATAAATTTTGACTTATTTTCAACATATTTTCAATTTCTTTTCAACTTGCTTTCAAATACCGTATAGTTGATATCTTTATTTTGGCTTGATTTCACATATGTTGGATGATTTACAAACAACAAGATGCCATATGTCATGCAAATGTGTAACATAAGTGTCCTTGTGGCATAATATCATATGCTGACATTTTTAATAAATCAATAATTTCAAGATTTTGAAACCATACACACGGCACACATCAAATAATTTAGTTTGATGGTAAACCACGAATGCCCTTGTGACACATGTCAATGTTCCATTGGTTAAAATATAATTGAATAATAATCAAAATTCTAAAATTCCATGCCTTTCCTCAATGACATGACACATGCCAATGCTACATTGGTTGTAATATAGTTGAAAGATAGTCATAATTCCAATTCCACACCCCCAAATGACATGACACGTAGGTGGATGAAGTTCATCCATTGACTTGCTAGCATGGAGTCAATTAAGTCCAGTTAACACTTTATTGTTGAAATGTTATGTCGATTAAAATGTATGTCATTTTTAACTAAAATGTTGTCACCTCAACATTAACCACAAATTAACACATGTATGTTGTTTTCAACTATGTTGTAAGGTCAACTCAACATTGTCAACTATTTTGGAAATTAGTTGACAACATCATTTTTGAGTTGCAAAAAACATTTTGTAATTGAAAATGATGTTTTCAAATATAAATGACAGTTGAAAAGTGGTTGAATGAAGACATAGTTGAAAAATGGGGTTTTTCTCCTAGTGATATCATTCTTGGAAATGTTCACACTTTGCTTCATTATAAAAAAACTCTCTTTGTCCATCTTTGCATTTGCCCATCATCATGCTGCCCATTCCATTGTTTTGTTAATTACTCTTTTCCATGTTGTTCCCAATGTTCTAGTTTCAAGCAAATGCTTGAAGGGGTCTAGCTTGGTATTATCTCTTGGATATTCCAACAATGTTTTTGTCATGTTGTAAATTCTTTTTAGTATGCTTGAGATTAACGTGTATCCAATCATAAATTCCAATGTGTTTTGTGTGACAGTTGGCGACAATTTTCTTTTTGCCATTGGAGTATAAAGGTTTTACGATTGCAAGCACGCAATTGAAGAGCAAAATATGCAACTAAGAAGTACCCATGCAAATAATGCAAATTGAGGTTTTTTGCATGCAACTTAGTAGTGGAATGAAAAAGAATGCAATTTCATTGTGCAAGTTGCTAAGGGGTTGAAAGAATGAATGAAACTATAAAAGAATTTAAAATGGTGAGGTGTTTTGGGGTGCTTGATATTGTCTCAATTCCTAATTGTCACATACCTCTTTGTGGTGGACATGTAGTGTTTGAATTGGCACACACCTCTTGATGGGTCAACATGTTTATGTGCCATTAAATTTGATTTAATATCAAATTTTATATGGTGGATGTTGCAAAACTAGAATACATTTGGAATTAATGGAAGTTGAAATATTAGTTCTAGTGTAACTTGAACATTTCATATGTTGAATTGTTCACAATAAAACAACATAAATTTCTTGTATTATGTGTGGAATGTATCTTGTTGCTCATGAAAAAGTTCATCCATGACACGTGGTAAAATACTCTTCCACATCACCAAATATTTTGTCCTAAGTGTGAGAAAATATACTTTAAATATTTTGTCAACATGGGAAAATTATTATAAAAAGATTTGGTCTTGTTCCTTTGCTCATGTTCACCTATTCACACTCATGCTTGTAGGTTCATGAAATAACATCCCTGGTTAATTGTACACCCAATAACATTCAAATAAAATGAGGGTTGTTAGGTAAAATTGGATGAAAACATGAAAAATCATTTAACCAAAGGACTGCCCAATAAAAGGCAATCCTACCTTTTGAATAATAAATCAAAGTAAGCCAAAAACAATCCAAACAATTTCCAAAATTTCAAGGTGAAGCTAGAAACTAACCACCTTCTAACCACTTCATAACACTTTTGCAACCCAATAATTCATGGCAAACGTATTGCTTCACTACAACAAAATGCGTCCATGTACACCATTTGATTTCATTGGAATTTGTGTGAATTCACCAATCCCATTGAATGGGACTTAGTGGGAATATAGTGAATTCATTAGTTCATTTAAAAGGGACTATTGAACTACCCACATTTTATAGTAGTGGGCCTTCACCCTCTAAACAAAATGAAACAAAAATAAAATACCTTCCATACTTTCATGGAACATAATTTATTTTTTTCCCAACAACAAAAATATAATTTCTTTTAGCCTTCTTCCTAATCTCCAAGAAGCAATAAGCAATAATGAGAGAATGAGGAATTCACACAAAAGAAAATGAAGAAAAAATGAAAAATCCCCCACCCACCTGAATTCCCCATCACTCATAAGACATAAAGGCATTTCATCCCCTCCTACAAAATAGGATTTTAATATCCTAATATCCATCATTCTTGATAAATGGGAGAAGATAAGTGAATACCTACAACTAGTAATTAGGAAATTGCTAGGTTCCCCACTAGGCTAGCTATATTAAGTAATTTGTGCATTAACATATATAGTTTTATTGGAATTCCATCTTAGAATTAAATTTTGATTATTTTTCCTTGAAGGTAAATTCTATGATGATAATTATTGTTAGATAACACCATAAGGATGTCACTTCCATTTTATTCCAAACAATGTGCAAAAAAATATAAAGTGAAACTCATTGGAAAAATTAATGTAAAAAAAACTTAAATGTAAATAAGTTGCTTAAAATTCATTGCAATAATATACATTAAATATACCTAATATGTTTGACGATATACCTAGAATATACTGAAAATATGCCATTATTTAATAGTAATTAAAAGCATTTATCCTTTATTTTAAGTGATTCCTTAAATATATAAGCAATATATAAAATTCTTGAAATTACACTTTTCAAATGCTAACCTTTGGAATAATATAAAAATCAATATTTTTTGGTCAAAAAGAGATTATCAAATTTGATGATTTTCAAGGTCAAAAATACATTTGAAACAAATGCATTCAAATGTGTTTAAAAATGAATTTCATCAATTTCAAATGATTTATTTTTTAATCATCAATATTAAGATCCTCTTCAATTTTGAGAATAATTGGTGCACATTTGATAACAAAAAAAAACAATTGAAAAGAACAAAACATTATCCATAGTTGTTTTCAACATAAAAAAAGATTCTTGAAACATCATCAATTTGCATCAAGTTTTGAAAATTGAAACTTAACAAGTAATGGAACCTAAAAAGAAAAGAAATTGATAATGCAATTTATTATGCTCCTTTTGTGATTTTTTCAAAGATTAAAAATTTACTTAAAAACATTGTTTGCACACCTTATAGCTTATTTTATTGTGTTTGCACTCATTTGGATTCTGTTTAGAAAATATTGCTGAAGTTTGGCTTGTTGTCACCATGGCTAAACATTCAAATTCTTATTTTATGTAGACATGATCAAAACAACATGAACTCCATTTTGCCAGTCATTGAATTAAAAAACTAATGTCTATAACATGAACTGGCACAAACAAATTGTAGATTAGTTCAAAAGACCATGGTGATTGACATTAATTGTGTGTTAATGATAGGCACCAAATGGAAATTGGTGACAATACTATTTTGTCATTCAAGTTCCAAAATATGTTACATCATAAGCAATGACCTTTTGATGACCCAAATCTAATGTGAGTTTTTTCAATTATGAAATTTAGATGTTGATATTGAAATTGAGCCCAAATAATGTTGAGCTGATCAATTCTTGTTGGAAATGACTAGTAGAAAACCCCCCTTTTTTAACCAAAAACATTTCAACTACAAGTCATTTGCAATTATGTTGCACCTAAGATTCTTTAAGTTTTAAATAAAATTACAGTAAATATTAATTAAGTCAACTCATCTACTATATTGGCATATAGGTGAAAGCATTTTTCAACTTGGTAATCATTTGCCAAATATTCCCAACATCAACAATATCTCCAAGTTAAATGCCCAACTATGTTAGTAAACAATGTGAAACATGTTCTGACTAAGGAGCCAATGTCGAAATATTTTTGGCATTTAAGGTTCTCTAGTTGGCATGTAGTCAAAACATTGATTAATGTTCAACTATTTTGGTGACACCATCAACACACACACATGGATGATAAAATGTTTTAGAGGATGTATGAAATGTATTCTTGTTTGCAACTTTGTTGCAATGATCTCTCTCAACTAGATTAAACAACTAATTTAAGCAATTTTAATTATATACATGTACTATTTAATATTTATTTAAAACTATGATAACATTAAATTACATCTAAATTTTATTTGTATAGAGGAATGGTTATTTTTTGTGTATATAGATATTAAATTTTAATTTCAAAATAAAATTTAAGGAAATTTTGAAATATAAGTTTGTAATGTGTAAGTTCAATACATTTAATCTATTATTATATGTTGATCAAATTTAGTTTACAACATATCAATTAATGATACATAATTAATGATTTTGGGGAACTTTAATGTTTATTCATTTTTATACATATGATGTCTTAATATATTTTAAACTTAAGATAAAAATTCATTAATTATATAAATATAAATATAAATGAATGGTTATGTATGATGATTTTTTTGGTGCATATAAATATTACATTTTACTTTGAAAATAAAATTTAATGAAAATTTGAAATTTAAATCAACTTAATAATGTGTATGTTCAATACATGAATAATTTAAAAAATTTATGTAAATTCAATTTTTGTTTACAAAATATCAAGTACTGATATAAAAATATTTTTCTTTTGGAATTCTAATTTTTTTAAATGTTGGTTATTAGTTCCAATTTTTTTTTACAATTTTAATTTTATTATTAAATTATAATATCGATTAAAATAATGGTAATGATATTAATTAATTATTATATAATTGCAGAAATTATTATTGTTTTAACACTAATATATTTACACAAATATCTTTTATTATTATATTAAGTTAAGTAGATTATTAGTTTAAGTTTAAACTTAAACCAATTTGTAATTTGGTTGCAGCTAAATTACAATTATTTGAGTTGCAATTAGGTTACAACTAGGTTACAACTAAAATGTTTATCCCATGTTGTTTGGCTTTTATTCCAAGAATTAGCACTATATAAAAGAGCGCACTAAAATTGTTAAAGAAATATAATAATCATGAAAATGTAATAACCATTTGGGATGAACAATAAAAAATGTTCAACCCTAAAGGGTAAACCAAATCAAATAGGATTTCATTTGTCAAATGTCATGTGACCAAGGTTTAGGCTTAACATGGTTGATTAGGTCTAGCCTTAGTTTTAGCATAAGTTAAATGGCATGTGTTTAGGCTTAGCTTAAGTTCCTAGGTTTAGATGTAACCTATGCTTAAACTAGGTGATCAATGTTTAAACACCACATAACCTAGCTTATGGATGTGATGTGTTACATGTCATTTAACTATTCATTGACCCCGAACTTTATGAATGTGTCATGTGTTAACATTGTGAATGTGCCACATGTCACCAAACCACTAGCCAGATGTTCAATTTACATAGTTGCAACCTTATCAACATTGCAACTAGATTTTTGGGTAACATTGTACACAATTAGTGCATGAGGTTCAGTCACCAGTCAAAAGTAATTGAAAATAATTTTTAACTATAGTGGTATGTGGTTTGCAATTGAAATTGTAAGTAATGGCTATTGTTGTGATGTTGACATGTTGTTGACACTTTCAACTAAAATGTCATTTTCGATTTGTACTTTTTGGTTTATAGTTGAAAAAAACATTTCCTAGTTGCAAAAAATACTTTGCAACTACACTTGTTCCTTTCAACTATGTTTTCTAGTTAAAATGTAATAGAAGACATAATTGCAAAAGGGGGGATTTTCTATTAAAGAATAGAATATGTTTTCAAGATGTGCCACTTAAAACTTGATGCTAGTTTCAACACCCTTGTGATGTTTATATTCCAAACTAGCATACATATCCATAACAATGTGAATATCATGTAAAAGTACTTGAAATGATTACAAGTTCGCAATTTTTATGGGATCTTGATCAAGCAATGTTGTTCATGCTTTTGCCATGACATGTGTAACAAATAGAACGGCTTAATATTGTCCATGATTCAATCTTCCATGGTTTGACCCAAACATAATGCATATTATATGTGTAGACCTTGAAACATTGTGGCTCAATGGACATCACATGGAGCACCTTGGTTGTCAACATGGTCCATGTAATAATAATGGAATAGTGCAAATTAGGTGCAACATAGTTTTGCCCAACTTTAAAGCCATATTAACATTTAGTCTTGATAGATTTGTTGTGCATTCATTTCATTTTCCTTAAGGTTGCCTTCTTGACCAATCCAATGGGTTGATTTCTTAGTCAATCAATTACTAATTTTTTCATCCTTTCATTTTCATGTCCAAATGCACATTATATGTCAACATTGTGAGGCAATTATCGATTTTAAGTGCTACAAGTGAACTTAGAAAAATTGACAATCATCCTTTGAGAACAAATTGTGTTTCTTCAAAAGGTTGATTACACTTGCCATTAGAAAATTAGGTATTTTTACCATGGAATGATCATGTATGCACAATGCATGAAGAAACCATGCTTAGTTGCTTATGTCTTCACCTAACAAAATTTGTAACAACTAAAACTACTTTTGAGAAGGTGTTATAATTCAAAGTACAAACACACAAAGTTAACTTACAAGGTCTCCAATGCACCATTGGACTTCATGCATGCACCATCAAATTTGCAATTGATCATTGTTTCACTAATAGTAAATGTTTTTAATGAAAACTCATCCAAAACTTAACTACAAGGAAAGAAAATGTGCAAGGTGTAAAAGTAAGAACACAAGCTCATATTTCATAAGGAACAAAATGTTAAGTGCAATTTAAAGTGGAAATAGAACTAAATCAAAACCAATTTACCCTTGTCAAGTAGGTGCAAATCCCTTATGGTCCATGGAAAGAGTAACGACAGGATTGCACTATCTATCCAATTTTAATTTGAGTGGATGGGGGATCTAGCTAGGTCACATCCAGGGGCCATCCAGACATGGAACCAATGACATTCAAAGAATGCGAACGTTTTGACAAAAACCATCTAGGGGGCACAATAATGAGATCTTTGATGAAACTTTAAACTTTGAAAGCCATGGCAATGAAATAAAAATTGCATGAGGATATGTGAAAAACCATTGGGGCTAAGAAACAACGATGTTTCCTCAGTGAGGATGCATAGTTTTTTCTTGGGGAGATGTAGTTTCTGCCCAAGGAAGGAGGGATCTTGGAGCATCAGGGAAGTTGGGAATCCTCAGGGGAATGGTGCATCGAGGGATTGCATGGTTCCCTGAGTGAGGAAGGATGCCCCTATGAGAAGCTGGTGCCCAAAGCAAATATTCATGCCATGGGGGAGAAGATCTGCTAGTGGCTGTTCTAGGGGAACTTTATGTGATTGCCAAATATTGTTTTTGCCGCAAACATTATTTTCTCCCATAGAGGGGAATGATGTGTTTCCTCAGGGAGGACTGGAGATGTGAAAGTTGTTGGGAATGGGATGGGGAAAGGTTGGCATGCAAAAAATAAAATAAAAATAGGCTAGGGGTTTTGCCAAGAAAGCCAAGGGAAGCAACATGTGAGAGTTACTTGAGGTGTCAACGGAGTTCAGTTAACCAAGACCCTGTAGCCTTCCAGGTCTTGGGTCATTGAAGTCCAGAAGCCCGATGGTCAAAGTGCATCAAATAAACCACTCCACATTTCATTTGTTGCTCCTCTTCAGTGTTTGCTTTCTTAAACTCACCCAAATAGTTTCAGGTCTTTTGTTTTGTTTTTGCTTAGGTGTTTGCGTGAGTCTTGGTTTTGATTTGGAAATGAAAACTTGTTGTCCTACAAGTAGTGTCAGGCAACTAGTTCAGTAATGACTAGTGAGTTCTTGTTAAGCCCATCTGCCTCAGTAGGTAGGCGGTAGGGCAAAACTTCTGCTAGTGGAGCACAGACACCCTCAATGGGTGCTTTTTTGTTTTCCAAATTTGTAATGTAGCGGAGGTAGCAATGATCCCCAGAAGATTATTAAAGTAAAAAGGGCTACAAACCCAAAAAAGGGGGCTTAAAAAAAAGCCTCCTTCTATATTATATGCTACCCTACTGGAACTTAGTACAAAATTTGATGATTTTCAATTTTTTTCTTTCTGAAGTCTAGCAAGTCAACGACCAGAAAGCCTGAAAAACAATCCTTATTTGTATTGATAACTCTGACAACGCAACCTCAACCCTAACCACAAGGGTAGCTGACTGTCCTCATAGAGCCTGCGGAGAGCGGGGACCAGTTGGGATTTGAACTCCTAACCTGCTGGCTGAGTAGCTCACAAAGCCACAACCCAAAAGGGCGCCGGGGGTGGGGGGCGGGGGTGGGGGGCGGGGGTGGGGGGTGTAATCCCCTCATCCTCAGGGTGACAATCACAAGCATTATGTGTGCTTTTTTGAAAATGCCCACCCTTTACATGTCCTCCATCAACACTTTGAAACTCTACACAGGTCTTTATGGAAGTAAACTATATGTAATTAGAAGAAAATCTTTTAAGTATAGGCTAAAGCCCCAAGGCGCATTCTCAAAACAAGGGGCATAGGATGAGGCAATAGCTGAGACTGGCCTATTTTTTTGAATGTTGCCAACCTGTGGGCTTTTTTACCTGCTTTAGAGCACAAGGCAAACGTTATCATAAGCCTAAACATACCTAGATTGTGAGGTGGTAGGAGGGAACTTGCGTGTACTGTTTAGGAGTGCTAGGGACCTTACACCTATATGTGAATCTAAGAGCCATATTCATGGATATAAGGTACCTTCCACATACATACACAACAGAATTCCTCTGAGTGCTTTATGATGAGACAACATAGCTACCTGGAGAAGGCTAGAGGTAAAGTAACTGTACAGTAATGCCCAAGGGCAGTCTGAAATGAGGGGCTTGGCATGAGGCAGTAGTCCTTGACCCCAAATTTTGGGAGCATCCTGTACAAGGGATGGAAAATGCGTGCACTCTAGAATCCCAAGTTTGCAAACATCATCAAAATGAGCTTTTGGCATCCGTCAAGCAAGTCTTAATACTGCAGTACCCTGGCATCTTCAGCACAAAATATATTATTTTTAGAGACTCTTAAACTTTCAAAAAGTACTGTTGTCAAAGAACAAATTATTGTGGAGGAAAATGGAGAATGTTTTGGACTATTCTGAAATTATTATTATTTTGAAATGGAATCTTCAAAATTAATTAATTAATTATTCAGCAAATGTGTGCTGAATCTGCCCTTTGTACTATGGTAATACAAAACCCCATAATGAGATAGTACATCTTATGTACATGCAATAGTTTAAAAAGCAACAAAATGAGTTGTGTAATAACTCTGTTGGCAGGCATTTCATTTTGTGAAATGTCCCCATACAGAGGGCAAGCCCTTCCATTGGTACTATTTACTCATACCAGTTGAAGGGCCTGCCGGATGTGTGAGCTTTGGTTATTATGCTGGGTAATGGCCTGCTCTAGCCTCCATTCATATCATGTAAAGCTCTGATGCCAGGGCATTACCAGTACTGACGGTACTCCACTACAAACCTACTGTGATTGTCCAACGTCTTAAGCACTGGCATTATAGTGTGATACAAAGGATTAAGAACATATCTTCAAGGACGTCCACAATGACTCCAACTGTTCATTTTACACATATGCCATAAAGTAGATGTTAATAAAGTAAAGCTTGGTTCAAAAACCAAATCCAAAAACTATAGATTGATGGAGGTTCATTACACAATTGTGCATTTGCAACCTTACATCTTGAAAAAGGGAAATAGCACAATTTGGAACATGACAATTTAATTCTGATTTTAAACCAATCAAAACCATCAATTATAACCACCTCATCTTGGACATGTATCATGACCAGCTCACAATGAAAAATAGCAAGTCTCAGAACTTAATGCCATCAATCTTCACCTTCCATTTTTGACAATGGACACTGAAAAAAAGGGCAAGCTGAAGGTCTAGGACCCCACATAATGATCACAATTCTTAAAGAAGCAAAACCATCAGCCATTCACATTAGGTCACTTTCCCCTTCCCCAAAAATCCATATTGTTTTTAAATGAACATGGGAGGCTCTCATCTTGTGAACTGTCTTTGCTTTTCAAGTGTTTATACTGCTTTTTGCTTGCTACACAATTTTTCAATATGATAACCTAGACAGTACCTAACCATGAAAGAGTTCTTTAAGTTATGTTTTGTACCTTCTTAGACATGGAGCTTGTCATCTTCTGGTTAACACTTTGGCATCATTTTGTCTTTTCAAAGCACGTCCCAGAAGATGTACAATAAAAAAACGCCCTTTCTTGATTACATGTTGATTTCCATCCAAAGCATAACCCTAAACATGTTGGATTTGGGTTTCATAGTATAATAATTTGTAAATTCTGGAACATTACATTTCAATTTCATATTATGTTTCCCTTGGTGCTACAGCTAGGGTTCATATCCATGTTCCTTCACAAACCCTATCAACAATTACTGTGAAACCTCTTCATTGTCTATCTAAACTACCCTCACTACCTAGTCTAGTTAGGCACTAATTAATTACATTTTGGAATTGCCAAAAACTCTGAAAAACTTGTTCCTGCCATGCCACAAATCTGAATGAAGTTCTCAAGCACAATAGCCATATTATTTAGTATTACTGCCGAATTGTAAAAAATGATTATTACTGCCAAATATAACTTACTGAAAAATAAATCATTGGGTAGCTTGCTGCCGAACTAGCTTCAGTACTAGGGTATTTCACAAGAACATCCCCAATGTCAATGGTGCAAAAATCACATCCAAGGAGCGAACACGTGTCGACTGAATTTGTCAGGCCCTTCATTTGATTAGTCCCATGATATTAGAATTTTGTCTTCGGTAAACTTAGGAAAGGTATTGTCCATGATGTGGTCAAATATTCTCATGAACCACCATGTTCTTACAAAAGGTTGAGATTCCATTTGTGAGCAAAAGTTATAAATGCCTTGATAATGTCAATTTTGTTGTCACCATTGTGTACCATTATTTCGACCCATTGTACTACATATATTATTTTAGGAATTCCATCAAGTTAAGCCTACTAAGTTCTAACTACTAACCTTCATATCAATTTAATTATTTTCTGACAAAAGTTTTGTTGTTTTTTTACCATAAAATTGGAAAACTTTGCAAATATTTGAAAGAAAAAATCCCACTTGGCCTTCCAATAGTTTTGGAATTGTGATTTTCCCACCTATCTCCAAGAAAAAAATGCATTTTGGATATTTGTCTTCAATTTCAATAGCAACAAGTTATGTGGAAGTAAAAGCAATTTTTTTCAATGAGTCTTTTGCAACCCATACCATCGACTCCTCTCTCATGATTTCATGATTACTAGTGTGGCATGTGCCCTTGGCCCAAGTGCTACCCCGTCCTCAACTGATTTTCCCTTCCAAAACCTGGATTTTCAGAGTTTATTGGAATTTTCAGCAGCAGAAATCACTTGGAAACCAATATCTCCCTCATTCTGAATCCAAATCTTACCAAATAAATTCCATTAAATCCCTTATTAAGATCTTTCCAATAACACCAAAAGCACATTCCAATGCCCCCAAAATTTTCAACCACGATTTAATTTAATTTTTTGTGAATAAATCATTCAATATTCAAGAACTTTTACACCGCAAGTTTAAATGCCATGAAACCAAGCCAATGCACCTCCTCCTCCAGACCTTTCCAAAGAGACCAAGAATGCGATATGAAACATCTCAGTTTGGTGGATCCCATTGGTACAAAACAAAACAAACAAACTACCTCACTTCATAGATAGATTTGCACCATTGGTTATTTTTACACTTTCCTTTTTGGGTGGTCAAAAAAACTATGGGTGATCTCCATTTTCCATTGGTAACAGGTAATGATCAAGTTGAAAAATATTTGTGCAATATTGATTTTTATTTTTTCTTACATGAAAATTGATCTTTGGACCATCCCCCCCAACCAAAACAATATTACATAATTTGAATTGTCCATGGGCAACTAGAATTGATCCACACTATATCCATGGATGACCACATAAACTTACTAGAAGAAATCATGTCCATTCCAACACTATGTTTGCAACTAGTCTGCAACCATTATCCAAACCAACTCATTTGCAACTACTTCTATAGTAATCCTACATGTCAACATAATTGGAAATGTTGCTTACAACTAAAAACTAGTTGCATGTAAATTTTTTATTTTCTTCTAATGGTAGGTAAACCATTTACCTACTTATCTACAACCTACCTTCCTAGCTACCTATGTAAGTAATGTATGTAACAAAATGTGAAATAAAATAAAGTTGACAAAATTTATCGATTATAAGGGTGTGGTGCAAGAGTTCAGGACTTAATTTATCTTTGTGAACTTGAAGCACTCAAATCCTCATATATTTGCATCCTAGGTGCTAATTTAGGTTAGGATAGATAGGGGAAGGAGGGGTAGGAGAGATAGGCTAGGGTAAGTTAGGTAGTAAAAACACATGGCATTGTGCAATTATCCATAATGTAGTCACAAGGTCAAGTTTGACATGGGCTATGTAGGGTCCATGTCATATTCATATTTATTCATAGTAGTGGATGGGAAAATGAATTATAATTGTAAAGGTTTGTGACTATTGGTGGACTTCCATGCCATGGGATGTGTTTTGCAACTAGTTGTTCAATGGCATTTAGGTGACCAAAAAAAACCATCATCCATGGGTGATTAGATTACCCCCCCCCCCAAACAACTAAAGATGATTTCCACCATCCAAGGGTAACCAAAAATGATTCACATCATCCACAAGCAACCAAAGACTATCCAAATTGTTGCTTATTATATTTTTTCAAATGATCTAAAATTATCTACATTATTGGTGTTAAGTGTGTTAAACATGTACAACTAACTTAACCTTGGGCACAAGTTATAACTAACAACCTTATGTTGTGGCATCAAGACAATGAAGAACTTGTCATTTATCCAAGCTTGTAGGTTCATCACTGTAGTTCTTGAAAAAATGACCAAATGATGCTTTTCGTGCCAATGGTACGCAAAATGCAGCTTGTTGTTGTAGCTTGGTCTAGGTGCAATATATAGGACAAGAAACTTTTGAACATGTTCTGGTTAAAATTTGAGATAGTTTTTTTAAATTGCTCATATTCACAACTTGTGTCAGTTGCAATTACTTGTGTATCCAGTTATAACCAAACACATTACGAACAATTATAATCGAATAAATTATATACCTGCTCAACACTGGTCTGTACAACCTGCACTATCTGCTCTCTGTGCAATGGAGACCCAGTCGAACTGGTCCTGAGTCAACACAACAACAGAAAGCGAGACTGCGGTTCTCTTTCTCAAGCAGAAACTCACAGGCATAGTATTGTTTAATTTAGTTTTGTGGGTGCATGGTGCAGAGATTGATTTGAAAAGCAGGTGCACTCCAAACATTGCTAGCTGGTTTTCATACTGACTCACACAATAAGAGCAGTTGCATACTACTTAAATCCCCATTAGTTAGGTATCAGGAAGCCCAACTGTCTACGCTATGACCTCCACGTTTCCCAATATATACTAGCTAATGCAAAAACTGTAGTTGCTCAGCCTGCTCTGTCTTTTCCCACTGGTCCCCACATTGTGAGAAACAGTGCATTCTCTTCCCATCTTGGGACTGAGGACTTGTGTAATGTCTGCTGGTTCAATCTTCCTTGGGGTTGCTCTCTGTCTACAAAATTATCAAACGTCAGGTCTTGGCACTTGGCCTTGAAGCTCTTCAACCTTGTTTTCCACTAGAAGTTGAATAAGGGGAGTTCACCAGTATTGGGAGTTCCTCCTATTAACAAACCTGGGAACCGGCAGGGAAGGTTTGGGGTATATGTATACCCTGAACCAGCAGGTCTCATAAAATCAAAGAACTGGTTCTGACCCAGAGGTTCACATAAACCATAGAACTGGGTTTGACTCTTAACCCAGAGCTTCTCAAAAATCAAAGAACTGGGTTAGAGAACCAACCCTAAATCACCAATTCTTTCACAAAACTGCACGGTTCTTTGGAAATTTTCAAAAACCACGAATAACAGAATGTTATTTGAATCTGAATTTTTTTAAAAACCCAGAACTGTGAGTTCTTTGATTCAATTTTTTTCAATAACCGGAACCAGAGGTTATCAACAAAATTAGAGAACCACACAACACTAGTGTGACCACATCTTTGTATACCCACAAGTCAGGGGGGTTAATAATGGCTGTTTTTCAGCATGATTAATATGACTGAATTGGCCCTTGCTGATTGTGCAAGCAGCTGAGTCTGATGCACTCCTTTCCCACTCCCCTTCCTCATGATTCCTGAGAGAACGGGCAGTGTTTGGCTGATTCTGACCCCTAGCTCCTGCCTGGCCTTGGCACTAACTGTCAACCGCTTCTGGGATAGTGCCAGGCCAGGCAGCAGCAAAAGCCACGGTTGCAAAAGAGGGGTCCTTGTGCCCATTTTTTTATAGCAAGATAAAGGGGGCGGCGGAGAGTTTGAACCCCCTATGAATTACCTTTAGCTTTGACGCCTATGAACCTTTGAACCACCCATGAGCAAGCATGGTTTTTGCTGCTGCCCTGCCCAACACTATTCTGAAGGGGTAAGGGAATTAGTGCTGAGACTTGGCCACTCTCTTAATACATACATGTTCTAGGAATGTTACATGGATTGCAAAGCAGACTCTGTAGGAATGCACCCATTCCTTGCAGTTTTCACCATCTTCAAGTCCAGTTAGGGTAAGTAGACAGGATCTCCACTGGTGCTGTAATAAAGTAGGGGTTGAAGAGAAGCTGGGAGCTGAGTGCAAGTTGGGATGAAAAGGAAGGTGGAAGACATCACAGATTAGTGCCTGGATGAACCGGCACCCAAGTTGGGACCTTCACGTTTTTGAGTGAGGCATCTTAATGAGCATATTAAGCCCAAAAAATGTTAGATTTGAACTCAGAGACCATGATGTAGTGTAAGCAAGGGATATTTGTAATATTTATAATTAACCTAAATGGATTTTGGGATTTTTACCTTTGATATCAAGGGGGGTGCTGGTTCACCCAAGGCACAGATCAGCACGTCGGAGAGACGTGGTTACCCTGACATGCAATTCGTCAGACGCCGGTCCGTCAAACTTCACGGCGCCTCAGTGCCACGGGACCCATGGCTGCTGCACTCCCATTCTTGTACATATACGTGAAAGCCTAGGTGTTTGATTCTTTCCTCCCTTGTCTTCATGTCCTTTCCATGATATTCTTCTATTTTGTCCTCTTCTTCAGATTTCAACACCCTGAAAGAGCGCCTACTAGCCTATCTCTCTCTCGCCTCCACTCTTCTCGTTCGACGTGGGACCTTCTGGATGCAGACTTACCTCCTTTATTAAATATAGATTTCGTCCTTTGAATGTCTGTCTCCAAGCTCAAAATAGGACTTAATCAGATCCGTTTTTTTGAGTCTGCAGAATTGACCGGGGTGGAGCAACCTTCGGATCATCATCTGACCATTTGGGAAAGTGTTTTCTCAAATTTTCAGACGGATTTGAGGGAGTTCAGTGGGTACTTAGCTTTAGAGGGGTTCCCACTTTAATTCCCCGGTGCTCCCTATGTGACCCTGCACATTCACATTGGATGAAGAAAAGTCAAAACATGCCAGTTCGGCTGAGCAAAACGGTTTTGGCCCAGCATTTTAGCAGCCTTTGCTGAGGCTGGTGAATGAACAGCAAAGCCTAACACCTGCCGGAGAAGAGTGTAATAGATATGTTCTGACTCGGCTCCCTGTTTCTGATTGGCCAATCATAATAATTGGTCAGGTGCTTTGCTATTAGTAGTCTCCCACCTATTTGCAGTCCTGGTTTTAGTTTTATGGGTTGAGATGGAAACAACTAAATAACTAAATTTTGATGTGAGAGATATTTTTGCGGGGTCACCTCTGAGCACACTTGAGATGTTGTAATGCAAATTACCCCTTGCTTTGTGGAGGTGTGCACACACTATTTTGAATGAATTACAGGCTTCAAACAGTGTGAAACTCAACTTGGGCCGAAGAAAGTGCCTAGGGTGACCTCCAAGAGGGGTAATGAAAGGAAATAACCATTTTTGATTTGCCAGTCATAATGATTGGCCCAGTTGGTGACATTTAAATAGGTACTCTCTCAATTTATGTTATTCTCTTTTTCATGTTTATGTAGGCCTATGGGGATTGATTATGGGGGAATGATTAACACTGTATATGTTGGATGTGATACACACTTGTAGAGGTCCAAATAGAAGGTATGGCTGGAGATGTTCTTACTAAATGGAAGTGTAGCCAAAAAGGGAGACAGCGAGAAATCTTGCTAACACAATCATGTTTAAAAAATTTAATTACACAAATAAATTCCACATGTAAATTCCATGTGTATGATAATCAACATTACAAACGCAACATTGTAATGGAATAAAAACCAAAATAACCTAATGATAGTCAAACAAAGCTCTAAGCTACCTTAGAGACATACCCCCTTGTTGCAATAACTACACACAATATAACTCTAAAAAATCAACGAGTCTCTTTTAATCATTCCACCCACTTTCCATCCAATACTCCTTTTAAGTTACAAAAGATCCATAGATTTGCTTATTCAACAAGCTTGTGGTCTGATATATGTTCCTTCCATGGGCCTTAGGCTTTTTGTGAACAATTCAAAATGTGTATCATTGATTCATTTTGTGTGCTTCTTTCCCTTGATTTTGGTTCCTTAATTTGGCGTTTTGTGGCAATAATAGAAGATCAGTTCTTCTTATAAAATGAAGGAGTACAAATGCATTTTAGATTTATTTTAATTATTACGGACTTGTAATTTTTTTAAAATTAATTTATATGTCGTAAACTTTAAACCTAAACCATAATTATAACATTAAATAGTAAATTTTACTTTAAACCTTAACCCCCTATATCATCAATGTGACTAATTTTGCATTATGTTCATTTTTATATATGTTAAATCATACTATAAAGTGAATAAATAATTTTAAAAACATGAATTTCATGATATATTGGTGGGGAATCAAATATCTAAAAAATATTTTTATGTTTCATGGTTAATGAATTATCACAATATGATATGCGTATTGCATTTAAAGAAATGTGGGTTAGCAAATATTGAACTTTAACAACTATAGAGCATATGGAAACAAAGGATATTCATAATTATGTTATAGATTTAAGCAAATGATAAAATAAAAAACCAATACAATGAATAAAATATAAAATATAAACCTTAAGCCTTAATATATATATGACCCAAATTCCTAAACATTAAACCATAAGGCATAATAGTAAAAATCCAAATGGTATTTTGCCATAAGCCCTATTACAAACCCTAACAAAAAATAGTCCTAGTGATATATGCCCTAAACCTAAAAAATAATACAACGTATACAAATTGTATAATGCAAAACAAAAAAATTAAAAAAAAAACATAGGAAAAAAATTAGAAACCAAAATTAAAAGCTTTTACTCTACAAAGATTTACTGACCGAAAAAAAAACCTTAATCTTAAAAAAAAATCAAATAAATTTTGTAAAAAACCAAAAGAAAATATATGTCTCTTACTTTTGCGTGATCTCTCCAAACTAAGTTTTTCCACTCCCTTGAAAATTTTATAGAATGAAATTGTATTACTTCACATATGTCTAAACTTTAAATTTCCCCTTCCAAATTTAGCCTAATTTAGGTTAATTACTATAAATTTGTGAAAAAAATTCTAATTAATTTATGTGTCCTAACCTTAAACCTAAACCATAATCCAATAATACATACTTATAATAATTACATGAAATATGTATTATAATGTCGATTCATAAATAAAACAAAATTTAGTAAATTATGCATTAATTAAACCAAAAATAGTTGCAATTATGACATTGTTTCCACTATAAATTATTTGTAACGCCTACATATGGGGACCTATGTTTATCATTCATGAACTAGGGCAAACCTTAATAAATTGATAGGTAGGATTGGGGGGCTGGGGGGTGGGAAAAGTGAGTAGGTAATTAGTTAGGTATTTGGCTATGTAAAAAACATAGGTAGGTAGGTGAACATAGTGGTAGATAGGAAGGTGGGTGCATAGGTAGGTAGTTGGGTTAGTAGGCAAGTTAGTAAGTAGAAAGGAAGTTCAAAGAGCAAGGTAAATAGGTTGCTAGAGTAGGTAGGCATATAGGTAGGCAAGTTAATAGGTAGGGAAAAAGTTACACTAACAAGGTAGCTAGGTAGATAGGCAAGTTCGTACATAAGAAACAAGTTACCTTATCAAGGTGACTAAGTTTGTAAAGTATTTATGTCAATAGGGTGGTTATGTATATAGGGTTGTTAAATAATAATGTACCTAGGTTAGTAAGGTAAATAGTTAGTACAATGATTAGGTTAGTAGGGTATGTAATTAATAGGGTAGCTAGGTTAGTAGAATAGATAGTTAGTATAATAGTAAGGTATAACTAGTTATTAAAGTAATTATGTCAGTAAGGGATAATTAGTAAGGTACCAAGGTTGGTACAATACTTATGAAGGTAGGAAGGTGGTAGGATAGTTATGTGTGAGGTTAAGTCCATGGAAAAAATAACAAAGAACAAACCCAAAAAAATGGTACAATGGTTAGCAATCAAAAGAAATGGACTGTGATGAACCCCATCTGACGCCAAATGAAAAAACACAGCCCATCCAGTGGACAGAACGACCAATTGGTGCATTGGTGGCTACTAGTTCACTCTAGCCGAGATTTTTCACCTATATCCATGGACTTGGTAGAACTATGCAAAGAGTTCACTTGGGAGGAGGGGGAAGGGGGGGGAGAGCTATGTATAGTTTGTGTGTCTTCTTGAGAAAGCACCTTTGCAAGCATGTCAGAAGGGATCACAATGGGCTATGTAGACAAAATGTTTTCTACAATTTGTTTTTCACCACTCTGGGGCAAGTATTTAGTTTGTTGGAGAATATATAACATGATAAAGGGAATGATATTAAAGATTAGGCCAGTTTGGTATTTGATAATGAAATGTTGAGGTCAATACTGGCATGGTATGAGAGAGTTCAATAGATAGATTTAGGTCTTTACCACATGGCCTCAGATGGGGATATGTGAGATTACTTTCAATACTTATTCTTTTTCTCTTACGAACCCAGGTGTGCTCTTTTACATGGGTGTTAATTACATCTATCTCCAAGCAACTACTTTAAGCAGCCACCCTACCACCTTTGGAGATCCAAGGCCGCACTGCTTATGACATCTAAAATCTGAGAATAAGACAAGGATTGTGCATATGTGTTGCCATGGCTTAGAACCATCTTGCTTGTGGTAAAATATGTAATCTCTTATTATTACTAGTTTGAGTTATGGGCAACTTGTTTCAAGCCTAGAACATCAATTCCGTTGGCTTGCCAACAACAATTCGAAAGTGCTTCATGCATGGCTAGAATGAACCAGCAGCCACCAATGCACCAGTTGGCCGTTCTATTCACTAGATGCTTTGCATTTTTTCATTCGGCGCCGGATGGGGTTCATGACAATCCATTTTTTTTTGCTGCTGACCATTGTACTTTTTTTTTGGTTCTTGGTCGTTTTTCCCTGGACCTGACCTCACACATAACTACCCTGCTCACTTTTCTACCTTCATAAGTATTGCACCAACCTTAGTACCTTATTTATTATCCCCTACTGATACAACTACCTTAATAACTAGTTATCATGTTGACTTCGCTACTATACTAACCACCTACCATACTAACCTAACTACCCTATTAATTACATACCCTACCCTAAAAACCCTACCCTAAATGCAATACTTTCATTTTGGGCCATTTCGAAAGTACGCATGTGGGGTTCAAGCTTCTTTATACGAAGATCCTACCCTAAATGCAATACTTGCATTTTGGGCCATTTCGAAAGTACGCATGTGGGGTTCAAGCTTCTTTATACGAAGATCCTACCCTAAATGCAATACTTGCATTTTGGGCCATTTTGAAAATACGCATGTGGGGTTTAAGCATCTTTATACGAAGATCATACCCAAAATGCAATACTTGCATTTTGGGTCACACCACTAATCAAGCTACTGTACTAACCACCTACCCTATTAACCTAGCTACTCTATTAATTACATACCCTACTAACTTAACCATTAGGTTTAAGGTTGAGACACATAAATTAATTGATGAATTTTTCATAAATTTATAGTAATTAATTTAAAGTAGGCTAAATTTGGGGGGAAATTTTTAGGGTTTACACATATGTGAAATAATATAATTGCATTTTATACCTTCTTAAAAAAGAGTGGAAAAATTAGGTTGGAAAAATCACATAAAGGTAAAAGACATATCTTCTTTTTTGGTTTTGTACAAAATTTATTTGATTATTTTTAAAGATTAACGTATTTTCTTTCAGTTAATAAATATTTATAATTTAAAACCTTTGAATTTTGGTTTCTAAATTTTTTCCTATGTTCTTTTAAATTTGTTTATTTTGCATTATATGATTAGTATAGTTTGTATAGTTTTTTGGGTTTAGGGCATATATCACTAAATCTTTTTTTTGTTAAGGTTTGTATAGTTAGGGTTGTAATAAGGCTTATGGCAAAATATCATTTGGATTTGTAGGGTTATGCTTTAGGATTTAATGTATAGGAATTTGGTTCATATATTTCAAAATTAATATTTTACTTTAATAAATGTTTCAATTACTAATCAAGATTGTTGCCATTGGCACTAAATTTTTTGTTTTAGAATCAATTTTGTATGGAGGAAACCATAGCCCAAATTCTTTGAACATCATGTATTCAACACATACATGAAGTCTAATATGGCACAAAGCTTATTATTGTTTCCAAGTAATAAACACAAAAAATGTGAAATGCAAAAACACAAAGATAATGATAATATTAGTGTTAAATGCAAGTATTATAATTAGGCCCCAAAATCCTAGTTGGTAAAAGTAAATATAAGTGCAAGTAATACCCCAAAATTCTAGTTGGTAAAGGTAAGTATAGGTGTAGGTATTCCAACGAAACCCCAAAATTCCAATTGGTAAAGGTAAGTATGGGTGTAGGTATTCCAACGAAACCCCAAAATCCTAGTTGGTAGAGGTAAGTATAAGTTTGGGTATTTCAAGTTGAAATGAAAAAAAAACCTAAATGCAATACTCACATTTCAAAAAAACCCATCTAAATGGTTTGGATACCTTTAAGTGAAGACCTAGCCCTAAACACAATATGCACATGCAAAATCACTTTGAAATAACCCAACCCTAAATGCAATACCTGCAATTTGGGCCACTCTGAAAGGATGCATGTAAGGTTTAAGCTTCTTTATATGAAGATCCTACCCTAAATGCAATACCTGCATTTTGGGGCACATAAAAAATACGCATGTGGGGCTTAAGCATCTTTATATGAAGATCCTACCCTAAATGCAATACCTGCATTTTGGGTCACACCAACAATACACATGTGGGGGTTAAATCTTCTTTAAATGAAGATCCTACCCTAAATGTAATACCTAAATTCTGGGTCACTCCAAAATAATTAGTTAATTTCAAATTAATATGCTAACAAAGGTGTGTACAGAGGTTAGGGTTGTTGATTAGGAGTTCCATGATTCTTACTTTGTTTCATGATTTTGAAAAGAGGTTGTATTGTTTGTGGAACAGATAATACAATGACGATTGTGATCAAGCTTATCTTGGTGTAGGAATTTTTCATGAAAAAATTGAACTTACAATCTATAACATGGAATAATTATCTTAAATAGTGATTTCAATAACTTATTAAAATATATATATACTTAAGTTAATTAATCAAATATCAAATTAATCAATTTGTTTTTAGATCCAACTTTTTATTATCCAAGTAAATAAAGTTAAGCCAAATGATTAGTTAATTATTCCAAATAAATAAATGATTATCTAATTCTTGATAATTATTCATATAAATTATCTGAAATAATGGTCTATTAATTATTTAATTATATGACAAAATTTCTTGAATATACATTAATTATTAGAATATTTTATATTAAATTGGGGGGAAATTTTTGGGTTTAGACATATGTGAAACAATACAATCTCATTTTATATTTTCTTTAAAGAAATTGGGAAAATTAAGTTGGAGTTATCACACAAAGGTAAGAAACAAACCTTATGTGAAAACCCAACCTTGAATGCAATACAAAGTTTGTTGAAATCAAAAAATAAAAAATTCAAGCTTAAAATTTCTTCAAAGACGTTCATTTTTTCTTCCCCTCTTTTAAAGTTGTATACTGATTTCAAAAAACACAAATATAAAGTCTCTAATTTAATAAGATTTTAAATTATGTTAAAAAAAAATCAAAGCACATAAATTTCTACTTTTTTTTTCATGTTTCACATAATAATAAAAATGATCTCTCCCACATATTAATCCTATGTTTGATTGAAATTTTATTATATATTTTTCTGATATATAGTAAATAAATTCTTGGTTAAAATAATCATATAATGGGTCAAAATTATACAAAATCTTAACCCTAAATGCAATAACCATATTCAAGTTCATTTCAAAATAACCCATAGGTGAATAAGGTAAAACCTACAATGAAAGGGCAACCTTAAATGTAATACCCACATGTAAGGTCGCTTTGAAATACCCAATATGTAGTTTGGGTGCGCTTTTGAATGAAGACCAAGGTCTAGATGCAATACTTACATGCAAGTTCATAATGAAATAATCCACAGGTGATTGAGGTAAACCTTATGTGAAGACCCTAAACCCTAGATGCAATACCCGCATGTAACGTCATTTCAAAAAAACAAATAAGTGCTCTGGGTACCCAAAATATGTCTTTTTATATACCTAAATTAATTATTATTCTGAATTAATTTTATGACAAAATGTAAGTTTTGCAATGAATGAAAAAAATCAACAACTATTATGGGACCTATATGCGGGTATTGCAAGAGATGCCAAAAAAAAACCAACGACTATTATGGAAACTATATGTGGGTACTGCAAGGAATGTTATAAAAACCCAGTGAATACCATGGATCGATATGTGGGTATTGCAACGAATGAAGAATGTCAACAATTATTGCAAGAGATGCCAAAAAAACCAACGGCTTTTATGGGACTTATATGCGGGTATTGCATATTTGAAAATCTCCTTATGAAATTTATAATAGAAAATAATGTAGGTATTATATGTTTAAAATGTGTGTATTGTTTTAAAATTCTTTAGGTGATGTGAGTCCTATTATATTAGATGTAAGTATTGCACAATGTTCATTTTGATCTTTGGTTTGATTCTTACATCTCAAGTACTCAGAAAATTGTGACAAAGAAGACATATGTTTAACCATATATCCATAAAACAAATGTGAGTAGAAGATACTATTATATTGATAAAATATGTACAAAAATGGGTGCATGAAAAATTACTAAAGAACCTAATGAAAAAAAAATGTTGGTTCTCTACAACATATCAAAGGATCAAAATATTAAATTGGGTAGTCCCAAAAATAAAAGGGCTACAAAACCTAACTAACTATATACAGTGAAATCCTAACCCATATAAGTATCTACAATCCCGTGTTTAGCTCGATATGTAACTGTTGCATTTGCAACCTTTGCTGCATGACGAACAATGTAAAAATGGCAACGTTGCATCTCAACCTGAATTGCAGTTGTAACAAACTCTTCCTATGTTTGGCCCTGAACCCTATAAACATCCAAAAACCACTAAGTTAAACCCTAACACACCTTGGATGAAATGCAATAAAAAAAAACATTGTTTATTATTGTTTCTTACCTTCCATGAATCATTTTAGATTCATGAAAATCCAAAACATCTGCCAATTGTTTTGTCCGACTTGTTTTACTAGACTCTCGATCCCAATTTTTTACATCCCATACCATCTTTAATTGTCGTGCATATATACAACGGGTGGATCGAATCATCCTGTGTAAATCTTCATCCTTCTCCATCCATAATGCTGCATCTCGAGGCACACTGCCCACACCCCAAGCATTGAGGCCCAACACCTTCAACAATTGCTCTAAAGCTAATTTGACCAAAGCTGGTTTTGGGAATGGTGGACACTATTTTGCAATAGCTACCAGGTTTTTTCCACTCGCGTTGTGCTTTGGCACGAGCGCGACTAGCCACCTTTTGATCAATCCGCCTTTGCACAACCATTGCATTTCCCAAGATGCGAACATTCATTTTTACATGGTTTTGATGTCGAGGACCTCTTGCAGTAGTTGAAGGCCTCCCAGGTTTGGCCTTTTTTGCCACCAAGCCATGCACCTCCTTCAAATGTTGGGTCAACAACCATTTGGCACAATATGCGACAATGCAAGTGCCAACTTTGCACTTCCATTTTGACCCAACCTTCATTCATTCTTTGTCCTTCCGAGCCAAATTAGGTGGACAAAGAAGTGCAAATGGCTGAGGAGCCTGGTTAGATTCAAATTGTGGACCTAAGCCAAAAAATGAAAGATAAAAAAACAGAATGCAAGTATTACAAAACATAAATTCACTTAATCACATACTACTATTATAAACATGAACTATTTTTAGGTATTGCAATAGAAAGTTTTTGATAAAAAAATCCCGCACCTTCCAACAAATGATGGAAGGTGCGAATATAATTAAACTTGAAGAGACTTGTACAACTTTTAAAATCTTTCTTTAATCTAATGTCCATAAATTCTAAAACAATCTATACCAAACTGTCATCCTTGTCTTTCAATTATGATAAAACATCATTTTGTTCACCAATTGGCTGATCTGTTGCAACACTACTTCGGTCACCAATTGCTTCATCTGCTACAACCATATTTTGCTTGGTAGTTGCAACAACGTGTGGCTCGGCATCTGCTTCGTCTGACACAACAACATTTGGCAGAAGAATTGTGTCAATCGACGTACTACCATTTTCCTTACTCATTTCCAACTCCCCACCGACGATTTTCCTCAACCTTCTTCCCCTAGCCATTACAACCCTAAAGAAAAAACCACCAGTTACACCATAAGCAACAACAAAGAAAAAATAAAATTCGCCACCATAAAGGAAGGTGACGACATTATTGCCGTCACCTTCTTCGCAGCAAAACCACAAAAGAAAGGCAAATTTGCCATTTCCTTGCAACAAAGCGAAGAAGGTGGCGACAGTTGTCGTCTTCTTTTTCAATACAATGTTGCAGCCTTCTTTGTTATGCTACAAGGGGAAAAAAAAAAACAAAAAAAGAAGAAGGTGACGGTAACTATCGTCGCCTTCTTTGTGAAGCTGTGTTGCAATGCAGCTTCAGAAAAGGAAGAAGAAGGCGACGCCAACAACGTTGTCATTGCCTACTTTGTTGCGTTGCGCTGCAACACAGCTCCACAATAGAGTCACTTTCTTCTAATGTGCTATAGCGCAGCTCCACAACAGGAAGAAGAAGGCGACGGTAGTTACCGTCACCTTCTTCATGGAGCTACGCTATAGTTGCACAACAGGACGAATTAAGTTGCGTTGTCGTCGCCTTCTTCTTTGTGATTTCTTGCGTTGTACAAAAAAGAAGAAAAAAAAAAAGGCGACGACAACGACGCTGCCATCGTCTTCTTCTTCTTCTTCTTTTCTTGCAACATAAAGAAGAAGAACAAGGTGACGACAATGTTGTTGTCGTTGCCTTTTTTCGCTCCGCTGCGCTGCAACGCATAAAAACAAGCGCTGCAGTGCAACATTGCCTTCTTTGCTATGCTACGCTATAATGCAGCGTATTTTGTAGAACTGCGTTGCAAAGCATAGCGTATCTTGTGGAGCTGTGTTGCAACGTTACGTATCTTGTAGAGCTGTGTTGCAAAGCGCAACGTATCTTGTGGAGCTGAGCTGCAGCTCCACAAACAAACAAACAAAATAAATGAGAGAAAAAAAAGTAAGATGCTTACCTGGGTCCCGCTTCAACTCCAGCTGCTCCCCTACTCCAAGCTCGTTGCTCCAAGCTCCCCTGCTCCAAGCTCGCTCTCGCTCGACGTCTCTAGAGCTCTGACGATGGAATGAGGGGGGGGAGGGGTTGGTAGGTGGTAGGTAGGAGGGGGGAAAATTTTGGGGTAGAGAAGAGGTGGAAAAAAATATATATGCGGGCAGGGAGGATGGGATTTTCGTTCATCTGGAAAACGACCTCAACAGGCTCATCCGCAACTGGTGCATTGGTGGCTGCTGGTTCACTCCAGCCCTTCATGCACAAGGACAGGCAATTGAGATTGAATGGACCTGTCTATCACCTAGTCGTTCCCAATATGAACATTTGTCATGAAAATGTTGACCCTATGTAAACTTCAATTGATAATAACAATCAATCCTATACAAAAAATTTTGTGGTGAATTTTCGCATTTTTAAACCTAAAAATATGATTTTGACACATACAATAAAGGACGTTTGTGAAAAAAAGGGCCCTATGTCAACATTTTGACAAATATATTTCAACAATAGGTTCTAGCAGGTAGCCAAAATATATAAGCATTCTTAAAATTTCTACTTCATGTTTGGTCTATAGCCAAATTTGGTTAATTTTTCTTGTGTCCTTGGCTTATAGGTTAGGATAATTTGTAAATGATGTAGGTATGTACAAAGTTTTATTAACGAAAGAGAAGAGGCTAATTAAAATTGCTTTCTGAAGCAATTTTGCTACCAAAACAAAGGTCGATGGCTTGTTTGTGCAATGGCATCAGCTGCACAATTGGCCACTTTCACCAAGTGATCAAATTGTTTTAAGGGCTGTGCTTGTCCATGTGGTAATAATGGTTTTATACATTTCATAAGGCCAGGATCGTGATTAGTCTAAATTTTGTCATTAAAATGATATCAATCAAATATGCTCAATTGACAATGTTCAGGGGCTTGAACAAGAGCCCAATATTGAAAATTAAAATCCTTTAAAGACAAATGCAAATGTGGCTGAGACGGTAAGAATATGTTCTATTCCATATAATCTAAAGAGAGAAAAGGCTAGTTCCCATTAATTATGTTTGGAGTCTCAATTTTCCTTCCTTTTCATTTTGTAATTTCCATCACGTCTATTTAAATCTTAATAAGCTACACACATTTTACAATCATTCTTTAAATATTTATAACAGTTCAATACATAATTGATGTTTGACAATGGCCTACATTTGTTCAAAAAAACTAATCAAGTTCATGGGGATGTTATGGTTGGTGATTATTTTCATACGTTATTAGTGGCCTAAAATTCAGTGATTTTTGTTTTAACAAATTTTGTCATTTTTTGACCACAAAATTTGGAGAAATGTGTTTTTGCTCACATATATCTAAATAGTAATCACATATATATAATTTACTGTTCAAATTACCCTAATTTGGCTTTCATTATATGTGTAGCCAAACATATAGAAGGATGATTAAAGATTTGTACTTTATAACCGGATTTGGCTAAATGTCCTAGGGATGATTGCCACTTTAGCTACAAGAAGAAATTCCTTAAAAAAATAACTGAGTTGCAGTACTTCAATTCATTTTGACATACGTCCATTTGTGTGGTGCCTAACGGACCAATGGTTCCTTACTTTTATTACTTTAGTGGTGAAAAGATGCAATCCTAAATCTGCTAGACATAAGGAAGTAATTTTTCAGAAGCTGTAGGATCCAGAGAATTTTGTCATTCTACTTTACCAAGCCAAGATATTCTTATGGAACATTGCACCAGCTAGTGACCTCCTTCTAACTTTTAAGTGCATGACTCCAAAACAGAAGGAGTTCCCCCATGCTACCAGATACACCCACCACAAGTTTTGCAGGGAAATGTGCACTTGGAAACTTTGTTTTATCACATGGAAGTTAGGCTTCAACATTAGGCTCTGTATGTAACTCATGACAAATACTTACCAATAAGGATTTGAACAAATCTAGGTCTACATTTAATCTGCCTTCCTTTTTCTCAATAATGAAACCCAAGGCAATCTGCACCCAGATGATGAAAGAGTCACAAGTAAAATGGCATTATCCCAAAGCAACGATCACAGACACTCCCACTTTGACACACCGTTTCAAAATTCCAAGAGCATAAACCTGACCTGATTTTTCTTTTCACATTTTTCAAGTACCTAAGAATTTATAATCTTCCTCCTACCCTCCAAGGCACCCTCTGCACGGTGTGAAATATTCAAATTATGCCAGGTTTTTCATTAGGGATGGGCTAACTTTCCAAAGAGAGTTTTGCCTTTTAAACAGGGATTGGGGTGACCAGAGGGGTATTACTTTGTCCGAGGCCCCAAGAACTCAGGCATTGAGGAGTGATGTTGTTTGGGCATTGGGAACTCAAGCATGAAGGGGTCCATATGTAGGGCAAAGCCACAAAGTTAGGAGCCTGGGACAAGGCAGTAGCTGAGTCCAGTCCTACATTTAGGGAATGAGCAACACCCTTGGACCTTAACCATCAGAAAGCACAAGATGAACCTTATCATAAGCATAAACATGCCTGGATCACTTGGTGATAGAAGTGGAAGTGATCTTTGACTTTCAATTTAGGAGAGGGAGGGATATCATTGCCTTGTCCTTATGTAGGCATAAGGTCCACATGTATAAAGGTACCCTCCCAATAGACTAAAAATTACTCAGAGTGCTTTACATTGTGTTGAGGGCATGGTCACCCAACTTCCAAGTTCCCATGTTCTCAAACAAAATGACCTTCACTTTGGCCTCCACTTTCCATGCCTTCAAACAAAGTAAAAACCTTGCCAACAAGCCCCCCAATAGTATGTCCATGCCCTTAGCCTAGGTTGAAAATGGTGACAAATAAAGGTAGAAATAGAAATTATGCTCAACTAATGAGGCAATGCAACATGCACAACCAAGAGGTCTAGGGTTTTTCTTTTGGGGTGGATTGTTGGGTTTTTTGTGTGTTGTTGTTTTCAATGCATTCCCATCAAATCCCCCAAATTTGGGGTGTGTTCCTCAAGATGTTCCCACTTACAACACACTTTTCTCCCATATACTTTTAATCAAAGTTGTCCTCTTTTCAAGTATATTAGTGTAGCTTGTGTTGTTGTCCCAATTGTAAATGAGTTACCCAAAATCATTTTTGGGATTAAATTAAATTTCCAATAAAAAAAAAACTACTCAAAATTCAGTATCTCTTGCACCTTAAATCTAAAATTTTGCAAATCACCTTCATTAAATCCTATTCACTAAAAGCTTTTCAATAATACCAAGAGTGCACCCAAATTCCACTATAATTTTTAGTTTTGATTTAGAGGAATTTTTAATGAAAAAATTGCTCAATATTCATAAATTCTCCACCTTAGGTCAAAACATTATGAAACCAACTCAAAGCACCTCCTACTCATCAAGGTATTTTGAATGGTATCAAGAGTGTAGCAAGATGTGCTGTAATTTAAGAGATCTCAATGTGACCCCCAAAAAGAAAAAAACCCTTCCTCCATAGATAGATGGGTGAGCCAAAGGGGAGGTGCTCCATCTTCCAATAGAAAACTCTATTTTGTGAGGCACCCCATCTAAGTAATATAAAGATGAATAAATACCCTAGTACCTTGGCCAATTTGACACTAATTATATTATTTTATGAATTGTTGAAATTTTCAAAAATTATTTGTTTTCAAATCAAAAAATATTGTGAAATATAATAGTGAATATTTAGATATATTCCATTGGTTGAAATGAATTTTTCAAAATTAATTAATTATTCGATGGACATGTGTTGAAATGGCCAAGGTACTACAGTAAGTAAGATGAATTTGTCCAAAGTTAAATGTAACAAGTTAGAAGGGTGGGCAAAAGGGAAGCTCTACCATGAATTTCTTTTTGGGTATGTCCAACTTCCAATGTTCCTGCCCAGTCTTGAGGAGTAGGGCATAGGCCAAATTTCCCTCTCTCTTAAGGAGTACTATAAGTTAGTGTGGAATCTAGATATGATTGTTGGTTCCCTGAAACAATATCTTGGAGGATGTGGTTCAATGGCATCTGGATTTTGTACTGTTTTGTACCCTTCTCTCTATGCCCAATGCTTCACTCAACTTGCTTTGTGATTAGAGATGTTTCATGCCTTAGACATATCATATCTCTGGCTTTGCTATCATGGACATTTCATGCACATGTGCAGCATTTGTGCAGCAATTCTTCTATGAGCATATGAGAAAGAAATGTGAAAGCTAAACCCAGAATCTGTTTATGTCATCTTCACAGAGACAGTCAGAGAGGTCCTTTTGATTTAAGCATGTCCACACTACTTAGTTCAGTTAATCAGAGAGATCCTTGAGATTATTGTTCTAAAAGTGAAAAACTGTGGCGCCACTGTGCATACTAATCATGCAATGGAATTTGGTGATTTCTGTGAAGGTTGTCATGAATGCAGATTCAACAACTCTTGCTTTTGAAAGGTACTCACTGCACATTCACTCTGATAATTTTGTTCTTCCAACATGATCTGTCTGCAACCCCACAATGTAGAGCTTGGCCAAAACTTACCAAAGTTCTAGAAAATGCAGCCATCAGTGCTATGTCAATATTCTTTTCATGGTAAACTGAGATGCAGTCACTGCTAAAGTTGTACTCTTCAGCTGGCTCACCTTCTGCAGTATGACTGGTGCATGTGTGCAGGGGACTATTAGAGGGACTATCTATGTGTTCTAACATTGTATCATTCTCAGGTATGCTGCTGCTTTATGTCTGGTGTGCTCTCAAGACTGGCTTACACAATGGGTCCATGAGCATCCTTGTTAGAATGGACTCTCTGAGGCAATTCTTCCTAAATTGGGCACTGCTTATATGTCCTAATTAGGTGCATGTTACCTTCAAACAACAAACAAGGAAACTTAACAAGTTCATGCTCAGCACCTAAAATTTTCATTCCTCCATCTTGTGACCTACTGTTCAACCTGCCAACGCAGAATTTCGTGATTGTGACCCCTTGTTCCAAAAACTATTCTTTACAGGGCAATGTGCATGGGATAAGTAATTGAGTGCCTACACCTTAGCTGTGGGCTATGAGATTACAACTTGTAATTCAGCATCTCTGAAGATGCAGGGATTTAGAACAGCAATTGGAAAGCAAGCCAAAGCTCTGAACACAATCACTGTCACATACTATGGGCTCTCCATGTTGGCAGCAGCAGGCCTCTAATGTTTGCAAGTTTCAATTGGAATCTGCCATGGCTCCACAGACAGCCAGTTCATCTTCAGCAATGACTCAGAAGCGGCTCCTGACCCTGTCCAGATGAGCTGGGGATTCATGGAGAGTGCGGATTCATCATCAATAGCACCATGGACCCCTTCAGCCACAGCAACCCTGGTGCACGCTGATGGTCAACTTTTGCAAATTTCTGGAGTGAATGATACTCTAGAAAAGGACATCTCTGAGTTTGAAAATTTTGCATCCAGTTAGTTCCAATGCAACAAATTACCTAAGATCTGCCAACTCCTTTGAATTGGCTGAGAGGCTACCAAATATGAAGAGAGGTGAAGTCAACATTCAAGAATTAGGAAAGATGGACCTGGGTGGGAGCTGATACCATTGAAGGAGTCGACCCAGCATAGAAAATCAGAGGTTTTGGCTGGAGCTTTGTGGGGAATGTTGCTTTCCAATCTACTTCATCATTATATCTGGGAGTTGTTTCCCACTGCTTTATCCATAATCTTGTAGTATATGCAATGTCAGAGGCTTCTATTGCCTTAAAAGTTGTTCCTGCACACAATAACACCAGATGTTAATGAGATGCCAATTGCTCAATGTGTCGTTCCACAATACATCACACATTATGGTGACAGCAAATCCACCCCATGACATTCAAACCCATCTCAAACTTCACTTCAACTTCATCCACTTCTTTTGTCAATTCAATTGTGGGCAAGTCTTGAATGCAGGTGGCATTCAATCCACTCCTCTCTTTACAGCTGTGCTCGGTTTCATCCTCTGTTGTCATGCTACAACACCAGATGGATGAAGTGAATGGTTGCACATGTAAAAGCAAGCCTTCCAAAAGTCCTAATAAACATTGTGACCTATAAGTGTAGTCTCTTTTTACCATTGTAGCATAAAACCATCTCTTCTCTCAAATATCTCCTTCTCTACATGGTTGTGTGCAACCCTTAAGCATGATGGACTTCTTAGTTTTTTTTCTCCCTCTAGGGTATTCTTCATATGTCTTCTTAACAATATTCACAAGGGTCTACACACTTCTACCCTTCAAGGCACTTCACTAGAAGTAATATGTCACCCTACTTCCCTTCTAAATTTGTCTTGTAAGATCTTTGAGCATCAAAGGATCGTACCGTTTAATTTTATGCGTTCTTCCAAGTTCCTCTTGCATTGAAATTTTTTGGCAATCACTACCCTCTTCTCACAAAAGAGTATTCTTGCATGCAGTCATAAATTTCCCCTCTCCTCTCAACTTGAACACAAAACATTGTTCAATAAAATTTCTAAAACACTTCTCAAACCTGAGCAACTAGAAACCCTTAGATCTTTACAAATAAGATGGCATAAAAGCTTATACAAAGAGAATCAATCCTTTGACAAAAGTCAAAAACTTGGACTCCTTGGGTAGAATTATTTCAAATTTTCTTTCACACACATTATAAAAAACAACCTTTGGTCCCTCTAAATACCTTTTACCTCCTTTTACTATTTTATAATGTGCACCCCTTGCATCATTGTTCTTGCTCAAAATCAAAGCTCCTCCACCACCATGCTCATCACCAAAAAGCCACCACTTCCACCCTCCAACTCTCATTATGATGTTTGGTAAGTCTCCCCCATTATAAGCTTGTACTATCTTAACGTTTCATGCTCAATGTCAAGCAAATTGTTGTTGAACATCCATACCATTTTTACACCACTTGAGATCCTTTTGAAACAATGTAGCTATTGTTGATCAAATGCACTAGTGGCATTACCATTGTTGGCATTATCACCATAAGGACAATTAGCACAAACCATTTTTTCTAATCTTCAACAACCTTTCATGTGGAAATTGGCTCAAGAGGAGACAAATGGTTCAAAATGGAATATGGGTATGGAAAAATGTTTTAAGCAAATGTATGCACAACATCAAAGTCATGAAAATAGATGCCCCAAAATGAAGTGTATGGATGCTCCTTTGTTATGACATTTTGCAAGACTCCTTTTGAAATATGATTTATATCATTGAAAAAGCTTTGACATGTCCTTTCCAACATGGGTTATTTACCCCAACTAAAGTTTAGGCACAAGATACAATGCAATTTAAAAAGGTAATATGTTTTCACCAAAGGACTTTCAACATAGGAAATTGCCTTGTAAGGCCCATGAAGAACTATAAATATACATACATACCAAAGAAATGTCTTGCATTAATGTCCAATATGCAATACATGTGTGGTGAGTCCCAATGGTGAGTAAAACATCCTCACACTATATCCTTTGTCATTGCAAGTTTAATTGAGGTTTCATTGTCAAAACCTTATTTCATCAATGCCTCTTGTAGTTATCCTAATAAACTTTAATGACATTAAACAACAGGATGGACTATTCCAATTAGCCTATTGTTGATATTAAACAAAAAGGTGGACTATTCCAATTCACCTATTCTTGATGACAATTTTTTAAGCTTCATGTTAGAATTCAATTTCCAAGCCACTTTAATTTGATGGCAATTGAACTAGTTCTTTACCTCCTTGTAACAAACCTTCAAGTAATATTTGTGCTCATTGGCCAATGTTATATATAACCTCCTTTTTTGTGTTGTATGTTGTCTATCCCCTTAACTATGCATCATGCCCAACGTAGAAGTTATTAATTGAAGCAATATAAACCATAGGTGAACACTTAAGTTTGTTCAACTACTCATACAATTTCCTTTTACACCAATTAATGCAATAAACCACCCCTCTTGCATATGCTTTTGTACATAATCACATACATAACAACATAAGAAAATGATTATAAAAAATAATCTTTGAAATAAAAATTTCAATTATATTTGAAACCTCAAGGAACTATGCTCATAAGCATTCAAATTTGGTGAACAGAAAAGTGTGATCCAAACATACTTGAAACTTTGTTCACACTCTTGTTGACATTTCATGAAGCATGGACCTTTTGCCTTTCAAATAAACTGAATTAAATAATATAATTCAAATGTAATACATGTGGTGGTTCACTTTTGGTGTAATAGTGATGATTTTTTTGGGTATATTGTGTTTAATTGCTTACACAAATAGTATATAAAATTTTTTTAATCAAATAATAATCATTTTTAGAATAGAAAACTGATTATGAAAATTTATAAATGGAAAATTTCACAAGCATAGAAACATTTTGGTCCAAAACGTTATTAATAAATTGTCATAAAATAGTTCCCAAATTTCCATTTGAAAAACAATTATGGGAGAACACACTATGCAAGGGACAACTTGGGCAAAAATGGGTCAAATATTATGCTACATCCATTAAAATTACTCCAAGATGTGGTGAATTGAATTTTAGGTTTCATGTAAATGATATAAAGGCATTATAATTTTGACTTTCAAAAATCTTGTTATTTAATTTTATTTGGAAAAATAATAATTGAATAACTTAAATACAATTTTTTGGGGGTGTATTTATGGTAGACCCAATATAATGTAGAGCTCATATATCATATTAAACACTAGTATTCAGGTTTATTAATCCTTCAAATAAGCAATTGAAATTATGGATTTTATATCATGATGTTCACTTCACAATTTTGTTTCTTTCCATGTGAATGTGATTGTTTATGAAATTTTAATCTATCACATACTTATAATATTAAAAATAGTCAAACTTTTCACATTTAAAAAAATATATATGTTTGCATTTTTCAATATGGTACAATAAGGTTTTTTACACAAATATATTTTAACATCACATAATATATGAAGTCAAAAAGTGTAAATTTTTTTAATCACTTTTTAAAAAATTCATAATCATAATATGCAAAAAATTATGAAAATGCTTTTAATATTGACATGGTTGAAGTTCAAAAACATCACATCCAAAAACTAATAATTGTGATTACAAATTTTTGTTCATTATATGATGTTTTCACCCTTATCAACTTGTACACACTACACCAATATGTGTCCTAGTTTAATCTATATTTCATTGGATTTTGCATGAACTTGGACAAATTTATCATGACAAAAGTGCCCAAACCTCTATGAACAAGGACTAGTTGTTATAAACAATTGAATTCATTAATAGTTTGTGAAATTTAGTAATAGTTAATTTACTAGACTAACTTCTTAGGTCATAGCCAAATTAAGCTAAAAACCTAATCATTTAGGCTAGGCACCTAGGCTATATTAAGGCATCTAAGAACCTAATCACCTAGCCCATTAATTTAGGGTGCACATATGAAGGTTTGAACCTTCAACTTCTTTCACTTCCATGCTTAAGAAACAAGTCCTTAATCATTGGATCATTATTCAAATAAATGAAATGATTTGTCACCACACATTATTGTGCACATTATATAACTAACCTATGTGTAGGCTACCACAAGCTAGGTTCCTATGCTAGTCCTAAATTATTGTTAGGTTAATGTAAGTCATTTTAAATTATTTTAAAATTAGTGTAAGATAGCCTAGGCTATTCTTGAACAACCATAACCTAGAAGTTTAAATTAATCCTAAGCTATTTTAAGCTATCCACCCTATGTCAATTTAGGTTATTCCATCATAAGTTATTTTAAGTTATTCTACTGTAAGTTATTTTAAGCTCTCCACCTTATGTCAATTTAGGTTGTTCCATCGTAAGTTATTTTAAGTAATTCCATCTTGGGTTAATTTTGGTTATTCTAGGTTATTTTATATTTTTTCAGGTTATTTTACCTTAGGTTATTCTTGGTTATTATAAATTATTCCACCTTAAGTTGTTTTGGTTAATCTATTTAAAGTTCTTTTAAGTTATTTCACCTTAAGTAATTTAGGCAATTTTACCTTAAATTATTATTGATTATTTTAAAGTTATTCAATCATAAATTATTATTGATTATTATTTACTTTTTAGGTTATTCCACCTTAGGTTCTTTTCAATTAATTTAATTTATTCCACCTTGAATTATGTTTTATTATTCTAGGTTATTCCACCCTATGTTATTTTAGGCTATTGAACTTTAAGCTATTATTGGTTATTTTAAATTATTCCACATTAGGTTTTCTTAACTATTTTAATTTATGCCACCCTAGGTTATTGGACTTTAAATTACTCATGGTTATTTCAAATTAGTCCACCTTAAGCTATTAATTTTTGGTTATTTTAAGTTATTTTAAGTGTTATAAATGCCAACACTATGGAGTTCATTCATATAAATGTTCATCCACCATGACTTGTAATGAATTTGTATCCAATTCTTAATTTAATTTTAATTCGCTTTTAGTTAAATTTTAATTAAGTTTTAATTCACTTCAAGTTAATTCCTAGTTCACTTTTAATTAACTCTTAGTTCACTTCTAGTTAATTTTTAATTAATTCTCAATTCATTATTAGTTGAATTTTAATTCACTCTTAATTAAGTCTTAGTTCATTCATAATTTACACATGGATACACATGGGTCACATATGGGTGCACATGGGCATACATGGTAAACATGCACCACATGTGGGTTGGAAGTTTTTTGAAAATTTTCTTTGAGTTAGATGCCCAATGGGTATAAATATAAATAAAATTCCCCATTACTTTAATACTTTCAACACTAGTTTTATATGTTTTTTTTTTTTGCAACAAAATTTTGTTGAATTCTTGTTTTGCACATATCGTGTTCTTGTACTTGTTTTTTTTGTTTCATGACTTAGGTTTGGAACCAAACCTACTTTAGTTTTCATTTTGGTTAAAAAATATCATAGACTCAATTGTTTTTGTGCCTATGACACTAAATTATTCAACCCTAAGATATTCTTTGTTATTTTTAAGTTCTCATGTTAAGTGACACACCCCCAAACTCCTTGAAAGACTCAAATGCAAGTCCGAAAATGAAAACAATGAAAGAAAAAAAATGTTAGGGTACAATCCCTAGCTTGCAACAATTCTAAGGTAAGAAGAGTGTGTTGGATCTTCAGGATGAGGAGTAGGACGAGTGACAAGCAAGTCAATTATTCATATCAATTTCCACAAACCAAACAACAAATCAATTAGTGCATAAGTAAATCACAACTCACGGGCATACATGGACTCACAACTCACCATGGCCTAAACCCGGGGGAAGCCACCACCTTCCCCCTTATAATATTCTCTATGACACGCCATAAGGGTTGCATCTAAATGATGTTTTTCTCGAAACTCCCAAGTTGAAAGTCCCGCAATTTTTGAAATTGGGATTCTTTCCATTTGGGACACCCATAACTTTTCGTGTAGACCTCTAGGTGATATGAGGTCTGAAACAAAGTTGTAACCCTTCATCGAAAACTTTATAACAATATTTAGCATGTCTCCTTACTTTTAATGGTGGATAATCAAATTAACATTTTAATTTCCGGCCTTTCTTTTGACCTAACTTGTGTTGTAAATACTCAAATGGATCATGTGAGCCCATTTAAACATTTAAGTCTTAAGAACTTTTTAGTGGTATAAAGAATTTTTTAATCCAATAACTCTTGACCCCTCAATATTTGGGAGTCCATTGGGAGTCCAATTGCCAAAGTGGGAGTTCATTTGGAAATGTGTGGGTTCATTACCTCACATTCTCCCACACTCCCAGGAATGTGAATGTGATTCCCAAGTTGCACTCCCAGCCCGCACCTTTCCATGCTTTTGCCTTGGTCACGAGCCCAAGGCTAGGGTCGTAACATTAAGCTATTAAACTTTAAGTTATTCTAGGTTATGAACCACCCTAAGTTATTTAAATTATTATATCTTAAACTATCCAAAATAATTCCATCATCAATTACTTTAGGTTATTCCACCCTTTAAGTTATTTGAGATTATTTTAAATAGGTTATCTTAGGTTATGTAACTTTAAATTGATTTAAACCATAATAATTTAAGGTATAATTTAAGGTACATCCTAAAATAACCAAGAACAACCAATTATTCTTGGTTAAGAGAAAGTTATTTTAAGAATAACCAATTATTATTAGTTATTTTAAATTATCTAATTAAAGATATAATTTAGAATAAAATAGATTAAATAACCTAGGATAGAATGGCCTAAAATTGCCTAAAATATAATAACCTAAAATCTTTAAAAGCATAACATAAAAAATTTACTATGATGAATTACTTCAATTAGTAATGAATTATGCTCACTAATAATGAAACATGGTGATTACATACATAATGACCATGTAATAATTAAGATATGATAAACATGTTTCATTTTTTAAATCATAGTCATTTAAGCTAATGAATTACACCCCACTTTTAAACTAGTGACATAATGTTAAACTTGCTAAAAGTGAATCATCATACAAAACATGAACTCAAATTTGATGCATGGTCTAATTTATAAATCTTAATCCCAACTACATAGTTGGGTTCAAGGGTTAAATAACTTTTATTTTTGGTAAGTGTTGGTCCTTGATTCATGAATTGCACCTACATCTAGAAATATGTACCTAGAGCTTGTATCTTTGTTAAGTTTTACTATGCTTGGAAAGGTTTAAATATCAAGCAGCTTGTTGAGTTCAAGTGTCAAATAATTTTTATCTTTTGGTAAGTGCTAGTCCCTTTATTCATGAATTACACTTTCTTGCACCTACATCCAAAAATATTGTTAGGTTGGATACATTATGCATATTTTTTTTATGTTTGGCAAGAGCTTCCATTCAAAATATTCAATGGCACACGTTTTGTTCCTCGTTTGAATTTCAAGTTCAAAAAATATTTCCAACAATAATTTCTACAAAAACCTTTAGAGGTGAATTGTAGGAGGACAATATTCACTGCCTAGAAAATAATGTTGAACTATAGAATGTTGTGTACATCATTAAGTGGAAAATGTTTCAATTCCTTTTGTCCCTAATCTTCCACCCCTTGTCCACTAGATTATTGATGATCCAACTAAGGTGATGTCTAAAAATCCAACCCTTGAAATTGTTGCATCTATTACTACATTTGTTGCTCTTGGATGCAACAAACCTTGGAAATGTCCATGTGATGTAGTTTGAAATTTTTAAAAAGTTTAGTTTGTAAAAATGCCTTGGGCAAAAGAAATTTTCAACAATGACAACATCCTTTTTATTGATAGATGCATTATGTGCACAAAGATGGAATGCAAGGAAAAACTACTTGTTCCAAAGTGGGATTCTTTGGAAAAACATGTTAGGAAAAGAAAAAATGAATATAAGCAAAAGGTTATTGATATGAAATGTGCACATGCAAAAAAATGAAGTTCAATATGTGCAATGAATGTGTAACTATCATCGACATGTTGCAATTTGTTGTTGTGTCTAAAAATAAGAAAAAGAAAATACAATTTATTTCCATATATATGTTATTGAATAAAGGTAGGCAAGTAATTGTGAGAGCTATAAATCTCTTTTTGATTTTTTGAAAGTAGAAAGGAACTCAAGAAAACACTAGAGTGACATAATGGGTTGGGAGATGGTTGATTGTATCCATTAGCATGTGTTGAAGCTCAATAAAAAGGTTTTGGGTTTTGTTGGATATGTTGCTTTCACAACAAACAAAATGACAAATGTTGATAACCAAAGTTGGGTTTTAGTACATGGATACATGTGGTGAAGATTGATGTTGGATCCCTATTCTATTGACTATGGAAAAGGTTGTTAATGGCTCCAATTCAAATAACCTTACACATGTTTCGATCAACTCATTAGTGATCAATGGAGGATTTTTTTGAGAGAATATTTTAATAATAAACTTGTATCTTTTGGCAAAAATGGAGTTAGTGTGTTTCAAGGAGTGCAAAATGGGATTTCAATGTAGCTCCACATATATTATGCCCCATTTATAATGGGAATGCATTGCATGGATCATTGGTGCAATTTGGTGGTGCAGACTCTTTCCATTTGCCAATTGTTTCAAGGTTAGAAAACCTCATGCAATCTTTGTATGGGTACTTTTCTAATACCCCAAAAAAACACCTTGAATTGATTAAACTAGCCCAGATTATGGAAACAAAGGGAAACAAAATCTTGCAAAACAAGAAAACACATTGGATCTCCAAGTTATCACTTGTGAAACGAGTTTTTTATGAGTATTGGCCACTTTTGATGAAAATGGCTTTGGATTCGTTGTCCCTTGGTTGCCTCAAATCTTGATATGGTATGTGATGTAAAAATTATTTTGTCTTTGGTTTGTTTCATTCCAATGTTGGAGATTACAAATTCCTTGGTGAAGTTTGCCCAGTTTCACAATGTATTTGTCTATGACCTTGTGGTAATAATGAAGATTTGTCAAGCTTATCTCCACAAGTTGTATGTGGATCTTGTTCATGTGGCTTTCAATGATGCTGTTTTTCGAGTCTTTCATGGGTTGGTGGAAACCAACCATGATGCCATATGTATGAAGTGGATCATTGATTTATACATTGGGATTGATCACATGGGGTTTGAACTCAATGGTTAACATGTATGGGCAAAGCATAAGAACTTGGAAATTGGGTTCAATGCATTTGTAACCTATGAAACCTATTATGTTGTTGTGGATAGGGTGAAACAATAAGCTTCAATTGTTGTTGGGCAATTGATTACTGAATTGGAGATTCGATTTCCTCCTCATGAACTCATGGATACATTAAGGGTTAGTTATCCCCAATATGCATTACAAGAAAATCCAAGTTTGGAAAACATTTGAACACCATCCAAAAAAAATTATTGTGCACCTAAGGAGGTTGGGCCTACAAAAATTTGGGATGTTCCACTTCTAGATGCATGACTTTGGATTTGCAAAGGTTCATCTTTGTACTTTCCATGAAGAACAATTCTCGAGCTACCATGGAACTTCCACATGATTTCAACCCTTTGGTTCGATTATGGAAAGGGTTAATGACTAGCTAAATTGTGATTCCTTGTATCCCAAAATATATTAAGTTGGTGGAGATTGTAACTGTTCAAGTTATTGGATCAATGGAAGATGAACACACTTTCAACATTATAAGCTTTATGATATCAAAGCTTAAAAATAGGCTCACAAGTCATTTGGATTTGGTGAGTTGTATGTTTGCCCAACACTTCTACACCTTTGAGAATTTTGCATATGATGTTGTCATTCAAGAATGGAAGGAGATGTGTGTATGGTATGGTGATGACACACGGTTATTGGATTTCTAATTTTCTAAAGTTTTGATAGATTCTTCTGTTGTGATTACTTCTTGCAATTTCATGTTTTTCTTGTTTTTCATTTATGATGTTTGTTTGAGTTGGTGATAACAAAGAGCTAGGTCAACATAACTATTTTATGTTGTCCTTTGTTTCCATAATCATAGCTTGTTTGGTACACTGGTTTTTGCAAATTGACATCCACATGCCAATTCTTGGGTTTTCTTAGGACTAGTAACATCATTGGATTATGCAAGTAGGCCATGTGCTGGAGTGGATAGGGAAATTTTCTTGGGGTTTGATTCGCCCACATGGCATTGTCATGAATTTGGAAAATGTATGAAAATTTGATTGTCACAAGAATGCTAGAGGATTGTATAATGCTAGAGAATTAAATACATATGTTTCCTACAAGACATAGATTTCCAATGTCCCTAGATTGCCATTTGAATTGTATACAAAGGCATACATAAGGTGCAGGATCTATGGAAATCCCAAGGACTATAAAAGAATTGTATAATAGATATAAAAAAAACTTTGGATTACAACTTTGGATTATTTGAGATATTGCCAAAGTTTTGAACATGGATTTTTAGTAGTCACTATTTTTCAGATGTTGAGTTTTTTGCACTCATTATTTACTAGACACAAAAGTTGCAAATTACAGAAAAAAATAAATTGGGAAGTAAGTTCGTACCTAGAAAGCGAGAACCCAAGGAGCAAATTGCTCTCAATGCTGGCCCACAAAGTTGGGAAGTAGGTTTGTACTTAGATAGTAAGAACCAGGGAGCAAATTGCTCTTGTAACTTGATGGGTAATTTCATAATTACCTTGGTAATTTGTTAGAGGTAACTTGATGTAATTGTTTAATTACTTAATTAATTATAAAAAGGGGTAAATGAATGGTCATGGTGCATGTGCACCATGTGATGTCATTCTTGTAATTAAAGGTGAAATCACATGGGGAATCATGTGATGTCATTCCTTGTAATTAAATATGGAATCACATGGGGGAACCATGTGATTTTGTTTCCTTTAGATTAATTAAATGTAGAATCTCATGGGGAAACATGTGATTTTGTTTCCTTATGATAAATTATGGGGAGGATAACTTTTGGAAGTTCCTTAAGTTATTTCCTTAGGATTAATTAAATATGGAATCTCATGGGAAACATGTGATTTTGTTTCCTTATGATTAAATTATGTGTAGGATAATTTTTGGAAGGTTCTTGACTTGTTTCCTTTGGGTTAGTATATAAGGAGGTGTTTGTGACCTTAACACACACCTCCTCCTCCTCCCCTTGTAATGAGTTTTGGTTTTGAATACAAAGTTGTTATGGAAGTTTTGATGTTTAGAAAGGCTTTTGGTTTTAATGTTGATTGTGTGAGGTTTGTGGTATAAGGATGTTAAGCTCACCACCCACGCATAGATTCATGTTTTGATTTTGATTGTGTGAGGTTTGTGGAAGGAGAGTGATAAGGTTTTATGCAAAATGAGAGGGAGGAAATAGATGTGCAACCAAGGACAGGTTTATATAGCTATGTAATAAAAATACATAGTTTCGGTCCCCAAACCCGTCCGTGTTTGACACTCTCAATGCTAACCCACAAAGTTGCAAATATATTTGCTGGTTCAATTTTTTTATAAAAATGATGTGTCAATGATGCCCAAAAGAAATCTCTCTTAAATTTTTTGATTGTACCCAAGTTACGAGAAATGCTTCCAGTACTGTGCCTGCCCCTGTGGTTCAGCTTCAATTATATCTCAAAAGAAAAAAAAAAAAAAAAAAACTACCTCTGGAAATTTGGAGATTCGAACTCCCTTATTGTCTTACAAATATGTGACTATTCCAACCACTAACTTCCCATTGTTTACTTCAAAGTGCTAATGTACCTTGCACATTTAGTATTATATGTCAGAATTTAGAATTTTCTTAAAATGAAACAGTTGAATCTCTTTTGTTGAAACAATTAAATACTTTGGCAGAAACTGTCAATTGTGAATGGTGGGTATCATATTAATTAGTATGAATTATTTTTAAAATAAGAGATTGCGACACAATTCTTCAAAACTTCTTCCATAAGTGGAACATTCAAGGTTCAAATGTCCACTTTCACAAGTTGGGAAGTGTCCAACTTTGACAATAAGCATCCCAACAGGCATCTTCTTCCCCAAATGGCTTTCATCTCTAATGGAGTCATCCAAGGAACAAGATGGTTGTTGAGAAAAAAATCACAACTTGAAATCTTGTATTCAAAGTTCTAATAGGGTAGAACTGCCCATCACCGATCATTGTCCTATTATCAAACATTTCTTTAGATTTTGTCATTTGTGCTTTATTTTGAGTGATTTAAAATGTTATGGGAGTGCTACTTCAAGCTTTACAAATCATCTTTGAAGTGCAAAGCAAAAGGAGTAATGAAAAAATAACAATAAGAAAAATAAACTTTTCAACTTACAAAATGCAATTTCTTCTTCTTCTTTTTTCTCTCTTTGGACCCCTCTCATTTTCAAAGCTCATAACTTTTTTTTTCTTATTTATTTTAAATGATTTAAAATGCTATAGGAGCTCCACCTTCAGTTGTACAAATCATCTTTAAACTCTAATAGCAACAGAGCTACATGCAAGGAATTTTTGGTGTTTGAGGACTGGCTTTGCAGTGTTTTGTGGTTTGTTTTTTTGAGTTTTTGACCCCATTTACTTTCAGTGGGCAGTGTAACTTTCTCATTTCTAATCCGGTTTTGATGATTTTGAGTGCATCAAATGTGTCAAGAGGAAGGGTTAAAGTTTTGTTTGGACACCAAAAACAACAAAGCCCTCCCCTTGGATCCGGCCTGCCCTGAATGCTTAAGTGTTTGCTCACTGGCCGTTCTATCCTACTTACCGATGGTAGTTAAAACAATACAATCTAAAAATTTAAGGAAATACTTTTCAAGGTAGCACTTGGTTTGCATTAGCATTGAGCCTTGTGCTGCGCTTAATTCGTTTCACCGCTAAAATGCTTAGCATACAACCTAGTCTTGGGATGGATGACCTCTCGTGACATGAATGCTACCGAAACTTTCATATTCGAAGTCAAAATAAAGTAATACATCGAGTGTACGGATAGAAAGACGTTAAATTCGCAAAGGGTCCTTATTGTACTTCTTTTTTGCTGTCTGCCCTTGGCCCAAGGAGAGAAAGATGCATGCTGCCCAGATACACTTTGGGCCCCCTGTTATGCACGTTTTGGGCTTGTAATGGACACTAGGCCAGAAACATGCAGAACATGGACACAATACATGTGTGGGCACCACCAGACACATCTTCATTGGGCAAATGGTTGCATCAGGGAAAAAAGAAGCAGATAGTAGTACTTTTGTACTGGCCTGCAATAAGGACCCTTTGCAGATTTACTGTCTTCAGTACTGTATCTACAACTGATGCTTGGCACAAATAATTCCCCAAAGACCTAGCTGAAAAAATGGAAAAAAAATTAATGATATTTGTCAAATTTGTTGAAAATTGAACTCCCAACTTGTGAAAAGCTGTGTATTGCCATCCCGACCATTGGGTATTATTACAAATACACAATAGAAGGTGTACTTTGCATACTTATTTCTCAAACATTGAAATTTTGAAAAATTCAATTTGAAACTGCCAAACCTTGTTTTCCAAAATAAATATTAAGAAAATATTCAGCAAAAAAGTGCCAATCATCACTGGAGTCAACTCACTCCAGTTCCTGGGTCAAGCTAGAAACACACAGATAATAATCACCTACAATTTGCTGATGATGGTTATGAATCTTGCACCCATCTGTCGATGGAAGTGAACCTAGCCTAATTTGTAGACCTTAAATTCATTGGTAATCGAAGATCTTGAATCCAGAAACACACATTTTGGAAAAAAATCAGTGACAGAAAAACATTCCTGCAATTGACAAAAAGGATCTCTTAAACTAGAATAAGAACCAGGATGACTATGAGGTTACAATGAAGAAACTTTGAATCACAAGAAAGCAACTGTGGGGACTGCACCTTGACAGCATGTGCCCCTTGTGATTCTGGGCGATGAAGTTGAGCAACAACTTGACAAACTCATCTAGCTTGAATCCTTGAGCAACGATTTCTATGTGATTATTTCTTGGTCGCACAGATCCAAGAAACTTTTCATGTCAATAATTCTGATTGTTACCATGCGACCACAATGTCAATCTTAAGAATGATCATACCTGAATGGTGTGGGCAACATATCTGACAACAACCATTTGAAACTTGCCTTGCGTCTGCCCAATTAATCTCCCCACTTCTTCAGATTCTGAATCCCCATTCTTCCAGAAGCAAAAAATACTTCACTTGGAATTCAGAACCTCACCATTTGGGTGCAGGAAATCTTTGCCTGTCTAGTCTGTATGTACCAGCTAGAAGAAGAAGCTTAGGCACTAGGATATGACACAAGGACTTCAGACAAACCTTCATACCTTGGAAACAGCTAGAAGACAAGCTTTGGCTCATATAGCTGATCAAAATTGTCCAGCACTCACAATGATGACTCGATACCTTTTTCAAAAGACGTAAAGAAAGCACAGCTCTAGCCACACCTGAGAGATGATTTGCAGAAAAGAAGAATCTCACATGCACAAAGAAATACTTCTGGAATGAAAGTCTAGTTGAAAATTATTCCTAAGTTTTTATATCTTGTTCACAAAAAACATGTGATGATTAGAGTGCAAAAATATATCATAACCATCCCCTTCAACAAGTTTCAGACTCCTCCAAATGTGACCAACAGGCATAAAGACTGGAGCACCCAATGCAATGTAAGTTGTTAGCTTCCAAGAAAAGCGATAAACAAAGTTGTTTCCCAAAAGGTAAGGCAATAAATCTAAGAATTAAGGAATGCCAAGAAATCAACCAGTGTTTGCCCTCCTGACATTTCAAAGTTGAAGGAAGGTATTGAAATATGAGGCTTTCATCAACATTTCCTAAGTGCACAACCACCTCTTACACTGCACTCAACTTGAACACTCTAATCTAAGCCCTGATGAAGCATGAAATGAAAAAATACCGAGGAAATCGGATCCATGTGTGACCACCCCTGCAAAACAGTCAAGGATGGCAGAACTGAGTTTTCATCTTATAAACATGAAGAAAACCACACAGAAGATTTTGCTGGTACTGTGAATAGGAGCAAGCAATCTGTGGCCAACGAGAAAAAAATGGGCAGATAGAAGAAATATGTGGAGCAATAGTATCATAATTTTTTGAAGCTCATACATACATCACTGACACTCTGCTGCACACATGAGATCACAAAAGCTTTCATGCCTGCATAAAATCAAACACCAGGCAAGTTCTCCATCACAAGATGGAGGGTTTGAAGAGCTGAATATTTCTAAACTCTTTTGTGGGATGCTCAAACCCATCAGGAAGTTGTCAAATGCCTGAGAATCACAGAATGCCTCACTCCATCAAGGATTCTTGAAGTAGTCTATGGGTTTGAAGAAACTCAAGAAGCAAAACCCTTGTGTGATAGAGATGGTAAAACTGCTGGATCTTTTAAAGTGTTACACAGTATCAGTGGGAGACCTCACAAATTGGCAAATATTATGTCAGGAATGGCAATTTATGCTACTCTTCTCCTCTCTCATCGAAGAGTTCATGCCACAGCAATTCAGAGCTATGTGCTGGTGGTGGCAGGCCTACCATTGACATTGCACACCAACACAAGCCTCAACAGAGTGATGATGTATAGAGAGCAATTCTAGAAGCTCCAACTACAAGAAGAGAAACATAATTGCTTCTCTGGGTAGTGCAGACAGGAAACTCCTACTGACCCATTTCCAATCCCCTTTCAATTGCCAAAAGCCCTTGCAAGAGACTAAAACAACAGTGTTTGTAGCAGAGCTTTTGTATCACAATCGCCTAGACTTGCTCCTCCCAGTCTCTAGATTACAGTCCTAGACTTCAATGTCAAGAGATGTCAGTGATGGAAAACACACATACACACACCAAGAGGCTACAATTCTACACTGGGGTTGAAGCAGAAAACAGCCTCAGAAGCAAAGAGAAGCCTGGCCGATATTTTTTTCCCCCCTTCTCTGCCAATACGAGGAGGGGGAGGAGATGGAGGAGAAAACACGGGAGATTGCTCCCTCCTCGAGTCCCTTTGGAGACATTTCCAAATCTCGAGGACAACTGGTAGACAGAACAGGCGCAGCAGCAGCAAGAGACCAAAAAAAAAAAAATAAGGCGTCGGCAACACAACCGAAGGCTGTTCTGTGACAACAGCCGCTGCATCATCAGCATCCGTCATCTTGAGCCAGGGGAGGTGGTGGTGGTGGTGGTGGTGGCAAGCACGACAAAGCGGCAGCCCCCTCGAACAGCGGAGATGCCTCTGTCGCAGTCACCCAGCTGCTGGCCTCGAAGCTAGCTTTCCCTGATGAGAGACGCTGCTGCTTGCCATGTGCGCGTATGTATAACAACTGCGTGTGTATCAAGTATATGTGTAGTGTATGTGTGTGGGAGTGTCTTGTGTCTTCTCTCTTTCTTTTGTTTCTCTTGTGTGTGTGTGTGTGAGAGAGAGACACACACACACACACACTGTGCGTCTCTCTCTCTCTTTCTCTCTCTCTCAAAATCCGGCTTGGACTTTGACTTTGTACTTTAATGCTCTGGTGCAGCATTGGGTTCTCTTCTTCCGTGCCTGCGTCAGTAGTCGTCATTGACCCTCTCCTCCCTCCCTCCTTTGACAAATCAAAAGGCCTTGTAGTTAGTTTCTGGCGTGTGTGTGCGTTCTTGGGCCAAGCCGAATTATTTTCACGACAGTAGTTTTATTATGAAGGCCACTTTTGTCTTAATCCTTGTGGTTCTCTCCCTCTTTTGAGCTCAGGTTTTTTCGTCTCTGATTTCTTCCGTTGCTGAGAGAATAATGAATTCTCCACGTTGTTGTTGTTGTTCTCTCTTCTTCTTCTTTTCCTTCTCTCTCCAACTGTAATATGCTTTATACATCACAACAAAAAGTCCATTCCCATTCCGCTCGAGATCGCATAGGGTTCCGCACTTAGAGAGAAAAAAGGGTGGGTCGCTGGTGGTGGAAAGAGTAGACTATTTTTTTTCTCTATCTTTCCAGGTACAAAAGCTCTTTTGCTTCTTCTTCTTCTTCTGCTGCACCTGTTTTTTTGTTTTGTTTTGTTTTGTTATCTTCTTCTGAATCTTCCGCTTCTGTTTGTGCATTGTGTAACTCGATTCTGTAGCTTCCCTTGAATATGGGGAAATTCGAGTGAGTGGGTTTTCTTCAGATAGTATAATAGTGATCAGAATTATCACAACAGAGTTTTGCTCGTTTTTTGTAGTAGTAATAGTGTGGAGGAGCCCTTAGTCTGCTGGAAAAAAATCCTCACACTTGGGACTTCCCTGGAAAACTGTAATTTCCAAATACAGCAGCAATGCAGGACCGACCACACACTAGAGTCTTTAGACTTGTCGTCTGCATTCCTTCCTCTCCCAACAGTTCTTTCCTACAGCGAAGCTCGCGCCGAAGCTGTGGTCGACACCCGGCATTGTATGAGGAGCTTTCGATAAGAAAGGCTAGTCGAGAACTAGAGTGAGAGAAACAGTTCACACGACGCAGCATTGTGATGTCTGTATGCAAGCAAGGCCGGGCGTAGATGGATGCGCCGGTAAGTAGGAGGAGGGACGACTTGAAGAAGTTGGCGCTGTGAAATTCAGAGGTAGTAAGTGCTTCTTTGAACAAGCTTGCTACGTCTGGCTTGTTTCCTCGTCACCTTTTTTTTTGGGTCCTGAGTACACAAACAACAAAGCCAATGCGGTGTGGAGCCAGTGTTGTGGTAATCCGTTTCTTGATGAAACTTGCTCCACTTGAGAGGAGGCGGGTCGAGAGGAGTCGAGCGTCCGTCGAGAGCAGCAGCAGGGGCAGCGAGTAAGTAAGAGTTTGTTACCATATGGCAGCAGCAGGCAGCAACGAGGACACCACCAATTTGTCGTCAGGCACAGCAGCGCTAAACAAACGCTATGAAGCGCTGGTAGCAGTGCGGAATAAAGCAATCAAAGGCAAGGGTGCATGGTACTGGGCACACCTGCTGCCGCTTTTAGTGCAACAACCTGACACGGGTGTACCCAAAGCCGTGAAGCTGCGATGCTCGCTTTGCAATGCAATGTTCTCGGCATCAAATCCCTCTCGCACTGCTTCAGAGCACCTGAAGCGTGGTACATGTCCACATTTCCATGGGGTTGTGCAAGCACCAAAACCTCCTGTTGTATCATCCCAACTTGTTGGCCCAAAGCTGTTGCTGCCCCCCACGGCCACAGTGTCTCCCTCTACTACTACAACCACAACACCCAGGAAACGCAATGCTCCCTCACCATCTGCACCATCATCTGTGCCTCCTCAACCATCATCAGTCTCCATTGGTGGTGAGGCAGTAGCAGCGCCAGCTCATCGGGGACCAAGAGCCGAGCTTGCAGCAAGGGTAGGTCCTGTTATGCCTTTGTTACTGTCAGGAGGTAAGCAGGATTTGGGAGCTTTAGCAATGCTGGAGGACAGTGTGAAGAAGCTCAAGAGCCCAGGCACCAAGCTAGGGGGATCATCATCATCATCATATGGGCAGCAGAGTGGAGGACCAAGCAAAGCACAGACTGAGGCTGCTCTCCACCTTCTTGCTGAATGGCTGTATGAATCATGTGGAACGGTGTCAGTGTCTTGTGTGGAGCATCCCAAGTTCAGAGCATTTCTGAGCCAGCTGGGTTTACCACCTGTCAGCAGGCGATTTTTGGTTGGGGCCAAGTTGGATGCCAAATTTGAGGAGGTGAAGGCGGAATCAGAGGCCAAGCTCCGAGAGGCCATGTTTTTCCAAGTTGCCTCTGATGGGTGGAAGAACAACAACAACAAGACAAGCAGCAGCAACAGCATGGGTGAGACACTCATCAACATAACACTCAACTTGCCAAATGGGAACTCCCTCTTTCACAATGTGGTTCATGTAAATACGGGCGAGGACTCTGCAAAGCTTGTCGAAGAAATTCTGTCAGAGGCTATTTTCTCCATATGTGGGGCCACCCCAGAGCGCTGTGTGGGTGTAGTTGCTGACACTGACAAATATAGTCTGAAGGCTTTGCAAGAATTAGAGTATCAACGTCCATGGATGGTCAACCTCTCCTGCCAAGCCCAAGGGCTCAACAACCTATTGAAAGATTTTAACAAGCATCTATCACTTTTTAGGTCTGTAGGTGCTGATTGCATTAAGCTTGCCACCTTCTTCAACAGCCAACCCCAGGCTAACACTTACTTGCAAAAATACCAGCGCCAGGTAAGTGTTGTACACACCATCACCAATAGACCATGTGTATATAGATGTGAGTTACTTTCACAGTGCTTGGCATCCTTGCTTCATTCTGCTTGCTGGTTGGGATCTATAACAATCTCCCCCCCCCCCACACACACACACACATCATCGGTACGCCCACTGACTGACAATCTATTGGAAAATGATCTGTAATTTTTTGCTGGTGCTCATGGGTTCTTGATTATCTATTGTACAGGAATATGACATGGTGAAGCTTTTGCGGACTCCACCTGAGCCACATTATGCATATGTGCTGGTAATGCTCGATGATGTGGCATCTTCAGCCAGAGCTCTCCAGCTCACTGTGCTTGACACATCCTTCAGTCTTCAATTTTCAGATGATCAGCTTGGGCGTGATGTGACAGACATGGTGGGGGGGATGCAGTTCTGGTCAGATTTGGATGCTGTCCAAAACTTGATCAAGATTGTGAAGGTGATGGTGACCAATGTTGAGGTTGATCGACCACCAGTCAGCCAGTGCTTGCCTCTATGGGATGAGTTACGAGGAAAAGTGAAGGAGTGGTGTGCACGCTATGATAAAGACGAAACTCCACTCCAAGAAGTGATCAAGAAGCGTTTCAACAAGAATTATCACCCAGCATGGGCAGCTTCTTTTATCCTTGACCCCCTCTACCTCTTGCGTGACACAAGTGGGAAATACTTGCCTCCCTACAAATACCTGACACTTGAGCAGGAAAAAGATGTTGACAGGCTAATAACTCGGCTAGTTGCCAGAGAAGAGGCACACATTGCATTGATGGAGTTAATGAAGTGGCGTGCTGATGGGCTTGATCCCCTCTATGCCCAGGCTGTTCAGGTGAAGGAGGAAGATCCTCTAACAGGTCGAATGAAGTCTGTCAACCCCCAAAGCCGGCGGCTGGTATGGGAAACATGCCTGAGTGAGCTTAAGTCATTAGGCCGAGTAGCTGTTCGGCTTATCTTCTTGCATGCCACAAGCAGCTGTGGTCTCACATGCAATTGGTCTCTTTGGCAGTGGGCTTATCGGAGTAATGCTCAAAGTGCAATTGAGAAAGCAGAGAAGATGATATATATAGCAGCACATGCCAAGCTGGAGCGTAGAGATTTTGCAAATGAGGATGAGAAAGATATGGAGCTGTTTATGAATGGTTTTGATGGAATATCAGATGAGGTTTTCCTCAACACAACATTGTAACTCTGGCGCTTTTTCTCAGATAGAGTTTTTATCTGGTAGTTTAGGATATCTTCATGGCCCTCCTTTTGATTTCTGGAATGGTCTAATGTCCCTCCCTCATTGAGATAATTTTTCCTCCTTGACTTTTGGACCCAACGATTTTTTTCTCTCCCTTTAAAGCTCCTCCATAGGTGAATGAAATCTGAATTGGTCACTCAGTTATCTACATCTACAATGTCACCTTTCAGAAGCATTCAGGATAAAAACAAGTTTTGGACTGGTGTGCAAGTTCCTTCCTTGATAATGCTGAAGAAATTGAGGACCCAGTTGTCTGAGTTGCCATAGAAGAAACAAACATGGAATTTTTCTAAGATGGATAAATTACTTCATCAAAATCCCTCTTGTTCTTTCTCCCCAAGATGGGAAATGGTGCTGCCTAAGAAGACATCAATAGAAGGAAACAGCAACACTATCAAGCTTCAGGACAAGCATCCACTGCTGAAGAGAGAGAAGGGTTTGAAGCATCTCACAGAAGCAATACATGAACAACAGATAAAATTGAACTTTTGAAAACATATGCATGCATACTCTTCTTCCCCACTCCCATCTCAGATGAGAAATGGGAACCCACCCACCCACTCACTCTTCCTCACTGGATGACCATCTTCCCTCACCTGGACTGGATTGGAAAACACCTGACACATCCTTCCTTGGGATGCAAGAGTTTTGCATCAAAGGGACGATGTGCCCAAAACCCATTTTTGTGTATTTTTCTTTGGCACCTTTACACCTAGGAGGAGTCAATGAAGAGGGAAATTCCAGAAGCACATGAAAGCAGCAATATGGATGTGGAGAGTTATGATTAGGGACAAATTCATGAACGTTGCAATTCAGAGCAAGTGTAGTGAGGAAGATGTAGTGTTTGAGCTTGACATTACCAAAATGCGGGGATGCTGCATTGCTTCACGTTCTCTGAGAGAATCTGCACCTGGCTGGCTATTCATCATGTTGTCAGCAGTTAGACTTTACCTTGTGTTATCAATTCTGGCTTCTCTCATGCTTTCTTTATCATACTAGGAACCAATGTTCTAGCTGCGTGAACAGATAGAATTAGTAGCTACATGAGATTTGCAATGCTCTAATAAGGAAGAAAAAGAGGAATTCATGCCGTCATCGGAATTTGGTTTGAAGGAAAACAAAAGAAAAGTGGAACAAGAGGAGGAGACAGAGAGATGGTAGTTGCAATTTTGCAAAAAACAACAACTTTTCTTGCTTTCCATGAAAGATGATTCATCTTTGAAAACCTATGCATGCAAGATCTTATAACCCATAAGTGACACATCTAAAATAAGAGGTTTTTTTTTTCCCCCTTGGCTAGAAAAAAGAAGCCAGTCCAAATGATTTAAAGCATAATTTTTGAAAGGCCCAAAGTTGCCATATTTCCAGCAAAAAAAAATTGGAAATCGCCATATGTAGGCAGGGTTTTTTAAAAAAAACTTAAACATTCCTCTATCACCTGGTAGCCAAATTTGGCTAAGTGCTCTTGTGGATGATCGCCAACCCAGCGATAGCCTACCACACAAAATTGTGCAAAAGAAAAAACCTTGATGGTAACCGGGAGTTGCAAGGTGCCGGTAGACTAGAAACCGGGAAAAGCCGGTGATACCTCCTCGCAGGCAGTCAGTGAGTGAGTGAGTGAGTGAGTCACCCTCTCCGTCCCGGGCCGGGTTCCCAAGACTGACTGACACCCGTGTTCGACAGACAGACGGACCCCACTGTCCTTGTTGGTTTCCCGTTCCGTAATATTCGGTCATGTCATAAATTCGGTTGACCATGAAAATGTAACTTATTCAGCCCGCAAAGGAAAGCAAGTATTAGTACCCTACCTACGTGCGATGATGACAGTTACTTTCACCCAAGTTGGGTGACTTACCTTAGTAGTAGTAGTAGTAGTAGTACCTTCTTCAACCCTCTAAGTTAGCCACAAATATGTTATGGGTAAATAAGTGTATAGGACAAAGCCCAAGGTCGCGGACTCTTTACGGAAGACCCACTCCCCCAAGGTGGGTTCTTCCTGGTTAACCCACTGCCAAGGGCTTTACCGAGCATAAAGACTTCCGGCTCCAATTTTACACTTGGCCAAGGCTGGCTCCGGTTACGCCCATTGGTGAGGGCTTTACTTTACCGAGCTTAAAGAAGACCTTTTCCAATTGTTTTCCTCATTTTCTGTGGTACCTGGTGGGTACCTGAGTTAGGGGGGGGGGGGTGGTTTTGGGGAGAGCATTTCGAAAAATGGAATGGCCACCAGGCATTCCGTTTTTTGAAACAAGTTCCGAAACAGCAGAGGGGACACTGCTGGGGGCAATGTGCCGTCCAATTATAAACTAAAAAAAAAAATTGGAACAGGGCTTTACGTGTTTGTCATTGTGGTCAGTCAGGTGAGTAGGTACCATGGAATGCGCTAAGCCGTGTAGGGGTGTGACATCGGTCCCGTCAGGTGGTACCAGGTTCTACCAGGGCCCCTGTTGCAGTTGGAGATTTGGTTGTTACCACCATTGATTGCCATTACTAAAGTGTTCCCCCACCGTTGATTCACGTTTACATCACAAAGTAGTAGAACTGGCACAACAAAACAGTGGAACCAAACCAAACCAAACCAAACCAACCCAACCCAACCCAACCCAACCCAAAGCAGCAGGTGACCACTTGGAAAGATTCTGCAAGACTAGGTACTCGAACCAGCACACCCAATTTAACCGGTTACGCCTTGGAAAACGTGTCCTATGGGGGCTGCATTCTGCCTTCCGAGTGAGCCACCAGAGTGGCGGCTGATTCTGCCATTCTGCAAAAACCTGTCAATTTGGCAGGTACATGTCCTGGAATGGGGCTCAAGTACAAGGTAGGTGCAGCCCCACTACAGCCCTAAATGTGAACCACCACCACTACCACCACTCTTAAGCATATCATGAAACAGGGATGGTGGGTGGGTGGGTGGATGGATGGATACCACACCCTTTTCCACTGGGCTCCCTCTATCTCAAGCTAACAACCATGGTTGCTAGTTTTTACTAGTCTATCATTTCATTTTATTTTATTTTATTTTATTTTATTTTTCATCAACAACTATGCAATGAAATGTATTTTTTCTAGGCTATCATCTTGGGCTCTGTGCTGCTGTGCACTACCAGTGATGATCAACTGATGAAGAAAATGAATTTATTTTGTGTAAATTAATTAGATCTGATGTATGTTGTAATATCCAATAGTTTCCATTACACATCAAACATGGCTATCCACTCAGCCAACTCCCCTAAATTTGGCTCATGAAAAATTAGGGTCTTGCTTCATTGGAGACTTTCCTATAGTTATATACAATTTGAAATTGCCTCACACAATGTTGGAGTTATGAATATTCACCTCATTTTCCAAGTTTCAGTTTTGTCTCAATATCAACTTTATTCATCTCACAAGCATTCAACAACCTCCACCCTAGCTTGAGTTGGTGGACAATGTCAAAAAAAGGCAAACACTAAAGAGGAGCAATGAATTAAATGCAACACCGATCTCAATGCAGTTACAAGAAAAATATTTTCAAAAAAATTGACTATGCTTGAATTATGATTAACATTTTAACTATCTTTCTTACACAATATTTCCAAAGAAAAATCAATGATCCAATGGTTAGAATCTCCCCCTTCAATCGAAGGGTTCAAAGTTGGATCCTTTTCTCAAATCATTTCTTTTTCCAATGAATGAAATGCGTGGGAAAAAAAAATCCTCTAGACAACTTCTTCATGCTAGATGCCCAAGGAAATAAAGTTGCTCTCTCCCCCATGGAGAAAAGGATTAAGTTATTGAGGAAAAGGTAACTAAGTTGCCTATTTCCCCAAGGAGTAAGGGAGTTGCTTTCTCCCCAAGAAGGGACTAAGTTACTTTCTTCCAAGGGAGAAGGGGACTAAGTTGCCTTGTTGGAGATCAAGTTCTCGAATGTTTGATAAGATATTTATTCAACAGAAATGTTCTTTATATCATTGAAAAGCTTTTGGAGCATAGGTATTTTAATTGATTTTGCATTCTCAATTTGAAGTTATGACCTAAAAAATTTGATGACAAGAAGATCCAAAGGTCAAATTTCCATTCCAAGTCCCTTTCTCCCTTAAGAAAAAGGGGATTAAGTTGCCCTAGGGAAGAAGGGGGCTTGGAAACTTGACCCCTAGCTCTTCTTTTTACCATAACTTTTATTTAGCCTCACATCAAGAATAAAAGATCATTTTAAATATTTAAGCTTCAAAAGCTTTCTAATGGTATAAAAAAGTTTGATTTGGACAAAGTTTATTGGTTGTGCTTTATTGTTAAACATTTAGGAACTTGCTCCCTGGGAGAAATAACTCCATAGGTCAACTTAGTCCCCTTCTTCACAAGAGAGAAGGTAATTTAGTCCTTTTTTCCATGGAGGAAAAAGCACTAAGGAAGAGGCAACTCCTTTTTTCCCCGGGGAGAAAGGGATTTTGAAATTTAACTCTTGACTATTTTTGTTGTCATAAATTTTAGCTCATAGCCTCAAATAAAAAATGCAAGATCATTTTAGACATCTAAGTTTTGAGAATTTTCCAATGGTATAAAAAAAATTTGATTTGGACAAATTTTACCCCTACACATTTTTATTAAACATTTGGGATTCCTTGGGCATCTACCATGAAGAAGTTGCCCAAAGGCTAATTATTTAATCCATTTTCTTCATGAAAAAAGAAAGAATTTGAGAACAAGGTTGAACACTAAACCCTTTGGTTGAAGGGGTAGATTTTAACCATTGGATCACTTATTTTTATTTGGAAATATTGTGTAAGAAAGATAATTAAAATGTTTAATCTTAGTTTGGATATACTAATAAAAAAATTGAAATATTTTTCTTGCTAGGCATATGTTATTTTCTATGTAATTTAGTACTACAAAAAAATAATTGAGATTTATAGAAGTAAGGAATATTTCAGCTTAATGCACCATGAAAACTAAAATTAATTTGAATACCCTACATAAATCATGTTTTGGGCTTTTATGGAATTAGTGTTATATAATGAAGTGAATGATGTTGGCATTTTTTTTGGTGATACTTAGCATATGAAAAGTATGTTTTCTTACCATTTAAACATGTTTCTAATCTATTATTGGACCCCAAAGCAAAGTACCCAAATTAAGAATTTTTCTAATTGACCACTTTTGCTCAAGGGAACACAACTTTGGTTTACATCTTGGATTTATTTTAAGGTTTGATTGACCTTTGTAATTTGGTGCAATATGATTGTTTGATAGATTGGTTATCTAGCAATTAAGACTGAAAAAAGCTTAAGGGTTTGTTCAAAGCCAACTTCTAACTTTTTTATTGGACATTAAACCTATAATGAGTGCTTAGGATGGGAGCCCAAGAATGAGGGCCCAAGAATGAGATCTTGCATGTTAGGTTTTCACCTTGGGCACTTGTTTTTTCTTCCGAGGAGCATGTGATGGAGCATAAACGCACACTATGAATTTGCATTCTCATTTTTTATTATTGTAGATGTTTTAGAAAAAACATTTGCACAAGGTTTTGTGAACATCACCATATCATGTTGTTGTAGCATTTTTTTACAACCTCCTCACCCAAATAAAAAAAAATTAATGGTCTCTTTTTCTTAAAACACTACTAATTTTTTAACTTAACCTTCAAGCCTTGACCTAAAGTTACTATTATATATTCTTCTTGGACTATTTGAACTATTTCTTTTTCTTTTACATATATCTTCTATTTATTTACATTTATTACACTTTTTAAATTCCTGTATTGAAATTGCTAATGTGATCATGTTGGAAAATGAAGAGTTTTCACATGGTTCTAAGTGCACAATTATTCTTAGTGCACAATATATAATTGGCTAAAGCAAAGGGTCACATCATTGTTGCATACAACTTTAAACTCATGTTCTCCATGTTTTAGCAAAGATTTGAACAACAACAATTTTGTTTTAGAAAGCTTTGAGAAAGGGTCAAATGATGTGACTTGATATTGTGATCTTGTTTTTTCCTTTTAACTTCAATTTTTGTTGTGTGTCCATTCTTTTTTTAGTTGGAATGTTTTTCCTAAATATGTCATTTGATTTTTGCTTCATGATCAAAATATGGTGAATTAAAATGGATTAAGATTGTTCATGAATAGCCCAAGAACATATTTGGAGGGGAAAAAATAGTCAAACATACTAGTCAAACACATTCACATTCAAGGCAACAATTTCTAGACTAAAGACTCCCCCAAAAAATTCCACTATCCACAAAAATACAAATCTCCATGGACAAATTTAAGTTAGAAAGAAAGGAATAGTTTCTAAATTAAAATAATGGGTATGGTGGTGGTGATTTTTCATGCATGTTGTTGTGCATCAAACTTTGGTCCAAAACCATAAAAGTGTTTCAACAAGCTCCTATTGGCAACTTTGTATTTTTTTTACTTGTTTATGTCTTGCATTTGAAGTTACAACCAAGTGGCCCTAAAGCAAAATCCTTTTTAGCCCTTTTAAAAGGATTATGTAGCAATCAAGATTTTCATATGCTTTATAATAATTTAACCAAGTGTGTCTGATAAACATTGTTTAACATACATGTAAGCAATGTTTATTCATTAGAAAAATTGAAATCAATTACATTATGTAATGCATTCATTTGAAATTTTCCTTTGTTTAAAAAATAATATAGTTTAAAAAATTAATATAGTTACTTTGAAAAAAAGGCATTTTAAGTATTTAATATATTTCAAAATATTTTGATTTGCTTAATATGATATTAGTAATTGTAGGCATGTAGAAATATGTTATGATTGTAATGGGATAAATATGTAGTTTTTTAATGTTAAGTAATCATTCAATGGTGAATGCCAACCATTAATAAGCCCAATTAGTTTCATTACCTTGAAAGAGTTATTTTTCATTATTCCAACATCATCATACTTGTAAAATTGAATTGAAGTCCATGTTTGGTTGCAAAGTCCAATTGCCTACCTCATTCTTGATATGCATTTGGTGAATCAACTACTAGATGATGGATGTATGGCAAGGGTTTGAATAACAATACCGTAATACCTTTTCAAGTTTAGGAATAATGTGCTGAATAATTAATATAATTTGGAAATTCTAATTCAATGTTTGAGTTTCTGATTTTGAAAATTTAAGCATATAAAGACTAAATTCAATATTATTTTAATGATTTCCTATTGTGCTAGAATGGGTGCTTAATATTTTTCTACTTTCATATTTTGAATATCACCAAATTTGGATGAATAATCTTCTGGATGGTCACCATTTGAATAATTTCACAAATTGTTTTTTTTTAAATGTTGCACATTGTTATTACCACAAAAAACATGGCGGGTAGTTATTTCATGTGGCATTTTACTTAAAACAATTTGAACTTTTATTTATCAATTTCTACATTTTTTGAAAAAAATGGCTACAACTATTTTTTATGTTTACAATATATTTTAGATTACATTTCTCCTTTGGGTTAATACTACACCACATATACCCAAAATTGAAAGAATTTTCAATATGTTGATGCTTAATATATATTGACTATTTAGTTAGTATGTACTAGTAGGTGATGTACAAGTGATAAGTTATGCATGTCTAAATAAATAGGGCACATGAAGAGAATTGTTCAAAATATAAATATATGGTAAGTGAATTATCAAGACTCTTGATATTTTTTTCAAACTTAAACAATGTTAAGTGTCAAAATAACCAAAAGGACATTGATTAAATAATATCCAAAATATTTGTTGAGGAATGGGACACAATAATGCACCCCTTATAGTTATCTTCATGTTTTTGAAAACATTTTTGGGCATATGCTTGATTTTTTAGATCTAGAACCAATTTTGAAACATAATGTACAACTTGCAAAATCACTAACAAATGGAACAAAAGCAAAACTAACATATTTGAAGGGCACCTTGCAATGGTTGATGATTAAGGATTGAAAGCTAATGTGCCTTATGAACTTTAGAGATATACAACATTAATTTCACATCCAATTTTCAACTATAGAAATTTGTTACATAGAAGTACATGAGTAAGTCATAGGAATTAAAGAATCATGAAGTTGTTAACACAATGTGTTGTAATGCACCATAATTGGGCAATGGCCATGTTATGTATTTTGTAACAAAAGAACATCAATTTGAATGTGTAATGTTAAATGCATTATGATGCATTGTCTTTAAACATGGTTTTTTTTTCTTTTTTTTTCCATATACAAGGTGAAATTATTACCAAATAAACCATGTTGGAAAAGAAAAAATCGGATCTCCATGTGTCTCACAACATTCTCAAGACGAAGGGCATAATACAAATGACTATGTGAAAATTGTTAAAAGTTCAATGGCCTTTTGACATTATGCAATTTGAATATGAAAGAAACATACAATGTTAGATGATTTTGACAAGATTGTGAAAGATTATGTAATTGATTCATATAAAGGGTGCAAACAAGATAAAATGAACCACACCCAACTACTTTTGGGACTGCTTTTGGGAGAATATTGTTTAAAATATTTTTCATAAAAGTTTTCAAATTTTTTTAAAAGTTCCTTTATATTATTATATCAAGGTTTATGTATAAAATTTCAAAATATATGTAATTTTCAAAAGTTTTGAAGTCTACTTATAAGTCTTGTAATGTTAAAAAGAAAGTGTTATAGTGTTTTTGAGTGTTTTTTAGAGCTTTTATTCATCAAATATTTTTCAAATTAATTTACATGTTCCAATGATATATTATGAATCGTATTATATGAAAAAATCTTATATTTTTAATATCAAATTAAATTAACACTTAAAAAGATGAAAAATTAAACAAGCGTTACACTTGTTATGGCTCCCGTTAATGTGATTGCACCCAATGGTACTATAATGGTTTTTTTTGTTACATAGTTTTGTTCAAGTATGGACTAAACATTAAAACGTGTTAAAAAAATGGCTCAAACCAAAAAAGAAATTAAATGGATTGAAAATTACATTTAACATTTGTGTAGTGTACACATTTCTTCATATTTGAGTGTATTTTATTTTTTCACATATGTTGTTAAATTAATTATATGTATTAAGGTATTACAAAAAAATTCAAAATATTTTATTAAGCATAAGTAATTTAATGTCTTAAAATTAATTAAGTAGAAGATATTACTTGAGTTCATATATTTAAAAAAGACATATAATGTAAATCTCAACTAATATTCTACAAAATGCTATGAAAGGTTTTGGGGTGTAGAAGTTAATTTGAAAATAAGAAAAAACCATTGCTTCATTGTTTGAACATTAGTTTTTTGATAGTAAAACTCACATGTGTGAATTTCTTAAACATGATTTCTAATATAATGAATTATAATGGTTGTAAGGTATGGAGAAGAAATGTTATATTTAATGTATACTATGGCATTAAAAACTTTACATTATAACATGATAAACAATGTTTTTACATACATAAGTATAAAGATGCCATTCAATGATGTTTAATCAAATTTTAATGTTTAAAACATGTCTACACTTGTAGGAGTTCATTTAGACATGGGCCTAAAAAATAAAGACAACATTCAAAAATAAAAACATTGAACAAAAGCTTGTATGTATTAATAGAGATATCTACAACTTGTAACCATGCCTTTGGGGCCCCCTTTCACTCCCAAACAAATGTTTCAACCTCAAACATTATTATTTGCAAAGTGATGAAAATTTATTGAATCTAGGTATTAAATGTTGGAACTTATCACAATATATAATGCACAATATTCAAAAGTAATTATAACAATAATATATGTAGCACCAACAAAAGCACTAAAGAAAAAAAAAAAAGGGTTAAATTTATATTCCATTTAATTTGGTGGTAGTTTAAGCTCCATTGCATATTTAATAACAATGAAATCCTCCATTATGATTATTCGTTTTAAATGGTCTTGGATTATGACACGTGGAAAAATCAAAAGTTGCCATGTTAATTGAATTTTGGAAACAAATATATATTTGCACCTAGGTAGGTCGATACATAATAAGTTGATATAACTCCAAACCTAACTAATTACTTACTATCTAGGTAGGTAAAACAATAATACCTACTTATTTAGGTAGGCAAGTAGGTAGGTAGGTAGGAAGGTAAAATACTAGAAGAATAGGTGAATTAAATAGTAGCCACATAAGTTTTTAAATTTGTTATGTGTTTTGCCTTTAAGGTTAAGCTTTTATGAACTCATCTCAACATGGCACATGTATTTTAATGTGAGAATGAAAGAGGAGATACCTCCTTTATATAGTTTGTGAAATAAGATATTGAAGACAAAGCATACGGGTTAAATCTTTTAGTGGCACCTTAGTTGCAATTGAATTATAACTACAAAAAGAAATTCCCACATGTTTTCTGTTTGATTTTACTTTTGTAATTAATTTGAAATTTACAATGAATCATCTGACATAATTATTTGGAATTTAATTATTTCAATTAAATATATGATAATTAATTATCTAGATTGATTATATGAATTAATTAATCTAATTCAGATAATTAGTTAGTTGATTGATTCAAATAATTAATTATCAAAATAAGTATCAAATAATTAACTATCAAAATAAATATCAAATCATTAACTATCAAAATAAATGTTAGATAATTAATTTCTAAATAAATACTAAATAATTAATTATGTTGATGATTGATGATTTGAATTCAAATAAAATTCAATAATTACTCACCTACATTAACAAAGTTTTTTTTATCTTAAAATTTTCAATTTAATTAATTAAATATATATAATTAGTTACTAAGTTTAAGTAATTAGTTATTAGGTAAATATTTATTTATTATCTGAATTAATCAAATTTGATTAATTAATTCATATGAATAGTTTATTATTTAGTTTACTTAATTAGTTCATGGTAATTAAATATATTACATATTAATTACTAATTTAAAATCCAGTAACAAATAATTCATTCTAAAATATTAAATAATAAACATGAATTTTAGTAGAAGACATTGAAGTATATAAAGACATATTCATATGTACACCCTTATTGAATGTTTAATAAAATATAAAAATTGCTTTTAAGTTCAATTCTAAAATAAACTTTCACCTTTCATGATATTTTATGGCTAGATGTGTATGTATACCAACATAATATTGTGAATTCCAATGTAGTGAAATATTATTAACGCAACAATTGAACATTAATCACAAAAAATAGGACTATAATATTTATAATTTTATTTAAATTTTAGTTATTTAGAACATTATGAAAACAAGTTATTTTAAATAATTAATTCAATAAAGGAATTGACTCATATCAATGAAGCATTTAATAATTTAGTCTAGAAATGTTTGAAGTGTATAAGCAATGATATCTATATGTACATAGCCACAAACATTTTAATACACCATTCAAATCGAATTGAAGGCCTACATTTAAACTTTCAATGAATTGCACAATTTATAAATCTTTTAATAATATGAATTGCCACATAGTTAACAACTAATTTAAAATGAGTTGAACACTCTAGTTCCAAAATAGTGGACAAGTAATAATTATGTGGTGAAACCATAGCTGCACATTTAGTTGTAGCTTAGTTGTAAAACTAGCCAATTTACTTGATTCTTAGTTGCAAACAAGTTGCAAGTTCTAGATATTATGGACCTTTACTTAACTGTACATGTGGCATGATCGTACGCATCAATGTCGTACACTAGTTGCAAAGTAGCTGTTCATTCAAAACTAAAGTTACACCAATTGCGACACAATTGAAATTAACCACTTTGCTACAACTTGTGATCATGGTCAAACTACGGTTCACGATCATCGTATATACTTTGCATACATACACCCGTATAGAATCCAAGTTGCAACTAATGTGCAACTAAATTACAACTATGAAATATTCTAACGTGGAGTTCTAATTATTAATTCATTATATTTCCATGCTATAATTATACCCTAGTTGCACAATAGTTTCCGTGATGATTTAGTTGCATGTTAGTCTAGTCTTCATGGACACAATTTCTCATAGTGTAGGCCACACTTTTAACATTAAATAATAGTCCTCAAATATTTTTTTGTGACCATCAACTTCTTCCTTTGAAAATGGTAGCCCATCCCACCTACCACCTAAAAATCCTAAAATATCTTATCATAATCAACTTAGATTTTAGATTAGTTGTTTCATCCTAGCCACCAATCCATCATCTAAAATAACAACTCATAAACTAACTATTTTTCTTTTAAAACAATGGAAATAATTCTACTCGCCCACTTTCTAGAATAAATTTTCACTATTGGCAAATATGATTTTATTGGGTTAACAATAAATAATAAAAACCATAAACAACTTGGCCTCTAACATTAAGCATGTCCTATATCTTCTTTTTTCAATAAAAGATGGATACAATTGAAGGATTAGAGTCTTTAAAACCAAGTTATGGTTTTGGCTTGTTTGATTGTGATTGCGCCCCATGAACAAAACTTGTTTTTGGCATATTGACATGGTTATGTTTGGGCACATTCATTGCTTTAACAATGTAATCCCATTGCAATTAATGGCATTGACCTTACATTGAAAATTAAGAATGCATTTAATTTATGAATTTAAACAAAAAATCACGAATCACATATAGTGGAGACTATATGGGAAGCTTATGCTAATTAACAAATGGGTTGAACATTTTGTCAATAGTCATTTATGTTTCTTCACTTGATTTCATGGATATAAGAATTTACTAATATTTCCCCCATATCACAAACATTAGGATAATTGACATTCTATTATATTTGTCAAATGGTATGAAGGGTAAATAACTTTGTAAATATTCAGTTTTGTAACAAAGTCCAAACCTAGTTCTCACCAAAAAAAAAAGACATACATTAATTCTAGTAGTTATACATTAATTGTAGCAACCATATAATTTATATTACAGTTAATATTTATAATTTCTATAATTTCTGTAATTTCTATAAATTTTATTTTAAATTTTGATTTAAAACATTCATAATAATTTTATTGTAAAAGATTATAGTATGTAATTATTGTAATTATAATAATTAAATTACATTAAGTAATTGTATTATTATTTATAATCAATTACTTAAAATAAAAATATTATTATAACATAAATTTACCCTAATTTTAAACATTTTTTAGTATTCAAAATTAATCACATTGAAATCAATGTAATTATTGTATTGATAAATTATAATAGAACTTAATTATTCATCATTAATTTATAATTATTAGTTTATAAAAAATTATTTTTTAAAGTAATTTTAAAGGGAAAATAATAATTACAGTAATTATTGTAATTATAGGGTTATATTTGTGTGAATTAAAATATTAATTATGTTTGAAAACATTATATATATATAGAATATTCACAATAATTTTATTATAATTAGAGTAAATTGTCAACATAATTAGTGTAATTATTGAATTAAAGTAAGGTATTTTATTTATAAGCAATACAAAGTTTTTTTTTAAAAAAAATATTACAACATAAAATTTTACGCTAATATTTAATATTTTGAATAACCAAAAATTATTATTTTAGTAAGAGAAATTATATATTAATTAGACTAATTACATACCAACATTTTTTTAATTGGCGATTTATCACCAAGTGGCGATGCCAAAAAAGGTTGTGTGAATCATAAAATTAAGAAATAATGTAAAACAATTGGTACTATCGCCATTCAAGGAAGGCTAACAACTATCAAATCGCCGCCTCAAATGATAAGGGGTGGCTTGCTAGCCCCCATCACCTTATTTATGTGCAATAGCCATTTTAGCCATCGGATGGGAGAGATATCACCATCTCCCATTGTCTTGGTTAGAAAAACAAGAGCCTCCCTTCTCATTCTCCATGATTTGCCATGATCATGCTCCTTCTATGTAATCCTTTACACCACTCCACCTCCCTCTTTGGGTTTCTCCTTGCCAAATTCTTCTTTGGAGTCATGAAGGTTTAAGGTTTTAGGTTTGTGTGTGGTTTGGCTACACAACAAATCTCAAGGTTTTTGCAGGACAAAAAGGGGAGTCAATTCATAAAGCTTAGAATATGGTGGTAATGGCGATTCACGCCTTGTAGCTTGTAATGGGTTACAAAGTTGTTGGAGACTTGATTTACGTATCATAGTTGTGATGGAACATGTGTTTTTCATTGCTCGCTTTGAACATTCTTTATTCCAAATCTAATTTTAGAGTCTAGTAACTAGCTTTGAGTTGTGATCTTTATTTTGATTTTCTTTGGGTTTCTTTGTTTCGCACCAGATTCCATAGCTTTAGATTTAAAAGCTTGTTTTGTGGTCATCTATTTGTTTTGTTTGTGTTCTTCCTTGCTTGCTACTTTTGCCATCATGGCACCACTTGCCATGCCTTCCAACTTCAAATGGATGCTGATCTTTAATTCTTCTACCCGTTCACATGTTGCAATGTCTAATCAAGGTTCAATTGTTGTACAATTTTTTTAGGCCGCACCTCTTCCTCCTCCTCTTCATGAACTTGACTAGCTAGAGAAATTTCTTAAGATAAAGGAATGTGAAACAAACAAGACCTTCAAAAATATTTGGGCTACAAAACTCCCTTGTGCAAAATTTGTAGTAAGTTCAAATGGCATGATCTCACAAGTAAAATGCATGTGTAGCCAAATAAAACAACGTGAAAAACTATTGGCTCCTAAGCTTGATGGGTTGTACAAGCACTGTGACAAGAAGAAAGCTCAAGTGGATATCCTAGGTCAACCTAAAAGCATGATTTATGTTGAAAACAACAACATGCACCAAAAAAATGAAAGGCAATCTCCTTCCCAATCTCACACAATAAATGTTTTCTAGTAAGTATGTATTGGCATTGAAGGAGAAGATAAGCAAAAGAAAACCCAATTTGCTTCATGCTTTCATGTTTTGAATCAAGGTTAGCCTATGATAGAGTATGACGCATCACTCATTGATAGCATTAAAAAGCTTCTTGCTAAGGTATATTCTTGTTTTTTTCAATTTGGCAAAAGAATTCTTGAGTTCGAAAAGTTGGTTGCTTTGTTAGATGTGAAGGGTTTGGAGATCCATCAAAATGTGAAAATGTGGTGGTTGTCAATGTTCTCTCTCTTGCAAAGAGGATATTAACAAAATACAAACCACTCATTATACAAATGTAGGTAGATCAATCAGCATGTGAGATCACCAATGCCAACATCATTGCTTTGCTTGATGTTCTAATTTTGCTTGATTTCCATTGTATTTTGGCAGTTTTTCATATATATATGAAAAAAACCATGCCCACGTTTGAGTTGTTGCATGGGCTAATCAAGATGGCTTAAGCTCAAAACATCAATGTTGTCAATTTTGTTGAAATTATGAAGCTAGTTCAAGTTGACATTTGGCATTACTACAATGTAGTTGAGATTGCATTCAAGGACAATGTTTTTGTTGCATAATTGATGATCTACATACATGGCAGATGGAATTAATTTCCCCTACATTATGGCAACATAATATGGAAAATGTCAAGGCTACATGTTTTAAGGCAACATCATGGTTTTCTTGTGAGTTGCAATGTTAATTCCCAAATTGTGAACTCATGATGATCATGGGGATTGTGTACCCACATTATTGGGTGAAGCATGATGCTAATGCTTCTTTTAGGCATCACCTAGCCACATTGAAAAAACATTTTGCAATTCCCAAGACGTTTGGTTCATTAGAAAGATAATGTGATGCCATGTTGGATGGCATGGCCTTGGACAAATAGGCACATATGTTTATTTAGACCATGAAGAACAATTGCATAAAGATCTTAGAAATGGATAAGAAAAAAGGATTACAATCCCCTCTAGCGGTTGTGGCTATGGCTTGGGGCTGATGAACTTTTGACAATGAAGATGTCAAAATGGTTTAAACTTGCTGAAATTTGTATGGTGCAAATTTTAAGGTTTGTAGAAGATGAATGGTGTTTCAGCACACTTCCTTGTATGAAAAACAAGGTGCGTAATCGATCGAACACACACTTAAATCCATGTGTCAAGATGTTTTGGTAAACATTCTTCACTTTAGATAACATCTTATATGATGAAGCCATTGCTTCTTTGAAGAAAAAAGAAACCCATAAAGTAGTTGAGGCCTAGGTAATTAGGGTTTTAGTTAGTTTTATGTGTTGTTCACCCATCTTGTTCTTCTCTAGCAAGTTCTATAGCTTGACATTAAACTTGGGGTTTTCTCATAATTTTGCATTTGCTTGGGTTGAAACTTGGGTTTTAGACGTGAACTTGGAAATTGAGGTGCATGCACCATGCATGTTTGAACATCTTACCTTTTTATTGTTTTAGTTGGTTGACTTTGTTGTGTTATGTGTGCGTGCAATAGGAGTGAGATGCAATGGACTTGTGAATAGTTCAATGTTGATAGTGGACTAAAGTGTTCGATTTGTTTGTTTAATGGGCGTGTGTTTGTGTCACATTGTGTGTAGGTCATTTGTTTTGCAATGGGCAATGCCCATATGGGCAAAGGTTCAAATTCCAAACAAAGGATTGTGTTTTGTTGGGGTTGTGTATAAGCCTAAGCTTGAAGTAGTCTTTGAAGTCCAAAACTTGTAGTTTTTGAAGTCTAAACTTTGGTGCTTGTTTATGTGTTTGGAGAAATTAATGACAACCCTTGGAAATTACAAAGTAGCCAAATAACCCCACCTTAAAACTTTAAAATAACTAAAATCTCCCACCTTATGTAGCCTCAAGTGGCTAGAAGAAAATGAGGCTTAAAAAATCCAATAGCCAAAATTGGCTTTTAATTTTTGGTTGGTAGCCAATAAAAGCCATTAGAAAAAACTTAGGGTTGCCACTCAATGGACTAACCATGCACAAAAATAGCCATAGTGGTGACCTTCAGATTTTGTTTTAAAAAATCCCTACGACATACTAATTATATAATTTATAATTTAACTTGGTATTCATAATTTAAAACTCAAAACTTATAGTTTTTTTTTTCAAAAATTCAAAAATTAAGAATCTTAATGTAATTTAAATCGTTGATCTATTTATTTTAGATATAAAAAATAAAGTATACTAAATTATTAGCTTTTATTTATAATTACATATTTATAATTAATAATTATTTAGATATATTTAAAATTATAATTAATATTTTAGAATAAAAAACAATTCCATAAATTAATGTCTAATTACTATAAAGTAGTTATACTTATAGTAAATAATGAAATTAATGTATTTCCAAGGATTATAATATAGTAAATTAAAGTATTCATTTTTAAAAAATTAGTAGATCATAAATTTTGCTTAACTTTTCCATAATGAGTACAAATAATGTGACTCCTATATGTTATTTTATTATTATTTATATTTAATAATTACTATTACAACCCAAAATTTTATACTAAGTATTGATACTAGTGATAAAAAAATTATTTTACAATAATTTCAGCAATTATTATTATTCACTATGTATATATGATATTAAATGTTTACTATATTAGTTCAAAAATAGTTATAATAAGTGAAATAATAATGTGAATAACAATAAAATAATTAGCCTATGTTACAATATAAAGGTTAATGTTATTGTTTATTATTGATTATTCTATTTAATATTCCCTATATCAATTCAAATTTTTTTTGAATAACTATAATAAAGTAGTTCATCTATGGTAGTTACTAGCTACATTATTATCATTATATAAAATTATGCATCATTAACTATTAAATATTAGTAAATTAAATTATTAAAAAATGTAATTAATTTCAATACTTATGATTAATATTTTATAATTATTAATTAAATAATATAAGGTTATAATTATCATTTTAAATAAATTGAATCCTAATTATATATATTTAATAGTCTTTTAATTAATTACTTCATTATGGAACTAAGATTTATTGATGAATTATTATTACATGTTATTAATTAATTAATTATGTAGCTTGTTAGTCAATGAATTAAAATTTTTTTCATTAATTAATGGATTAGCTTGTTTGTTAATCACTTACCTACTAAATTATATAATTAAAAAATGAAAATGAAAATAAAAGATATGGAATAAACCTTCTAATTATAAGAGTTTGCAACTAAATTCTTTAGTCCCAAAACAACTTGCAACAAACCTCCAAGTTGAGAATTTATTTCATAAGGTTTGTTTTCCACTTTCATCTTGAAAATACATATAAGCTTCACATTTTCATATTTAAAAACATGGACCATATGGATGAACCAATTAAAAGGTTAAACTCAAAAAAATTTAAAACATTTATGTAGCTATCATGCAGCTACCCTACCTCCCTAACCAAGCTATCAACCTAGTTATTTACCTAACTACCTATTTAGGTAAATATCTAACTTAAATAGGTAAGTAGGTGTTTAATTGAAAGAAATAGGTAGGGAGATCTTACCTACCTACTTATTCAGTTTGACCAATTTACGTACCTACCTACCTACCTATTTAATTCAACCTACTTAAACACCTACCTACCTACCTACCTACCTACCTAGTTCAACATACTTACATACCTACCTAAATAAATAAATAAAATTTGGAAATTTTTTAATTAATTTGCCACATGGCACATTTTGATTTTACCATATGTCACAATCTAAAACGATCCAAACATATCAAAGTGAACATGTTAGATTATTTTATAAATTCATAAATAAAATAATGATATTAAAAATATATTAAATTAGTTGACATATGACAACATATCATAAGAGCACAAGGTTGACCAATTTAGTTACAAGCAACAATATGTATACAATGGGTCAATGGATGAACAATATTTTATTGACTTTTATTTTTATCCATGAATGGTCGTTGTTTACGACTAATGTCATTTGTGATTTCTTTTGCATCTAATCTTTGCAAACGCCCCCATGCTCTAATTCCAAAAGCTAGAAAATTGAGTCCAATGGGTAAAACAATGGTGGATTATCAATGGCTACAATGGCTACAATGGCATGCAATAGAAGATGTGAGATTTAATGGGTCCACACAAGGCACAACACATATTCTTGGTGAAAGAATATGTTGAATCATCTTGGGAACTAGTATTGGGTTGATTAGGATTTGGCATCATTGCCCTCAACATAGTTGTCCCTTCCTTGAAAGTTGTTAATAGATCCATGTGTTGTGTTCAACATTGTTTCCCGACTTGGAGTTATGTTTGAACCATAGTTCAACTTGACCAACTTTCATAAGTCTCCAATGCCTCATGCTCCAAATTTTTAAATAGGAGCTCAAATGTTCACAAAGAACTAAAAATTTGGGTTCCTTTGCTTCTTGGTGTCCATCCACATCTTAAATCACAACCCATTTTGTGAATGAAATGATGCCCACCTATCCAAAAAATCAATGTCTAGAATAAATCCATGGCCTCCCATATCATTTTCCATATCACTGAATGAATTACAACAAATGTGAAACATGTAAAAAATATTTATGTGACTTTTTTTTGTCCAAGTTGTTTTCTTTAAAATCCTCAACATGTCCCTATGGGGATGGTGACCTATAATGCCGCCTTTGAGTTTACATGCAATATGGACTTAAGCCTTAATCTTATCCCAAATCTAGGTAATTAATGTTGTTGAACCTATTGTGATTATAACCCAAAACTAAACTCAAAGGTCACCTAAAATAACATTTCATATAAAATGACAATTCATATATGAAAACCTTCCTTTCAAAACATTTGAATTGGAATTTAGTTATGGGTTTTTAAATGGTTATAATTGGATTGTGGTTTGGTTGCCTATCAACTTTCCCGCGTCCCTTGAAGAACCAACTCTCATTCTAGTGCTACTAAATTGTTTGTAGGCAAATCATAGTTGAACTAAGATCCCCAATATTAAATTCCCTAGTTTTCAACATGAGATATGTAGGAATTAAAGGTCTTTCAACTTTTTACTTCCACTTCCTCTTTGGACTGGTTGTTTTTTTTGTTTGGCAAGGTTTAATAATTGTTTTCATAAATCCTTTTGAGAAATAAATATTTTATTTTATTTCTTCCTAGATGTGCATATTTTTGAAATTTCCATGTGGGCTATTATTCATACAAACTAATTTTTCTTTTAGGATTTCTAGCATGCATCCAACATAGAAAATGATGTCATGGTTTTCTTATGCAAGTTTGAAGGTAGGTTTGGGAAGGTTCATGAGTGGGCATGCATTTAGTTGTGAAAGAATCATAGTAATAAAGTCATTTAAAGTAGAAAACAATTTGAATCTGAAATTTTTATATGGACTTGTATATGACTTGGAAGGCTCATGTTACATGTGTCAAAAAGTGAGCAAACACCTATTTGGATGGAATTTTCAATGCACATGAATTCTGTTATTTATAAATAGGATCATGTTAGTGGATGAAATTTAACCATACCACGTGTTATTGGCATGAAAACTATTAGGACCAATGAATTTTGTGTGTGCATGCATAAGAATTAGGACAAACTATAACAAAAGTAAGCATAAACCCAAGTCTAACCATGCAACATGATCATCTAAAACAAAACCACAAAAGAAGTAACAAAAGTATTCAAACAATTATTGTGAACATGGAAAGATTAAAGGCATGAAACAACAAGGCTAAAACATAAAATTGTACATCAAACTAATATTGAAAGCATTAAAGATAATTTGGGGAGGGGGAGGGTACTTTTATATATATGCTTGTTTGGGGCCATAGAAGCTTGCATGTGGCCAATGTCTAATGAACCTTCATAATTATCTATTTTGGATGAAAAATGGAAGGTGATGAATGAGTTTCATTCACAAGTGATGAACTAAATAAATAAAATACCCAAGTTTAATATTTAATTATATAATATTGATACATGCTGAAATAAAGATTGAGATGTCATATGTGTTAATGTCACATAGATAATACATGCTCATCAAATCTACTAGATGCAAGAAATTACATGTAAATTTCAAGAATGAAAATCACAATGAAATTGACAACACGGATGATAAATGGTGCTCCCCATTTCCCCCATACATGAGAACATCGGCTTTGATGACTAGTTTTGTTATCGTATATACTTTTCACTTTGTGTGTGCAATGACAAACAACATGGTTGTTCATGGTGGAATGGAATGTACCAGGCACACTCCATAACATAATGGATTTTTCACCAATGATCATTAGGTCAAGTAGACCCAAGAAGACTTGTCCATTGTGCCTTTTTAAGGGGACTAAAAAAAGGGTAGAAAAGGCCCATATGAAATCCCATTATGTCTCTAGTTCAAACACCCAATTCATCAATTCACACATATGGTCAAATTGGTTCCTCGATGTACATTGTTGGATCCATTTGACTAACATGACTATTGATGATGCCCCATGTGCTTGAGGGATATTTGGCAACAAGGTTGAGTGTGGTACATGATGTTTGCACATGGTGTGTTAATGGTGCATCAACTTGTGAAGGCTGGTTTGAAGAGGCCATTGTACTAGGTATATGTACAAAGAATTTATCTAAAACCATTATGTATTGTGCAATGGCAGTTTGTTTGTTGTGGATGGGAGCTTGACTTAGTTGCATCACCTATATGATCCAAGGAGTGGTAACACAAAGTCCATTATTTCGACCGTCAACTTTGAATGTATCATTGCCTTTGAATGAAAACTAATCAAAGTTGTTTTTAAAGTTTCAATTGGCTAGAAATAGTATTTAAAAAAACCATGATAAACAATCAGTTTTTTTGCTTGTTTATGGCACAAACAAGCAATTACTCCAACAAATTACTAAAATATATCACATCAAGCAAATGGTTGCAAAAGCTTAACTTTGGACAACAACTAGGTAACACCATTTAACAAATTTTGAATTTTTTTATTAAAAAAAGGATACCTCTATATGGTTTATTATCTAGTAAAATGTATTTAGATACTAATTCAAACTGAAGTATACAAAAGTACTTGAAACCTATATATATAAATAATTTTTTTGACAATTAACTGAATTAATACCTCCCAAAAAATAGAATTATTAAATTAGCCTCTTCTAAATCCCCACTATTCCAGCTTTTGATGTTTAATTTCAAAAATTTCCACACCGTGCCCAGTGTTTTTCTTTTCTTTTGAATTTTGTGATGTTGCTGCACTAGCAATCATCCACAACAATATTTAGCCATGTTTGGCTATAGACAAGCTATGAAAGTAGAAATTACTGAAATCCTTTTATTTTCGGCTACTTGCTTGAACAATGTACAGAAATATGGTGATTTTTGAAGATCTTTTTTTGAATTTTTTGACCAAATTGGCAAAGAATCGCCACAGAAAAATATAAATAATAAATAATAAAATAAGAAACCACTGATTGTGGCATCCCATTATTACCATGCTTTTGTGCATGTGTGACATTATATTATGTTGTAAAAAGTTGATTTTTTAAAAACTCAAAAATATCAGATTTTTTTTATATCTCAAATACAATGTGTGATATGCATGTTATAAACATGTGTCATCCATATTTTTATGTCCAATATGTTAAAAATTTAATACCAATGATATGATTTTTTTAATTAAATCCCGATTTGGGTTTAAACTATTGAAAGGGAACATATGGTCGATTCAATTATAACATGAAACAACTCATGAGATATGTTGCTTAAACTCTTAATCATATTTTGGCACCGGTGGATGAAAAAGGATACATGGTATGAAAAGCCTTTTGAAATAAATAGGTCCATAATTTGATTCAATTACCTACCAACATTGATTTCCATACATCACAACCATTTTTTATTTTATTTTTCAAACTTCAAAATTATATGTCATGAATATTAATTCACATGTCATTGAGAATATCTTAAAGATTTGTTTGTTTATTAGAAAAACATTTCATCACTCACATGTGATTTTTCATCTAATATTTTTTCAAATTATTGGGTTCATCTGTTTTGATTAGAAACATAATATATCCTAAATAACTCAATATGATAATAGCATAAACACTTGTTTTATTTTTTCCCTAGCCAATGGGCCATGTCACATAGTTCATTAGTCTCATACGTTGTGTAATTATTTTCCAAACCGTAATTTGATGTTTATCTATCTTAATCGGTGCCCATCAAATTGATGTGGGCCATCATTTTGCTTGAAAATGGCATTAATGTGTTGTCATTTTAATTATTTCAATTGTATTTCATGGCTTTGGTAGGTGGCAACTATGGTTTATGTAGTAGTGTTTTTCTTTTTGGGTGTGAAATTTCATCAAAATATGGAAAATATAAATTTCACCCTCCAAATGGAATATTCTGTTACAATATTCTCTCTTTTTTTTCTGGAAAAAAAAAATGTTAAATTTTGGGGGGAAAAAAATTGATTTTTTTGGGGCCACATTTGGACTCTGATTTTTCATTTGGTAGCATTTTTTAAACTATTTTTAAAAAATATTTAGATAAGTTTGAAAAACATGTTGTCATTTAATTTTTAAATCCCTCAACTTCGGATGCTAGCCACAAATGTAGGCTACTAAGGTGCACAATTAACCTTGTTTTGTGTGCGAGGTGAATTTTCGGTGTTACTATTTGGTTGTGGTAATGATCTAAATGGGATTTTATTATTACATATAGGTTTGTAAGGAGTCAAAACTAACCATTGGTTAAGAACTTGAGCTATGTCATACAAATCACAACATGTTTCCATGACCTTAAGGTTACTTGTGGTTATGTGTAGTTCATGACATGCATGTTAATTATGGTTCTCACCTTACTCTTGGTTTTTTGCATATGGCATTTGTTGGCCTTGCCTTGTAAAGCATGGATGTTGTGTTGAAAATCATTATAGAGTATAGTAGCTTCAAGGGATTTTGGTTGTAAGAAATTCACATTCATCTTTTGACATTTTGTTTTCTCTACCACCTCCTCACATGTGCACCTCCTAGCCCAACCGACTTTGTCACCACAAAACTAAATATGAAAATACTTTCTCCAAAAATGGTTATGGTACTCATCATGCGCAAAAAATTATGTTATTTTTTGCAAAATGTGATAATGTAATTGAAAACATTCAAATACACATGTCATGAAAAAAAAAATGTTTTTTCTTTTCTTTTTGGTTTGAATTTTTTCACAAATGTGAAAAATGAATATGAAAAGAGAATATTTGGTCAAATTTTCTTTTTGGAGAAAAAAGTCATAAGAGTTGCCAAAAATTAAAAATCATGTTGTGACATTTCCCTATTGGTTTTGGTTTGGTAACAAAATTTTCAAATGATTAAATAGGTTCCTAGAACATGTCAGCATTTAATTTGAGATCTCTTTTGGGTTCCTCATAACTAATGTGATGTTAAACTTTTTTTTTTTAATTATTATTATTATTTTTCTTTTACAACAACATGATGTACCATTAGAAATAGATTTATTTTTTATTTTTTCCCAAGCTATGACCAATTTATCATAAATATCAATTGTTGATATTAAATTAATGGCAAGGCCATTGCACATAACACGCCTTGTTGGATTTGTCAAAATGAAAAGAGAATTCACATCCATGTACACAACCATGTAGGATTTGGGATATACATTCTTAGGTTGGCAATGACAATGGAAAATCTAGTTCAAAATACTTTATCCAAAATTTTAAAAAAAATTTAAGTTGGAAGGAAAATAGAGGAATTTTGGAATATTCAGGATTTTTATTTAATTATTTATTTTTGACATGGAATCTTCAAAGTTAATTTGACAAACATGAGTTGAAGTTGCCCAATGTACTCCCGTAAGTAACGGAGAACGTGAGGGGAAAGCAATGTCAAATGATTTGTGGTTGTTGGGAAGAGGTAGTTGATAATGATATGCACTAGGTTCAATGTTCAATCCCACAAGGGTTGAGGGTTGCTAAATGTTAAGGTAACATTTTTCAATTTAGATCTTGCATGGTCAAATTTTTACTTGTGTGAGTTTATTATGTACATAGCTTGGAGAAGGGGACACAAAGAAAGATCACACATAAAAGCTTTTTGTGTTGTTCTTTTTGTTTGGATTCCGAAATCTGATAGCACTCCAACTCTTTGGTTGGTATGGTTGTCTTGTGGATGGAATTTGGAGCAAAACTTGACATGAGTTGTTTCATTCATTCATGTGTTCCATTCCCGGTGGCGGCGTCCATGCATTCATCCAACCAAACCCATCATCTTATATAAAGATAGGAGCCTGCCACTCAGGAGGAGCATGAATGAATGACAAACTGCAGCTTTTTCTGGAAGAGAAAATCAGAAGCAACTGGAATTTTGTCCTAAAGGACAAGAGCCAGAAGACACATTGCCTTAGTCAGCCTTCTTCACAAGTAAGAAGAGCCTCTTCACCATAGGTTGGGCTCTATGTAAGTCAGATCTATGCAGATCTAGGGTAGTTCAGGGCAGTTGAAAGTGGGGTTACGTAAATAGGAGAAGCAAAAAGAGGGTGAAGTCACTCAATATCCCATAAATGAGCATTAATGTGTCAATGTGACACAATACATTGACACAATGCATCCATGAATGGTGTCACATTGTTCTTTCTATCTCAAGGTTTGAGCAGTTTTGACCTTACTTTTAGGTTAAATAAAAACCAACACTAGGTTTACCCATTGTCAAAAAGTATAGTAATGGTAGATATGCTCACCCTCTTCAAAGAGATGATGGGTTTGAAAGTGGTGTGAGACCACAAGACATGCAAAACAAGTCATTATGTGCAGTACTTGTACACACAACTGCAGGACAATGTAGATCTCAGAAGACAAGCTCAGACAGAGCTCATACAATGTAGATCACAAAAGACAAGCTCAGACAGAGCTCATCCAATGTAGGTCACAGAAGACAAGCTCAGACAGAGCTCATCTAATGTAGATCACCAAAAGACAAGCTCAGACAGAGCTCATTAGGCTAGTGGGTGTGTTTAGTATCTTGCAAAAATGGATGAGCTCTATGTTAATCACATCAATGTAAATGTAAATCTACGGCAATGCGAAGGATGAATGGTAAGTGGTCAGGAAACGGTTTTCTGTTAGCTCAGTTGCTTTTAGTTTTCTACCTACCTACTAACAACCGCCAAGCAGCAGGTAGTTAGTAGTCAGGTAGTGAAAACAACAGTCCTTCCTTCCCTATTAATAAACCATCTAATTTACCTACTAGTTACCTATTTTCCTGCCTACTTACCTACATATGAAACCTACTTCCTACAGAAGAGGTTGGGACAACATTGAAATCCAACCAAAAAAAATAATCTATACATGCATTGGAGGAATACCAAAAAAATTGTGGTTCCCTTGTTGCTAAGTTACAAAAAAAATGAAAGAAGTTGAATAATCACTTTCAAGTGCCATTCTATAATCTATTCTTTGGAGTATGATTGAATCTTCAATTTTCTCAAAATCTTGCCAAAAGGTTTATAGTCATAACATAATGGATACATCAATCCATAAACTAATACGTGAATTGGACTTTCAAAGTGGTCACAATAGTAATGAATGCACTACCATTCAATTGGTATGAACAAGAATGCAACATGGTTTGTCATTAATTTACTTAATGAAGGTTTGCAACATTCTACTAGCCCTTGTTGTAAAATTAATGACCACATAGGTGCTCATGTCATCCCAACAATAAAAGATTAGGAAAACAAATGAACAAAACACATTTTTGGGGTTGAAGACAAAAGACAAATTATGACGATTGTATCTTCAACTACAAACATGGTTTTATTTGCCTTTCAAATTGTGTTTGAACAAGTACTACTCATCACTATTTGCTAGCCTTTTAAAATGAAAGAAAAGACAAGTGATTGAATTTAGGTTGGGACCTTACATTCAATGCAAACCATTGGTCAATGTTGGGAACATCAAAATAGTTCATCTATAAAATAATGCTACCATACATGTGCATTCAAACAACATTAACTCATGAGCATGAACAACGAACAAGTGAGCTTGAAGGAATCTTTTTGGATTTGTTTCAGTCACATAAATAAAATATTAATGGAATATACCATGCCACATCAAACGAATTTTTGATGACATGGACAAATATTTTGCCATGTGGCAATCTTTTGAACTTGGATGGAATTTGGAAATGGATTGAAGTTGACAAGGGATGAAAATTTTGGATCATTCAAAATGGATGAAAGTTTGTAAAGTAGGTTGGTAGTTGTTCAAGGACTTTGCATAATTTTCTTGAAGTTGCATTATGGGACAAAAACCATGTGGGTAACATTTTCCTAGATAGACTACTATTTGACCAAGAAAATTCCAAAATAAAGTTAAATGAAAGAATTTTGTAATTTGGGAAATGTGTATATCAAATGTATTTTCCATCTCCATCAACAACAATTAGTTATCCCTTTTGCCTTATGTTTGTAATTTTAAATAATACAAACCAACTTGCCTCTAAGATTTATAGTTTTAAATATTTATTTTTTGTGTATTTTTTAATTAAAACTCAACAAAATGACTAAAATAGACTCGCTTTGACTCCACATTCATGAATATAGGACAAATGTTTATAGATATAATGTCTTGTCCATTTGAACATGACACAACAAATCTACCATTTTGGATTGTGGATCACACTTTAAATGGGACAAAAGTTGAATCACTTAACACAATTAATTAAACATTAAACTTCATTCCAACTTGAAGATTCAACTTGGATGTTGAATGAAGTATTTTGTTTATTCATAATATATTGCATGTTGTAAAATGTAATACATTGTGTTTACAATGCATGCACTTCCTGCACCCACCCAATGAACTTACCATCATTGTGATAAAGTCCATGCAAATGTAAATGGGAAAAAAGTTTCAATTGTCACCTCATTTTAAATTTATTTTTGGGTGGCACCAAAGGTGATGATGTAAATGAATCCATACCCTAGTCAAAAAACCTATATGAGTGGCAAACAATTGTTTGTAAAGCGCAACCAACCTCCCACATGTTTTGATGTTGATTTAAGAAACTTGAAGGTCCCAAGGTGTTGGATAGTTTTATTGTTGAAAAATTTGGCCAAGAATTTGCATTCAACAATTGATGCATAAAGACATTAAAACTTTCACTACCAAAAAAAATTCCAAGGAAAGCATTTGTGTTGTTGACAAAAACTAAAACCAACTTCTTTAAGCCTTATCATCTCATTTTGATTCAGATTTGCCCCATCTTGGATAAGCTATAATGTAGGCATATGGGGTTATCATCAACATATTTCCTTCACAAACCTCCCACACGACAATTCAAATTGTTGTGATGGAATTAAAACATGTGGCGCTCACAAGTAGCACCTCTGAAACCATACCACCAACCATCATAACATGGATTAGGAATGCCAATAGTGTTTTTTTTGTATGATTTTGGCCATGCAATCATGTTTGATGTTATTTTGTGAAACAAAACATTGAGTGTTGAACTTCAAAGGATATTGATAAATACACCAAACACCATGACCACAAGCATTTTCACACACTTTAATACCATTGTGTGTTAGAACAAGAATGTCATATCTTACATTGGCAATGGACTAACCATCAAGTACATGTGAACTAATGTTGATGCGAACAAGAATTGTGTTGATTCTCCAACGAGAGAAATTAACATCATCATGTGTGTGAAAATCCCCCTTTAACCTTAGGGGAAGATTTGGACATCGTTTTTGGGATCCAAATACTTTTTCACCCCTCAAGTGCAACATCCTTGATGTATATGAAAAGCCCAAGGCATACTTGCAATAATTGTGGCCACTTGCAATGGGTTTCCAAATTAGCTAGTTTTTTACAAATGAAGTTCATTCCCATATGGACCTAAACTTGATTGACTATTGTTCAAGTGCTCCTTATATAAGGAACTATGTTTGAAAACATAAACAATCATTGGAAGTGATAGTGTACAACCATGCACCTTTTTACCTAGATAACTAGAGCCAAATGTTACACATTCTTTTTAGTAAATTGGCATGTCTACAAGTTATTCCATTGTGAACTTTTGCAAACAAGCAAATGTAAGAAATGATGCAAATGTTACAATGCAAAAGAAGTGAAAAAGGTTATCCATAATGAAATTGATAAAATATTGGAAGGAATTTTACATGCTACAATGAATCTTCCCCATTACTAACATAGAAGTGCACAAAAGTGCGAAAAGTTCAACTAATTATTGAGTTTGTGAATCACACTTGAAGTACCACCAACATTGAATTGCAACTTATAAAACATCAACATCCTCCAAAGAGATCAAATTTTTATAAATTTGTAGCACAATGCTTTGTGTTGATTTTGGAACTTTGGTGCAATCAATAGCTTGGTGTTTTTGTTAAGTGATAGAGTCCAATGAAACAAACAAGTCCATTCTTTGTCACTAAAAGAAATCCCCCAAAATTCAACCAATGCATTTGCAACTACATGCAACTACTTGTCATTTGCAACTATTTTGCACCTTTGACCATTCTTATAACTATGCTACAATTACATTTGTGATTAATGACTTTTATATCCTACATTTTAGGATTTTTTCATCCATGGTCATGCCCATATGTCCCATTAATTACAATGGAACAAAATTTAATTATACCACTAGGGTGTCAACATAGCCCCTAGTGGTATATATAGGCATATTAAGATTTTTTTGAAAGGTATGTGTACTTTTGTTAAGTTCTATTAGGGATATGGGGGTATGTTTCCATTGGTATATTTACTAAATTACATTTAGTTTGTATTTCAACAAAGTAATTATGTATTAACCTACATATGCTTGTCTACCTACCTTCTGACTTATTTTTACCTACTTACCTACCTACTTAATTTTAATGAGTTAATATTATTTTTATTTATTAATTTAATAAAATTCATCAATAATTATAACTAACTCATTAGTTAATTAATTATTGGTTATTAATAATTATTTTATTTAGAAAATATGAATTATTATTTTAAAATTATAATAATAAATTATGAATAAATTATTAGTTCATTTATCTATTTGTGAATTATTAATTATTAATTTATAACTAAATAGAAATATTTAATTTATTATGATATAGGAATTAATCAATAATTAGTTAAATAGTTAAATAGTTAGTTAATTTCTAAGCTATTTAGTCATATAATTTACAAAATATAAAAAGAAAACAAAAGACATGAAATAAACTTTCTAAATACAACTTAGTTGGAACTTTTTTTTTCCCCATATGTTTTGTCATTTTGTTTCATCTTGAGAATTATATAATGAGGAGGTTTTGTCTTATAGTTTCATATTTTAAAAAACATGTGTCATTTGGGATGAACCAATCAAAGGAACTTAAACCTAAAGGTTAAACCTAAAAAAATTAATGATATTTACCTACCATTTACCCTATAACATACTTATTTCCATAACCTACCTACCTACTTACTTAATTTTAGATACTTAGGTAGGTAGGCAATTTAAAAAGGTATCTATGTTTGATACCTACCTACTTAAATATTGATTTTAATTTGATTTTCTAAATTAAAAAAATATTTGTATTATGCCACATGTCACAATCTAAAACCATCTAAATAAACAATGAGGATCCATTATCTATTTGTAAAACAAAACTTCCTAACATTTCCAAACATTTATTCACAATGTAAAGACCTCATGTGGCTTTTGTAATTCATTGATATTTCTTGACTTATTGTGTACAAACTCTAAATGCTTATACCTTGAACAAAGAGGTAAGCCACATTCCTTTCCTTTTCTAGTTGCATCATATTTTAGATGTAACCATTTCATTTTATTGGAATATTTTAAATAAGCATACAATTGTAGAAATGACTATATAGTCTAAAACCGGCCTAAGATATAGGTTTCAAACTAATTATCATATGTGAGATTCATTGTTTACAAAACGTCATTAAATTCAAAGACATGGGATAATCTATTCCCATACTAGCGAGTGCTAAGAATAGGTAAGGATGCAAAAATATTTATGTATATTTGATTAGTTTGTCATTGGAAAATGATGGTTGTTAGGTTTGAACTTATTTAGAAGAGCTTTAAAGACGATTATTTAAAAGAGTTTCATACTACCAAACAAGGGTTTTGACATATAGATATGACGTAAACTCCTTAAAATGGAATTCTTTTTATTTTTGCACATGCAATTTATTTTTCTTCCATCGCCTTTCTACATATGTTTTCATCCATGGTGTCTTTCAACATGGTTTGCAAATAGAAACCAATTTTGGATGGGAAGAATTGGTTTTTAGGCCACTAGTTCTTGGGACACGTGACATTACCATCCAACTCCTCCCAAGCTAGACAAAGTTAAATACTATGGAGGTATTTGAAAAAATAAGATATCACCAAAGAACAAACCCAAAATGTTTATCCTTTTGTGCAAAATGATTTCCATGCTTATCATTTAGCCCAGTTTACAAATCAATATTCTAAAATGGGGACGTGTTTTCCATGTAAGATACCATGAAAGGGCTAAAATGTTATACGTTTCATTCACAAATTGGCAAGGTGGGGAGGAGTTCATGTGGACAATATGAAGGGACTTGGAACATTCATTAGCATTTTCAAAATGAAAAGTTTAATCGTTTTCTATAAGATGATTCAAACTTGAAAAGTACTAAAAATATATGTTCTAGATGTTTGGTATTGAAATCACCACTTGTAAGTTTGGTTGCCATATATCAAATAGGTGCACCTTCATGGTCCATTGTGGCATGTCGATGTTGATTCCAATGTTTTAAATATAAATGCGAGATTAGTGGATCTTCTTATTACCATGAAAAACCCTAATAAGTAAACATACAAAACGTCTCAACCTTACATAATGAATCAATCATAATTGACTAATTTGATTCCTTTTAATGAATATTGTTATGTTTTCACATGTTTGTTGAATATGACCATGTGAAGTTTCACTTTGTGTGTGAATTCTTTTGAATTCAAAGCATTGACAATATTCCATTGGCATGATCACTATGGCAAAATGTGTTTTTCAGGATTAGGACAGAATGCAATTATTGTCTTAATGTAGTCATATACTTGTAATGTGACTGTGTGATTTCAAATACAACTATAAATATTTACTATTATAATCATGACTAATGACTAATAATCATGTGCATTTAATGTTGATCTTATTTGTAACACACCTTTACGAAAATTAACACATTGTCATGCATGTGTCATTGATGTGAATGATATTGTATATATTTTTATATATTTTTTGAATTTGTTGCAAAAAAATTATTCTCAAATTTCTTCACTAATGCATGTAAACAAATTTAATTTAGTTGAAATAACATAATTTAACCTAGATTAACACAATTTAATCTATTTTAATTTACTTTGACATACTTTGTTTAATTTGGTGTAGTTTACCTTAATTAATTTAATTAAACCTAGTTTAATTAAATTTAACCAAACTTCACTTTGTTTATCTTTATTTGACATATTTTAACAAATTTAATATTTTTATTTTTTAATCTAAAAATACTACTTAATTTATTGTATTTTAAAATAATTTAACATCATTATCTTAATTTAATTAAATGTAACCAAGTTAAACCAAGTTTAATTAAATTTAGTCTATTTTATTTTATTTTAACTTATTTTAATCTAAATAACACAATTGAACCTAATTTATTTTAATTAGTTCAATTTAACTTTGGTTAATTAGTCTTAACCCAAATATTTCAATTTTAACATAGTTTTATCAAGTTTAACCTAAATAGATTAATTTAGCCAATTTTATCCTAATTTAGTAGTATCCATATTTATGAATCGAATTCCACATCCTTTCAATCACATGTTTGGACACATTGACCTTAAATTATTTTAACAAATTTGTGAATAATCCATGGTGTGATGGGGGTTTATAGTAGGTTCAAGATTCGGAGGTTGCTTCATTGCTTCTATGAATGCTAGGTGTTGCAAAACATTGAAAGGGACGTTTTTTTTTAAAAGAAAGTTGTTCACTTCTTGTTTTCTAGGTGAATTCAACCCCTCAAGCAATGAAACTTGTTGAAAGGTTCAAATGTCATCATGTGTGGATTTATTAAAACCTTTTGTGTTGTTTATAAGCAAGGTGCAAATTCTAGTCCTTTTCCACTTGAAATGACAAAGTAAATTTTCCCTCCATCAAAGGACTTGACATTTCAATGGCCATTTTATTCACCCATTAAGGGCTAAGGCTAATACTTCCATGTTGTCTAATGGTGAAAAGACAAATCTATTACATTAGGCATATAAAGCCTTCATTCATTGTTGTGACCTTGAACACACTCCAATTCCAGTTCGCCCATTGTCATCATGTCAGTAGCCCAAATGGAAGAACATTCTATCCTTGTTGTACAAAATGGCATTGTTACAGAACCTACATTCGATTTTACATGGCTTGTCCTATGGCATCAAATACCATGGACCCTACACGTTTCATTTTCCCACCATAAAAAAAGACATAAGAACGATAGGTTTGATTAGTGGAATCAGGGTATGCAACAATATGGTCAGAGTCGACCTTCATAGTAACAATTGAAATTCAACACCAATTGAAAATGTAATATGACAATCTAAAACTTCAAACACTTATAAAAGTTTCACCTTTCCTTTCCAAGGTATATGCCAATGGTTGCTTGTTAAACAACACAAAGTGCACACACCTCAAAGGAAAAAAATGAGTTTAAATTACAAGATTTTTATTCCAAACACAAGCAAATTTCATTGCCAAATCAATGGTGGAGATCAATAGAATCATTTAACACATGAAAATTTGAAGTTTCAATTTCAAACAAATTTGTTGTAAGCATGACATTATTATTTGGTGCACTAGACCTAAACAACTTACATAATTAGGGGAAGGAATCCATGCTTTAGTGATTGGTGATTTTGACCCACTATTATAACTTGTATATGATTTGGGCAACATTGTGGAATTAGACACAAGGTAGAGAGTGGTTGGGAAATTGATGTGTTCATGGTAAAAATGAAATATTGAAATATAGATGAAAGACATGAAAAATGGAGCATAACCTCATTGAGAAAACCTTCAAACAACAAATTTCCAAAACTCAAAATATATGAAGATTAAAAAAAAAACTTTCATCACATAGAAATCATTTTGTTTCATGGCTTTCAACTTATGGGAATTTTGACTATACATTACACAAGTGGCAAATAAGGAAACTCATAAATCACAAATAATGAACAACACAGAAAAAACTAAAATTGAAGCCATGAAATTCACTTCTTTTCAACAATGCAACTACTTTGGTCCATTTGTTCAATGTTGGTTAGCAAATTGATGACTACCATCAACATCTTGAACTGTGTATTGCCTCCATCACATTTGTGTATTGTGCCTTGCCCTATTACATTTTTTGCATATTTCCAAAGTTGAACTGATTATTCCAATAAATTTACAAAAATCCATGTACAATTAGACAATCAAATAAAAAAATTTATGGCAATAAAAAATTCGCAAAATCATGATTCACATCACATAATGCACTTGCAAATTGTAATTTTGCATTGAAACATGAAAGCTTGAAATAAGGAGAAAATGAAAACCAATTGAATTGCCATTTCAACTTTCAAGAGTAGCATTGAAGCACCATTCAAGACTCGAAATGAGACATTCTAAATGATGCACATTGTGCACTATGCATGTAACAAAGTTGTCAACTTCCAAATTCCAACTTGCAAATTGGAACCTTGAACCTAAGTCCTACAAAGTAAATTTCATAAAATATTTTGCAATCATGGAGAATAGCAAATTAGATTCTAATAATCCAATGTGAGTGACAAAACAAAATGGTGGTGAAAGAAATGCATTTAGTAGATCAACAATCCAACGATTCAAGCTATTGAACGAATGGTATTTGGCACCAAAAGGTTGTAACACTACTAAAAAATGTGTTTTAGTTCATTCTGGGTTTCATTAGATTTTTGATTGAATTTGGACATTTTTACTTAATGAAATTGTTTAACCCCCTATTGAACCGGGACTAGTTGCTATGGACAATGACTTGTTTCAGTAGTACCTAGTGAAACAACGTTATTCTCAAATGAAATATAAATTTATCAAACCATTCACTTGTTAGTCAATTAACTAACTGGTATGGAAATCAATTAAATTTTAATTATTTAATATATAACATTATTGATAATTTCATGATTGTTAAAGCCTATTATATTGACACATGTCACTACATACATTAGGTTAAAAACCTAACCTAAGTAGGTAGGTAGGCCACGTAATTAACCTAGGCACCTATTATAAGAATTTGATAAGAGAATATTTGATCAACATACCATTATTGATCACACATAACGCCACTCATGAAGTTTGATCCTTTGACTTTTGGAATGGAGGCAAACACCCTTACCATTAAACCACTCATTTGTTGTGATAATATGTTACATTACATTTTATTTATCAAATATTTCATTTAAAACATTACAAAAACATAAAATTTGAAAATTCATATCTTATTGAAATTTTGTTCAAGTGTAATGATTCGAGTTTATTTATTTTTTAAAATCAATGATGTACATAATTACATTTATTTTATTTTGAAAGTTTAAAATCATTTGAATAAAAAAACGTTGAATATCATTATTCAATAACATTTCAGTGACCATTCTTTTGAAAAATAATAATTTAATAAATGGATAATTTTTTTGCTAATGTAATAATATTACCTATGTTAAGCTACTTTCAATTATTATATGACTTGTTTTCATTAATCTAAATTATTTCACCCTACATTATTTACGATTATTTATGGCTATTTTCAATTACTTTTGATTATTTTTGGCTATTTCACTTGAGGTTACTTTTGGTTATTCTAAGTTATTTTTGGCTATTTCAATTTATTTCACCTTAAGCTATTTCCAGCTATTGTATTTTTAATTATTATTTTATGTTATTTTTGTCTATTGTAAATTATTTTAGTTTAGGTTACTTGTTGGTATTAGAAGTTATTTTTGGCTATTGAAGGTTATTTCACTTTATGTTATTATTGGTTAGTTCATTTTAATTTTTTTTTCTATTATAAATTATTTCACCTTAGATTATTTTTGGCAATCCTAAGCAATTTTAATATATGGCTATTGGTTCATTTTTTATTAGTGCCATTGGTGGTTATTAATGACTATTGATACCTATTATATTTGTAGTTATTAATGGTTTTTAGTGGTTATTCTATTGATAGTTATTGGTGGTTATTCTATTAATGGCCATTAGTAGTTATTTTATTGGTGGTTATTAGTGGTTATTTTATTAGTGGTTATTCTATTGATGACTATTAATGGCTATTAATGGCTATACTATTAATGACTATTGGTGCCTATTTTATTAATGGCTACTGGTGGTTATTTTATTTAATGGCTATTGGTGCTTATTTTATTAATGGCTATTGGTCGTTATTTTATTAATGGCTATTAGTGCCTATTCTATTAATGGTTATTGGTCATTATTCTATTAATGGCTATTGGTCGCTATTCTATTAATGACTATTACTTCGTAGTTTATTAATGGTTATTGATGGATATTCTATTAGTTGCTATTGGTGCTTATTAATGGTTATTATATGAATGACTATTGGTAGCTATTCTATTGGTGGATATTGGTGATTATTAATTGGTATTATATTAGTGGCAATTGGTGGTTATTATATTAATAATTATTGGTGGCTATTGGTGGTTATTTTATTAGTGGTTATTTATGGTTATTTTATTAATGGTTATGAATGGTTATTATATTATAAATTATTGTTGGTTATTATATGTTATATTATAACTATTGGTGATTATTTTATTATAAATTATTGTTTGATATTCTACGTTATAATATCATAAGCTATTGGTAGTTATTATATTGTAGGGTATTTAAAATTATTTTTCATAGGTTATTATTTTCTATTCTAAGTTATTTTTACTTTATGTCATTATATTTTGTTTCAGATTATTTTAAGTTATTATAGTTAGGATAAAATAATTTATAATAACATAAAGTAAATTGATTTTGAATAACTTAAAGTGTAACTTGAAATAACATATATTAATTTAAAATAAAATAACCTAAAATATAGCCTAAAGTTAGTTGAATAATTTAATTTATAATAACTTAAAAGCTTATAATAAACTAGTTAAGATACCTTAAGGTAAAATAACATATAATAGCATGTAATAACATAAAATATAAATTAGAATAACTAAAATAAATTAAAATAATATAGGGTATATTATAAAGTAGCATAGATAGAATATTTTTAAAACATAGAAATAAACCTATTTATTATAATAAATTGTAATAGTGAATTATGTTAAGTAGTTATGAAACATGATGTTTACATAGTGATGTTATAGTGAAATTAGTAAAATGCAATGAAATTATTTCATTTTTAAGGTCCCATAATAAATTGCACCCCACTTTGGTAGTAGTGCAATAGAACTAATGGGTTGTGATGAACTTTGGAACTTTAATTACAAAACGGTAACACAAAAGGTTTTGGAATTGCCTTAATGAATGTTTAGTTAGTGACAATCTTTCGTAGTTTGGACACAATCTAGCAATAACATTTTTCATCGAAAATTAGGTAGGACGATATTTAGTGAATGTTTCTTTTATGGCTCATTATGGTAATCCTACAAAAGGTGAAAGTTTGCCTCAATAAATGTGAAGGAAAATAAGCGTGATCAAGAGAATGTTTGAATTGATGCTTTGAATTATTTTGAAGAGTTGTTTCAATGAACTAGTATTTAAGTGTTGCATGTTTTTTGCATGTCACCTATGCAAAAGGCTTTCCTTGCACATGTTTTTAACATGAATTTGGAGCTTTGAACACATGTTTCCTTGATTTTATGGAATGCTGCACAAACCTTATCATTTACTTGTGTGACATGTAGCATTGAACACATATTGTAATATTGAATAAAATTTGGAAAGACCAATGGCAATGTTTCTCTTTTTCACAAACAAAAAAAGAAAAGTTCGAATTTTTATTTACAAAAATTGATTATTTTGCTATTTTTATTATACAATTCACCAACATTACTACAAAATGTGGGTGCAGTTCACTAGTCCCTATTCACTAGACCAGTGAATTCACTGCTTTTTTACTAATCCCCATTCACTATAATCAGTGAATTCACTCAAAATCCAATGAAATCACTTGGCATATAGGGACACCTTTTGTTATAGTGCAAATTTTTGATATTGCAAAATAGGAAAAATAAAACCTAATTGGTACACCATCTTTAGTCTAAGTCTCAAATCCAATTTTCATAAAAATGTTAATTTTAGTTTTTATTGATTTCCAATGACAAAAATGACTCCAAATTCAATATCTCACACCTAAGGTCTAAAAATGAGAATGTTACCTCCATGAAGGACTTTCCAATAGTACCAAGAGTATGACAAGGGGTGAGGTGCACTTGTTTCTAAAATTTCAATGCAACAAAACAAAACAAACTACCTTCCTTGATAGTAAGATGTAAGTAGGATGAACCCTAAACCCTAAACCCTAAACCATGATTAGATGCATATATAGGATCCTCATAGTAAAGCAAGAGACAGGGTTTTGGCACATTACTTACTTACTTGTGCTGGTCATAGTTTAGACTAGTTGAGATAAGGTGGTCATCTGATGGTTCCACTTGTGGTTCTGTACCAGAACTAGTACTTGTTTATTGAATGAATGGTGTACAACAAACTTTTGTGCTGTGTTGTTCTACTATGTACTGCACAGGTTGCCATGCCAACCTAACAAACAACAAACCCTCTGTACTGTCTGTAAGGTCCCCACTCTAAGATGGGTGGGGGTGGGGGGGAAGAAAGAGGGGCAGCAGGTACTGGGCAGAGACCAGAAGGAAAAAAAAAAGTGTAGGGTACTGCCCAGGAAGATGATTATTTATAGGCAATCAAAGAGAGAGAAATGGGGAAGGAAAATAAATGGAAGAAAGGTTGTTGAACAAATCACATTTGAGAACAGAGATGCATGCAAAAGACAATCTCACAATCTAACATATTTTGAATAGAATCTAACATTGTTTCATCAAGGAAGGTCACCACAAAGATGCACTGACCATATGTGGATGAAATGTGATCACATCAATGAACCTCAAATGTTGGATAAATTTGTGATAAAATTCGTTGGATGAATTGTACATGGCATGGATAAAGTTAATGGATGAAATCTATACCACATGCGATTGGTCATATTGATGAAACTAACTATTGGAATGGGAAAAACCTCGATGATAATATGAAATTGTGATAAAATTTTGTGGATGAGTTTGACTGCATAGATGCAATTTACCATATGTACCACAAGGATGAAACTAACAAATATGGATGAAATTGGTAACATAAATGGATAATAACACACAGATGAAATTGGATTCACCAACAATTTCATCTGTCATTTAATCTCATTCACTTGAGTCATATTGTTCCATGTGAAAATTTTCATCCATACCAAATGTATTATTTTCATCCATAGGGTATGATGTCATCCATGTGGGGAGTTTCATTCACATTCTTGCAGTGGAGCCATTGGTGGGTTGCCTGATTCCCCAAAAGGCCTCCCATTCATTAAAGCAGACCCGCTTGGTTTATTCTCCTGTAAATTTGAAATTTATAAATTCCTAATTTCCCCTACTTTTTCCCTATCCCAAATTCCAATGGGGAAAGGGTCCATGAAACTATGGTTAGTTTCAAGTCCAAAGGTTATGGCTATGGGCACACCTTTGCCATGAAACTAACCACTCATGCCAAAAGCCTTGTTTGATGTACATAAGAGCTTGACCTAATTTATAATTAAATTAAATTAAATTATATATATGATTTTATTTTTTATTTATTTTTGCATTGGCTACAAAGCATATTTTTAATTTTGGGGATGCCCCCCCTCCGAGGGCATTCCCTTGCATAAAGCTCACTGGCAGATTTATTTATTTATTTTTCATTTTTTTACTATGTTACCCAGAAGACAGCCATTATGTATTATAGGGAGAGAAAAAAAAAAAAAAAACAGCCTGGGCATTTCAAAAGCCTTTTTTTCTTTTGAAATGCCCGACAATTTGCGGAGGAAAGGTTCCACTTGATAATGTGCCCTCCAAACACATAATGAAGTACGGAAAGCCACATTACATTCCATCTTTATGCTCCATAACACCTGCAGCCGAGGGCTTTATTATGCCTACTTGTAGGTGTAAGATGCCTCCTACTCTTGAGGAGTAGGTGTAAGAACCCTTCTATTGAACCATAATTTTGTCTCATGCTTTTACAAATGGGTAAAGCTCATAGCTGAGAGACATTCCCAAAATGTGAGGCTTATTGCCTCATCTTAGGTCTCATATTTTGAGAAAGGCCCCCATCCTAGGGCTTTACCCTACACTTTGCAACTTTTATAGAGGTGCATTCACACTTGGTGTTAGGGACTCTAATGTTCAATTCCCTAACACCATGCTAGTCATTTAGGACTTACATCTACTTCTATGAACATTTTTATGTTAAGCTACCATTCACTTAAACATCAAGCTATCACCCAATTTAACATTGGGTGCCACCTAGGATGCCACCTAGATTTTCATTTAACACTGACTTAACATCAAATGTGAATGCACCATAGTTAGGAGAGATATTGACACATTTAATGTACCGTCCAAATGCGCAAGGAAACACTATTCATGATTTTTAAAAATTTTCACAAAAAATCGTTTGAAAACATGTTGAAATTATATTTATTATTCAGGTTGAAAAAAAGGGAATACTCACCAAAAAAAGAAAACACAATTCATGCTTTTTTTTTTTTCTTTTTTTTTTTCACAAAAATCCTTTGAAAACATGTTCAAAATTATATTTACAATTCAGGTTGAAAAAAAGGGAGTAATTCATTAAAAAGAAAAAGAAAACACTATTCATAATTTTGATTTTTTTCACAAAAATCCTTTGAAAACATGTTGAAATCATATTTATTATTCAGATTGGGAAAAAAAAAAGATAAAAAAAGAAGAAAATATATTCACCCATAAGAAAATACTATTCATGATGAGCATAAAGAATTGGGGAACCAATTTGAGCTTGAATTGTGGATGAAGTTGTCGGTGACAGCAAGAAAGCTGGCTATATTTTCTAGGCTGGGTTTTTTTTTTTTTTTAAATAATTAAAAAAAAAAAATTTTGGAGAGGGGGGGGGGGGGGGGGTGGGCAAAACTCATTTTGGTATTCAAAGTAGTAATCATGTTACACATTTCATTGTTTGTTTGATTGTCTGCTCCATTGATTTAGTTTCTTTCTTTCCGAAAAAGCCAGCCAGATCCCATCCAAAAGCCTACATGATTGCCTAACCGGATCTGACTTAGGGTAAAGCCCGATGCTGTGAGCTTTACCACAATAAAGTCCCGGGTGAGGAGGAGGAGCTGAGCATCACCATTGTTGGTCTTTGGCTACCGAGGCAAGAAGGATATCGTGTTTACATTCATTCTAGAGTATAGTAGCTTAAGGGATTTTGGCCCCCCCTAGGTAGTAATAATAATAATAATAATACTAGGTCTATTTTTATATGAGGATTTTTGAAACATGATATTTTGGCTTGTGTTGAGACTTGAGATTAGTTATAATAGAGTTATAATATGTTGAAAGGATTTTGGTTTCTTTTAGAGGATTTTTGGAAAGATTAGGTCTATTTTTTGCTATGGTGAAATATTTGAGTTTTCATGATTCTTCTTTTGCATTTAAGATATACATTTTAATGTAAATGGCAAGGTCACAGTGTGACACACCCCTTGTTTACCAGGTAGCTTATTGAAAACATAAAATTCATCGATTATCAAAGAAAAACCTCAAGTATAATTTGCCTAGTTTTTTTTTTTTTTTGGGTAATAACCTTAGTTATGCATAAAGGTCAATTCTCAAATAATTGATTGAGAACTGCCAATTATAATTGCCGATTACACATTGGTTATAGAATTTTAATAAATAAACAAATAAATAAATAAATATCCTTTTTTTGGTTTTCTATCATAAATATATTTAGTGTTTTAGGATTGATTAAATACCTAGATGATAACCGGGTCATCTGCGTAAGTTATTAACATTTGAAAATTCCAAACTAGGTAGGTAAGTAAGTTAGATACTGATTTTCCCCAAAAAAATCAACAATCAATTGGTCCATTATCAATAACCTGGTTGATACCCAAATGTTTTCCCGATAATCAACCAACCTTGGTTATTACTGGTGGAGACTGGTTATTTCTTTTTTTTAATAACCACTGGGTATCACAATGGTTATCAATATAAAAAATAAACACCCAAAAATATGGGTGCCAAGTACGTTATCACAAAACATATCATAATAACCGTTAGTTATGCGTAAGGGTAGGTTATCAAATAACTAGCTAATGACCACTGGTTAACCTGCTGGTTATGGGACTTAAAAAAAGTAAAAAATGTTATTATTTCTCTTTTTTAATTTTTTAAAATTAGTATTTAAAGATTGACAACCTACCTCATGATAATTGGGTCATCTAAGTAAGTAAGTTATTAGATTTTGAAAATTAAATACCAAGCAGTTATCAATTTAATTAGTTATCCAAAAAAAAAAAAACCGGTTAGTACTAACCACCTTGATAACCGCGTCAAAACTCAATAACCGGCCAACACTGATTATTACCATAGTAGGTAGTAAAATCACAACATGAGCTAACCATGGTGGCTACATATGGCAATGCTAGGCTAACCACAGTGATTAGCTAGGCAACTGGAATGAACTAGTGCTAGTGTGTCATTAGCAGTAGGCAGTAAAAACAGAACCCCTGAGCTAACCATGGCGGTTACCATGCTAGCCTAGCCCCAACTACGGTGGTTAGCTTGGGTAACCATAGTGGTTAGCTAGGGAACAGGAGTGAACCAGGGCTATAATTGGGGTTATTAGTAGCTAGTAAACAAGACCGTGAGCTAACTATATGTGTGGTTAGCTAGGCTAACCATAGTGGTTAGACCAATCATCTAGTAGTATACCCATCTCAATCTGAGGCATATATTTGCTTCATACCCGTTAAAAACCAATCTTGGACCCAATAATACCATTACGAGTTTGGTATGGAAAAAAGGGGGAAATTCTTTTTTAAAAAATCTCATGGGGACCAGGACCAGACTGGTATGTCATAAAATAATAAATAAAGAAAGAAAGAAAGAAAGGAAGGAAGGAAAAACACCTGGCAAAGGAACAAGAGAAGAACAAAAAGAAAAAGGATCCAAGTCCAAACAAAAGACGACACTCAAAAGCAACACAACCAAGTGCATATTCGATACCAGACCAACACTGGAACAAACCATACCCGACCAACACCGGAACAAACCGGATCAGACCAACACTGGAACGAACCAAGCCAGGTCTAGAGGGTGGGTTATGCACCAAAAAAAAACCATGAAAGAACCAACCAACCAACCAACCAATGAGGACTTTGTCATTTATCGGACATAATAATAATGAATGGGCAATTGTTTCATTCATCTCAATAAAAAAATTTCATTCATCTTTTTCTTTCTTCATCAACCCAAGAAAAAAAAAAGAAAAAAAAGGAAGAACATAGCACTAACCAACGTTACACACCAGAGTAAGAATTCTTTCATCCATTGTGTAATATATAAGACGTGCAGTAAAAAACTAAATAACCTGACAAGGAGCTCCCGAGTACAAAGGGGAAAAAAAATTTGCCCATACTTTACGTAGATAGTGTGAAAAACAGCACATGAATGAGTTCACCATGATGGGTTAGGTAGGTAGGTAGGTTAACTATAGTGGTTAACTATGGTGGTTACATAGGTAGGCTAACTATAGTGGTTAACTATGGTGGTTATATAGGTAGGCTAACCAGAGTGGTTAAATAGAGTGGTTACATAGGCTAACTAGAGTGTTTAACTAGGGAAGTGGAATGAATGAAAATCATTATTACAAGGCACTGAAAACGCAAAACAAGGAGAAGGGGAAATTCTGATCCCAGTGTGTGTGTTTTTTTTGGTGACTTTTGCTTTGCAAAATTGCAGTGCCGTGCAAAATGTCGTCTCCCAAATGTTTTGCTCAAATGAATCTTCTTTCTTTCTGCTTCTTCAACAAACCTTTCTGATTGTATTTGTTGATGAAAAGGCTTTGAGCTTAACAAGAATCACAGGAATCATGTGTCCTGGGCATGATGATGATGATGACGATGCCGTTGTTGTTGTTGTTGATGACAATGATGATGATGATGAGCAGCACCACCACCACCACCACCACCGCAACAACAACATGTATGACAAGTATTGTGGTGGTGGGTGGTGGAGCCATGCTCCCTCCCTTCTTCACTCATGCGATGCTTGGGAGGAGCTTGGAAGAAGGTTGCTCGGCTGGCGGAGGAAAGAGAGAGAAGGAATGGGGGGAGAGAGTGGGAAAGAGAAATACACACACAACACGTGCATAAACTGTGGGAAGTTGTGATGAAGCTCTCATGCATATATACATACAAGGCAATATGATCTCCTCTTCATCATGCTCACCGCACTTGCACTAGATTTGGATCCCTTGGCTACTACTACCCATTTGTGCCTAAATGCTGCTGTTGCCGATCCCTACACCCATATTAGTTCAAATCCGTTGCTGATCAGTTTAATTGAAGCCAGCCCGACATGTTTTCATTCCTGAAGAGGAGGGAGCAGCAGCAGCAGCAGCAGCAGTAGTGGAATGAATGGAGGAGGAGTGGGATCATCTATATAAGTATTGAAGTAGCCGTGCTTCTCTCTCTAATGGGTGCAGGTTCTGTTGGCAAGGGTGAAGGAAGAAGGAAGAAGGTCAAGCTCAGCTGGGTGGGTGGTGGGTTGGATTGTAGTTCTTGTGGTTGAGGTACCCGAGTGAGAGAGAGAGAGAAAGAGAGAGAGAGAGAGGGAGAAGGAGAGAGAGATGTCAGCTGCTGTGAGCCCAGCACCATTTGAACGATCTCGGAACCAGGAGAGCAATCTGGTAAGGTTGTCTTACACTTGCTGTCTTTATTTGTTTTTGGTGGTGGGTTCCTGCTGGATCTTGTTTCTGCGGGGGAGATCAATGCAGTGTTGTATCTGGGATGGGGAACTTACACAGTATGCAAGTATGCTCAAAACCATGTCCAATAAAAGAGGACAAAGCAATAGAGCTCTCTACAGGTTTCTCTTTTCAGAACAGAGGGTTCAAGTGTGTACTGGAGATGACAGTGAGAAGCAGTAGTGAATGATGAGGGGTCATTGTGAATGGCATTATGGGTCATCAAGCTCCAGGAATATGAGAACTAGTTCAATTTTCTGATCCCTCTAATTGCAACAATTTTAGCTCAACTGAAAGAGTGAGGAGAACATCTGTGGATTGAGTTGATGGGGGTTGCGGGTGGGTTGGGGTGGATGACATTTTCAGGTTTACAAGAGTGGGCCGTTGTTTATTTCATCAAAAGGTAAGTACTATCTCTCAATCCTGCCATCAATCTCTGACTTCCTCCAACATGACCTAATTGTCCATATCGGCTCAAGACCCACATCACACTGAATGTTTTACTCAAAACTGTGACAATTGCCAGATTTGCAACACGATAGATACCCTGTGCTATGATCCATGGAGTATATGTTACAGTATATCAGTGTATGGAATCTGACTAGTATTCAAATGTGCTGGTTAGATGCAGCTGTCATCTTATTCTTCAGTGCAGCAGCTACAGTGGTTGCATTGTTTCTGTTAGGACACCATGACCTTCACCTGTATGTCCAGACAACCAGGGGGCCCTGAAAAAAGTGCTGCAGTAGGTAGAGTATTTTTTATGTTCACGGTTTTTTGTGCTGCAGTGATTGAAGGGATTTGATTTTCTTATGGGATGGGTTGCAGGACTTGGTTGGAAGTCATGGAAACGGAGGTGGTTTATCCTCACACGCACTTCATTAGTTTTCTTCAAAAATGATCCAGTGAGTTGGGAAGCCAACTTAAAACAATGTTGCTCTGCTTTTTGGCCATGCTAGGACATGTGTAACAATGCTGAACTCATCAGAGGCAAGAAGAGTTGTTGAAGGAACTATGTCAATATCTTGCCATGTTCATTGTCATGGTACTGTCATAATGTTGTTGGCGAGATTTCCCTGCAATTTCATATATATATAGATAGATATGATATTGTGGCATGTTCCTTGAGATTTGTATCTGCTCAAAGATTAGAGACTCAGAACTATGTATGTCCCACACATAAGTGCCAAAGAAACAAAGGAACAGGAAAAAATAAAACTTCAAAGTGCCAAGATGTTCCAGAAGGCTTCATATAATCTGGTAACCATTCTTGCTTTGGGTGGAAGCTGGCAAAAGTGTGCTCCCATTTGGTCTGCTCACCAGGCAGAACCTTTTGGCACTTGGGAGTGTTGAATCTCCTCCCTGACAACAGTTCCTACCTATGCCGTGCTCTGCATGTCTCTTGTGGTTGGACATGTTAGAAGACTAACAACTGGAGTAATGGATTTGCAGAATGCTGTTCTTCACAAGGGGAGTGACATGAACTTGACACTGGGCGGCATTGATTTGAACAACTCTGGCAGGTATGCAAGCCAAACTTCGGTTGGGTTGATTTGATTGATTGTTAAGCTGGGAGATTTCATTTGGGGAGTCTTTTCTTCTTCTCATGGCCTTTTTGTGTAAGGGGCGCAGACAGGAGGGATAGAGAGATGATTTTTTGACCAGCATTGTGGGGAAGGGGACAGTGTTGTTGTTCGAGCAGAGAAGAAGTTATTGACTGTGCTGTTCCCTGATGAGCGTGTGTATACTTTGAAGGTGCGTCCTTTGCGATAGATGTCCCACGGGTCCACCCACACTGATATTGGAGGAGATCTGCTCTTTGTTTAGTAATTAATAATTTTTTCAGCAGCATATTCCTTTCAGAGGTATTGTTGACAATGTCAGAGGCTTCTCTTTCCCCTCCGTCCTGCCCCCACCAAAAGTAAAAGGAACAATCAGAATTTTTTTGGGGGAGTTGTGGAACAGGCAGAGACTATTGAAGATGTGGATGAGTGGAAAGATGCCCTGGAGAGAGCACTTGAGGCAGCCCCAAATGCAGCTCCGGTGGCAGGTCAACATACAACCTTCCACCACAACTCCCATGATGTGTTTGAAGGTTCAGCAGAGCATAGTGACCCAGATTCCAACTATGTGATTTTGTTTGGGAATGTAGTTCTGATATGATCAGACCTGTTTGGCAGACCAAATCATCTTTTCCTTCAATTGCCTATAGGTAGGAGTGAGCCTATAGTTTCTGGATCTCATTGCTAATCAGCAGGCTAGTCCTGTGGGTATCGATTTCTGGTTTTCTGGTGATTCAGTTTCTAAATGTATCTGATTTGATAACGTTTTTTCAGGAAGAGACCGGAGAGCTGTGAAGTCTTTGGTCATTGGGAGGCCCATATTGCTAGCTCTTGAAGATACTGATGGCAGTCCTTCTTTCTTGGAAAAAGCTCTCTCTTTCATTGAGATACATGGTATGATGGTTTTCTGGATCTTGTGAAGAGCAGATGTATTGATACTGGAACTGCATATACTTCCTCTTTCCTGAGGTCTCTCCCTGGGCAATGTTAGATATTCTGTGTGGATGCAGGAGTTGGAGTGGAAGGTATCTTACGTCAGTGTGCTGATGTTGATGATGTTGACCGTAGATTCAAAGAATATGAGCAAGGTATGTGTGATTCTGAGAGCCTGAAGTTCCTTTTGGCATTCCCTCAGTAGTAGTTTTGATAAAACTTACAGCAATGGGTTGTGTTGCTGAACAGAATAATGGGTTGCCGCCATTGCTGGCCCTACTTTCTTTCTTGGGTGACAAAGTAAGAGGGGTTAAAACAGAGGATTTCTCTAAAATTACAAACTGCACTTTCTTTGCTTGCTGTTCAGGGTGCAACCAATTTACACCTGATGAGGATGCACATGTTATCAGTGACTGCATTAAGGTGAAGCTCACAATTTCATATTCTCTACTTGTGTGATGTTGTTGTGGACCCACCTTATAGAGACTTCATCTTGAACATCTCAAATAAACTGTGTCTTGATTCAGTGGCTTTTGGCTGGGATTTGTTTGCATGAACCAACTGTGTAGGGAGGCTACAGGAAGATCCATTCAAAATCTGTCAAGGTCTAGATGTTTAGTCTTAGTGGGGGATCTGGAACATCTGCTGTTGTTTATCTTGCTCCAGCATTTTCTCTTTGCTGGAAACCCTTCTATTACCATACCTTGGTGAATACTCCCACACACTATACCAAGGTCTACAGATTCTTCACTGAATGACATCAATGACTGGGTGGATGCAGCATGTGTTGAGGGAGTTGCCATCACCACCTGTATCTGCACCTTGTTGCACTGCTCTTCTAAAAGCTCACCGTAAGATTTTTCCCCTCATTCTTGTTCTGCTTCCTCCTTCAAGATTATGGTTTTGATCTTCATGCTTCCTGGATTGTTTCCAATGCATCTTGCCTGTGAAATCCTACTCTGTGGCAGCTAACTCCATGAGCTGCATTACTACATCTTGCCATCTCCTACTCAGGCTAGCTTCTTTGGCCCAACTTCGTCTCATAACATCATCATGCCTCCTACCCTATGTTCTGCTTCAATTCAACATACAAAGGAATCAATCTATGTAGTCGTGCTCCAGTCCCTCTCCCCTCTCTCTGTTTCTCTGTGTCTCTCTACAAACATATATATAACCTGGATCCAGTTGCTTCGTGTTCCTTAAGCATCTCTGTTTGTTAATCTATCTGGGCTAGGGCTAGAAGGAAAGGAAAGCCGTGTCACTGCTATGCGTACAGCTATTTCCAACACTTCTCCAGAACCTAACCGTCAGCTCCTACAGAGGTATGCTCGAGTTTGTGAACTCCCACCACAATGATTTCTTGTATTCTCTTTTGCAAGTTTGTGCAGTGTTTGGAAACCTACGTCCTCTTCTTTTATGTGCTGTTGCTTGGATGCAGCATGTCATTGTTGTTTCACATGGAAAATGCAGACTTTAAAAAAAAACGATGGGGTTGGTTCAGATTGTTGAGGATGATGCGAGCAGTTTCAGCTCATGCTGCACAGAACCGAATGACTACATCAGCTGTAGCAGCCTGTATGGCACCATTGCTGTTGCGTCCTTTGTTGGCTGGTGAATGTGAACTTGATGACAATTCTGATGTTACTGCTGATAATGAATCACAGCTCTTAGCAGCCACAGCAGCTGCCAACAATGCTGTGGCAATTCTGACAATGTTGCTCGAGGATTATGATTCTATATTTGAAGTAAGTCACAACATGCTACACTCCTCATCTTTTTTGTAAGCATGCAGGAGTGAGTGGCTTGAACACCCATGATAACGTATTGGGATCTGAATGTCACATGTGAGATCAGGAGGAGGATGTGCAGCGAGGCCCACTCTCATCACAAAGGTATGGTGGGCACATGGAAGCTAGGGCCAGTGATGCCTCCTCAGAGGATGATGATGATGATGATGAAGCATCACATGTAATCTGTGATGTAGATGGGGCTTACCATGATGCTCCCAACAACCTTCAAGAGGACATTGATGTGGATGCTGAACGAGCATTATCTGGTACCTTCAGTGAAAGCAGTGGAAACTTTGGCAGCAATCCTTTTCATCACAAGGTGAGTCACAAGATGAATATCTGAATCCCTTGTTTTCCCTTCAATTTCAGTAGCATTCGGCAATCAAAAAATTCCCACCTAGCATTTCCTCTTGTGCCTGTCAAATATAGAGAGTTTGTGAGGAATGTCATCAAGAGAATAGTCTGCTATTCCTCCAGAAACATGAGTGATGGTTGGAGAGAGTTTGGTTCTGAGGTAACCTTCAAGCATGTCTTTGTTTGGCTTTGACCTCGCAAGATCAAGCAGTATTGATAGGATAGCAGGTGCAACCTCGCTAGGTGGACACACAAGATCCCATAGAAACTCTGAAGTTTAGCACCTTAGCTGAAAATAGTCTTGCAATGGGTGACCTCCCTAGATAACAGTGCAGCAAAGACACCCTTCTCTATCCAGTGAGCAGGGAAAAAGGTTTAGACAACTGGGACAGGGCAGTGTCCATGAGAATGCAGGCCCTGAATATTGTGATCCAGTTGACATTGTGGTTGATCCCTCCCTCCAGGTGTTTGAACATCGTAACTCAGACTATGAAGTTTCTGCTGGCTTTGGTTCTTTGACCAGTCATAAGGGGAGCACAAAACCATGGTGTCAATCAGTGAACCTGGGGATTGATGAGCAATCTAATGTAGCACCCGCCCTTCGCCTGGAAAACAGGGGGGGCTTGAACATCAGCAAAAAGGGCTTTGAAGGGTCTCCATGGGGTGATAGCAGATCCCCTCCTTTCAGCAACACCCAATCCAGAGGGAATGGCCCAAATGTAAAGGTGAAACCATGTGGATCAACATCAAGCCCCAAGCGGACATCTCTTTGGGGATTCTCTTCAGTAAGCTCCTTTTGTCTCTTGCGGGGTGCACAAGGTCACAGACCAAGTGGTGCTCTCAGTAGTTTCTACAAGTCTTTTTTTAACCTTCAATTTCCAGGAACTTTGGATATGAACCTGGAAGATCTGCACATTTCCATGAGCTGATGATTGAGGATTGAGTTTGGATTTCAGTTCAATCGATCCCTGGAATTGTTAGTTAAACTACACATATAAGATCAAGCAAGTAAGCCTCACATTCTCCCTAGCTGTAGATAGTTCTGCACCAAGCTGGGTTATAGTGGCTATGAATCTGCTAATGACTGTGTCATTGTTCACAGGCCAACACCAAGACTTTAAACATGGATGTCAATGACTCATCTGGAGAAGAAGAGTAAGTTCTAAAAGTGCTGGTTTGGATCTAGAGCAGCAGTTTCTTTATTCATTCTTCAGAAAAATCTTCCCACATGCAGGAACATCTACAGGAGCATCATGATGGCAATAATAGTTTCCTTTCACCACCTTCATGCAGTGGATATGTCACTTGGTGTTCCACAGAATGTCCTGCTGGTTCCTGAGAGATGCCCATATAAGAGTTGTCTACTTGAATTTGGCAAAATATATACTTTGGTTCCATGTGAGTTAGTGGTCTGTCATTCTGCAGTTTGGCCATACATCACTTGGAGGTCATACGAAATGATCTTCGCAATCGGATTGCCAAAGAGGTATGTACTATTTGTATTCTGTCCTTTTTTCTCTGCCAATCAGCTAGAACCATAACAGGTCTTTTTTTCATCTGTTCTTGTGCAGACCAAACTAATGACACTGACTTGTACCCATTTATTAGTTTTAGCATACAAGATTTGAGGATTCTGCATGACATTCTCAATGTATCAGGCAAAAGACAATGCATCTCTGCAAGCCCATTTGGAGAGAAAAAAACAAGAACTGCATGAGCGACGTGTGGCCCTTGAGCAAGATGTGAGAACCTAATGCCCTTATGTGCCATTGTTTGTGTATGTTTCCTACTCAGACTGTACATATCAAACCCATGCCTTCTCCAAAGACTAAGTCCTGTGAGATGATAGCCTTGGGTATATGAACATGTCACAAATGGTTGGGCATAAAATAAAAACTGGAGTGTGGGTTGGGCTTTTGCCAGGTTATAAGATTGCAGGATCAACTGCAAACAGAGCGAGACTTAAAAGTGGCTTTGGAGACTGGCCTTGGGGTGTCAGCTGCCCAACTTTCTGCTGCAGAAACCTTTGGTTCAAAGGTTTGTATTTGCCCCTAAAAACTAGCTTTAGAATGACTGAATGGATTGCAAAAAGAATGGAATTCCAAATTCATGCAAGAGTGCAAAGCACACAAATATAGTTGCCACAGATTTGCTTTGCCACCCTTTGTTCTCAGTGTGCTGCAGATTGACAACTCTCAATTCTAAAGGTGTTTTCCTGTGGGCTTTTTTTTTGGAGTAGACACAAGCAGAAGTGGAGGAAATAGCAGCTGTTGAAGCTGATGTAAAACGTCTGAAACAGAAAATGGCCAATCTCCACCTCCAGTTGAACCGGCAACACCAATGTGTATCACTTGCAGGTTCATCAGAATATCAACACCGTGTACAAAACGTTCAATCTGAGCAGTACGTCACAATTTCACTAACTTGAAATATGCTCCCCTTATACACCTGGATTTTCAGTTTGGGTCTTTTGTGGTTTTTGATGTAGTTGATGAATCTGTCCTCCCAGAAAATGCCCAATCCTCCTCCCTCCCACCCTTTATCTGCATTATGATAGTGGGGTATGATTTCCTTGTGAGCTACTTGCAAGATTCTGATTGATATGTGTGGTACTTCCTTCCTCATTGGCTCAGTATCCTGCTCAGTAAGCTTGCTTGCTTGCTGGCTGTGGACTCAGCATTAAATCTCCTGCATGAGGATTATTGGTCTGAGACAAAATTTTGACTTTTCAGGAGAACACTGCAACAGGAATTGAATGCCACACTTGTGCTCTGCCATCATGAGAAGCAAAGGAATAAGGTGCAGATTTATTTTCCAATTTTTCCCAGTGCTGCAATCTTGAAGTGGGCTACTAGAATCTAGTAATCATCTTATTTTGACAATGGAATCAAGAGTGACACAGTCTAGTGGAAGGTGCTATGAAAACTTGTGCTTCTTGATTTGACCTCTCTGGATTTCTCTTGTGTGAAATTCTGATATGCTCAAGACTTTGCTCATATTGATCCCAGTAGGACTAACATTATAGGAAATTTTGCTTGACTGTCGGGGGGCCTGCTGTGCTGTTTGTTGTTCAAATCATGCAGCAAATGGAGTGCAAAGGTGGACAACAAGACGAAGAGGCAGCTGCACTCAAGCACATTGTGGCCCAACAGAGAAATGCACTTGCAGAAGCAAAGGTAGTGGTTCTGCATTTCCATCTCTTTCTTTCTTTCCACCTCTTCTTCATATCATTCTATCTTCTCTCCTTGTTTCTGACTATATGTGGTAACCTTTTAGATGTGAGCCATGCAGTATGGGTGCAGTCCAAGATGATTCCTCTGACACTTGTCCAATCGAAAGTTTTCAGATTGCCTGGCCTTTTGATAGAGGACCTGGTTGTACATTGAGGTTGCATATTCGTGATTGTAGTTAAACTTGTCAATTCTGTACATTTTTGATTCAACAAGTACCTGAAGAAGCCAAATCTGGGAATAAGGAGAATGTACAAGAATTAGCTTCCTCATCTGTGTTGGTCATTGTGCAGGAAACACTCATGGCTGAGAGAGAACGTGGTGCAAATTGGCAGTGTCATAGTTCCCCACAACCTGGTATTTCAGTAACAAGTGATCGTCAAACACTTCAGCCACCAGCAGGGCCTTCAGCTGCCAGCAGGCAGTTTGCCTGGAGATACCAACCTGATCCCTTGAACGTTTTGGATAATTCCAATGCTGATCATAAACGTGCATCTCCAACAAATGCTTCTGAAGTGGACCATGTGAATGGAACGAGGCTCCCCCTAGATTCAGAGGTAATGTTCATGGAAGAGGCTGTCACTTACTCCATGCTCAATATAGTGTTTGAATGCTGTAGAGTATGAGACATTGTCTCCTTGTAGGTTCCCCAATGTAAATTCCACAATGGCATAGTGTTTTGCAAATTGTTCTGATGCATTCCAGAAGCATGTTGAGAAACCATCAAGATTGGCAAATCTGTGGCTTTCATGAGCACCTACTAAAATAAAAGTTTTCTGAATCTCATAGGATGGTCAAACAAATCATCTAGTGAAAAAGCCAGTTTCCCATTGACTTACTTTTAGTCCATCAGATATAGGAATTTGTACAAATGTTTGGATGACGGTGTCTTTTTGGTCATTTACTTTATAAGCTAGACATAATGTAGCAATTCTTACTCTGACAATTGCAGGTTCATGTGCCTTCACAGCAACAATCTCCAATTGCATCAGCAGCACTCCTTCAACTTGCCACACGCCTCAATTTCTTCAAGGAGCGCCGTTCCCAACTTATTGATCAGCTGAATAGCTTGGATCCAAGCCTGGTACCTTCCTCTCTCAGCAGTCAGGACCTCATACCCACTCCACCATGACCAGCCCATGAGTGTTCTGGCAGCTGGTCTAAAGTTTGCAACTTTCTCATTATTTGGTCTCCACCTACTTGGTTCAGGTTTAAGCCATTGTCAAGTTGTACCTGATTCACATTGCAGTGAATCAGGTACAACTGAGGTTGTAGTGGTCACTACTCCATACTTACATTCTTTGTCTCAGATTAAGGTAAATACAGACAGGTGCTTGTTTTGGATCCCCAAGTGTTAAACAACTTAGAGTTAGCGGATGTCTAGGTTGAAATCTGCAGCTCAGAAATATGTAGAGAAGAAGATGGAATGTTTTATTGGCTGGATGTGGGTTGTGGAACATGTATTTCTATGTTCCAAGTTCCAGAAGGTTTGCGGAACATGTAATTCCATGTTCCAAGCTCCAGATGTGAACTTGTGAAAAGCTGGTTTTACTGAACTTTGCTCAATATGTTGTGGGGTCCTTGATGATGATTTTTTCCCTGCCTGCTGATCTGCACGATTGGAGAGACATGTAGCTATCATGCACAAGCTATCGTACAATGAATTTCAACATGACTCATTCTTGCTTGGTGTGGCCAAGTGGATTGGTTTTGTGAACATTCTTGTATGAACAACCTTAATGAGATCCAAGAATTGTTCCAGTTCAGCTTTTGTGTGAATCCCTAAATTATTTTAAGTACACAACCCAGAACCAGGTTCCTGGTTTTGATTTATGTGTTGAACCAAAAACAAATTAAAAACTAGAGTTGGAGGCTAATTGGAGGTTATCTAGTAGTTAACCACCAGTTCCAATCCGGGTTACCTAGAACCTGAGTAGTAACCACATGGTTTTGCTATGTTGCAGATTGTTAGTGGTAGTTGTCAAGAATAAAATGATTGTCAAGTTTTGATGGTAGGTGCTTATAACATGGGGTTTACCTTGTTCAAAACTCCTAAAAAGAGTGAATGAATGAGGAAAAGATGATTGTTGGGCAAATCCATTGGATAACTTTGCATCTTGCAAGCAATGTATCAAACATTTGTGTATTGTTACATGATCATGATTGGGTTCTATTGTCATTAGGTAGCTATGGCAAAATTTATGGAACATGACCATGATGAATTTCTCAAGGTTCAAAGGCATGTAGGGTTTGCACTTGTTTTTTTTTTTTTTTTTTTTCCCTTTTCTTTACAAATTGATTGTGTTGTTACTTTCTTAATCTTTAGGATTTGGGTGAAGGATTTCGTTTGCAAGCTGAGTGTTTTTTTGTGATATTTTTTTGCATTTTTTATTGGGTTGGTGTTTATGTAGTTTATATGTGTTGAAAAGTTAATGATCAAGGAAAAATAGAGGAGCTAGTGTTTTGTATAAAAGTATAAGAAAACAATTTTTAGGCACCTTTCTTTCCCTTTCCCTCTCTTTCTTTCTTTCTTTCCTTTCATCTACCCCTATGCTTTTCTTTTTCTCAACAACAATTTCAAGTACGACCAATTTTAACACTCGTGTTTTTTTTGAAAGTTGATCAATGATAAGCTTGTGAAAGTAAATGATGTTGCTAATAAAATGTTGTCATGCTCATTGCTAGTTTTTTTTAAACATTTTCATTATTAAATATGTAATGTCATCCATCATCTCAAGGGTATTAGCAAAAAAGATTAAAAATAGGTTTTAAATAAATACAACTTGAATGCAAAATATTGCATTATTTTATTCCTCAAGAATTAGTCAGTTGAACAACAAATTACAAATCCTTTGTTTATCGTTGTGAGACTTTCATGAGCTTCGAATCTTCACCCAAAAAAACCAAAGTACTTTATATTTTGTTCAAAAAGCAACTAGCCCAAGTTCAAGTTCACATTGTGCACCTGGTAATTAGCCCAAGTTCAAATTCACATTGCAACCAACTTGAATTCAAGTTCACACCCATAATGAGAAAGATAAAGGGTTATGATATAACATATCACAAGTGAAGTTCAATTTTGCTATGTTTGTTTTAAGTGCATTTGCATATGTCCAATAATAGGAAATATGAACATCATTTGATCAATTGTGCACTTTTCACGATTTGAGTCAATTCATGCTAATAAAATTAATAACTAAGTAGAAGGTAACAATAAGTTGTGTGAATTCCAACAACAATCAAATCAAAAAAAATAAAATTGTGATAGCAAAATTTATTTTAAGTTTTTTTTTTTTCCTCACTACCTATTACCTATAGTTTGAAAACTTGGCTATTTGTTACATGTTCACAGATGCATTTCACATGCATAATTTACATGGAGTTGATGTCTTTCTAGACTAAGCAGCTTCCAAATCATGTGAAGGATTCGATATGGAAGTGGATCAATAGGACATACTCATGATTCATTTGATGACACTTGATTGAAGCTTGGAACTTTTATTTAGTTTTCTATGTTCATTTTGTTCTCACTAAATGTTGCATGTTTGAAAGTTTTATCATGTTTTGGGGGGTTTGGAGATGATTATATATTGTGTATTAGGTAAAATTAAGTATTATCACATTTTGAAAGCTTTAAAAGATGGATAAAAAATGGAAGGAATATTCAATTTCATCCACATACATTGATCCAATGTTCATCACCGTTTATCCTTGAACACCAATTTATTATTACTTTAAATTGATAAAATTTTGTTGAGTGCTCATGGCTCATGCATTACCATTTGTTGTTGTATCATGTACTTATACGATTGAACAACTTAACTAAGCATCCATAGCTTCTCGGGGCTTTTGATTTATCCTTCACTTGGCATTGACCAAACCTACTAACCTTTTGTCCTTCTTTTTGCGTGCATGCATCATTTGGATAGGATGCTAAATATGAGTTTTCATCCATTGAGAAATCCATTGATTTGTGTGTGTACAACATCAAGGTCTAAAAGAAGAGTATTATTACTATTATAATAAAATAATAATAATGGCAAGCGCCAAGAAGAGTATTATTATTATTGTTATTATTATTATAAAATTATAATAATACTGGCGAGCGGCGCGATGTCAATGGTTGGCTGGGTTGTAGAGTAATGTAAGTAGTAAGTAGGTGTGTGAAAATCTTGTGAAAGTAGTAAGTTACTAGAAGTGGATGTGCTGCAACAATCTTCCCTTCCTAGGTACGTACTGCTGTCGATAGTTAGGTGTTTTGTGGTCGGGCTTTGGATGAAAAAAGCTTTGGAAGAAAATCATCCCACCGCGGCACAATCACCGTGGTTTTGTTAGTTGTTTTGTGGGGAGGATTTGGATGAAACATCCACAGAACAAAGGAATGCTCCCTGCAAGCCACATACATACATTAATCATCCTAGTTCCTTAGGTCTTTTCTAAGTTGGCATTTGGATGAAAAAGTCTTTAGAAGAGGTACCTATCCTCCTTGTAGGCACATACATCATCATCATCATCATCATCATGGTGGTTCCTTCCGTGTTTTGTAGTCAGGATTTGGATGAAAAAAAAACTAAGAAAAGGTACCCATCCTACCAACAGGCACATACATACATACATACATACATACATACATACATATTTGTGTTTTTTTTTTTTTCCTTTGTCCCTTTTTTGACCAAAAAATTTGGGAAAATTATGGAGAATTTTTCTTTTCTAATATATATATATATAATATATATATTTTTTATTTTTTTATTTTTTTTATTTATTTATTTTTATTTTGAATTTTTTTGCCAAAACCCTAACTAATGAATTGGCACATTTTTACTTCAATTGGGGGTATTATCTCATTTTTAAAAAGCTCAGAATCTTTAGGTACATAAGTATATTTTATTAAGAAAATATAGAATTAAAAATGTGATTTTTCATGTCCTAGAATTTATGTTAAATCAAATTAAATTTGACATTGACATAACTGATGATGAATTATTGAAAAGCATATAACAACATAATTTAAAATAATAATAGTAATAAATTGATAGTCACTGATAGTGTGCAGCAATGCGGAGCCCAAATAATCTTTAATTATATACTTTAATAAATAAATAAGTTTTTTTTAAAAGAAAAAAAAATCTAGAACCGGGACCGAAGGTTCCTTTTGAAATCAAGAAGCCGACAACCCAGGTACTGTGGTCGGGAATTGGATGAAAAAACAACCGTTCGAAGAAGGATGTAACCGGCGGTCACATCGTCGTCATCCTCTTCATCGTGGCGTCGCGTTCTTCGGGTCCACGATCCAAACTCGTGGTTCGTTCTCGGTCTCACGATCCAATAGCCTGGCGATGGATGAGGTGCGAGCCGTTGGATTCGCTTCCTGGGTTTTGCTTCAGGATTTCTAGTTAGAGGCGGCAGTCACGCGGCGTGGATTGGTGGGGTGGTTGGGTGGTTGGGCGGCGCGCTGGTTGCGTGCGCGCAAGCGAGCTTCGAGCGAGCTTCGAGCTTTGGAGGTTCTGGGCTTTGGACTCAGGTCTTGTGGAGGCGGAGAGTTGTGTAATTTGTCGTGGTAGAAGGGAGAGGGAGCGAGTGAGTGACGGGGGAGATTAGGGTTGTGAGTTGTGACCGTGGGGAGCCTTGAATACAGTAACCACGGGGTTTTGTAGGGGGTGGTGGGGGGGGGATATGTCGACCATTGCTCCCGCTGCTGCGGTTGATGTTGATCCTTCTAAGCTTCCTCAGATGATGGCCGCCGTCAAGGTGTTGCTTCGGGGTTTGGGTGAGGATGTGACGCGGGATGGACTCCTCAGAACGCCGCTCCGAGTAGCTCAAGCTTTTCAGGCGGCAATTCAAGGTATTTTCAATCTCTTTCACTCACTGCCGCGTGCGGCAGATCGGGCGTTTTTTTCTTGGCAGGGTTTTTGGGAGATTAGTGAGTTTTCTGTTCGGAATATGCGTGCTTGTGCTTGCGTGTGTTTGTTTGTGTTTGTTTGTTAGGGTTTTCTTTTTTCTTTTTTCCTGTTGCTGTTCAAGGTGGTGGAGAGGATTCTGCGAGTTGAATTCTGGGGGGATGCTGTTTATGGTCGGCTCGATAGTTGAGGGAGGCGTGGGGGGTTTGGTGGAATGTTTTGTCTTTTGCACATTGCAGCAGATGGCAGTAAGCAACAAAAGGGGGGGGGGAGGTGCATGACAAAAGGGATGGGACGGTGTAGGGTATCAGCAGTCAGCGAAAGAGATAGTAGGCGGAGCTTTGTTTGCGGAGGTTGGAGCTGGTGGCGGCAAAGGGAGTGGGGGTGGATGTGGAGGCATGATAGTGGTGCGCAACATTGAAGTATATGCTCTGTGTGAAGGTTGCCTCCTGCCCTTCCGACTGCGCTGCCATGTGGCCTACATTCCTTCAGGGGAGCGTGTGGTTGGGCTGAGCAAGATTGCACGAGTTGCTGAGCTTTATGCCAAACGGCTCCAGACTCCCATCCAATTTGTGGAAGAACTGGCCCAAGCTTTTGCAGATGCTCTAAATCCAGAACCTTTGGGTGTGGCAGTTTTGGCTGAGAGTTGGCATCTGCAGTGGCCAGGTGTGTGTGTGTGTGTGTGTGTACATTTGTGTATGTGTGTGTGCTCTCATTTTTTCTCAACAAATCTGACATGGAGCATCATATGAGCCTGGTTTAATGCCTGATTTGAACAAAATCCATGACAAACCACTTTTGTGTTGGCTGCATTGGACCTAAAAAAAGGCTCAATACCCTGGCCTTGCAGGCACAATTGAAGAGGATGTCACCTCAAATGCCAAAGGGACAGTGGGATGGAATCCTCTCACAGTTTGTGCAGGAAGAGGCCAGTTTGAAGCCAAAGGGGGGGATATCTTTTGGAATGAGTTCATGGGAATCCTGCAACTTGAAGGCACCAATGTGACAAAACCTTGTGCAGTTGAGGTGGATAGCCCATGCTATGAGTGCAGTGGATGTCCCTTCTCCTTGTTTGATGCGCATTTACCATCATGCAATGACAGTTTGGACGTGCTGCCCTCACAGCCCCAATACAATGGATTTGCAGACTTACACTCTGGGGCCAATGGTTTTCAGCTGCATGTAGACATCTCAGGGATTGATGCAGCAACGGCAGCTGTGCCTGAAATGATTGAAGCAGTTAAAGAGCTGCTTCGCTTGGTTGGGGAAGATCCCTGTCGAGCACAATTACGTTTGACACCTTGGCGTTTTGTTGGTTGGCTATGGATGTCTACCCGAGGTAGCCGGGTTTCAGTCCCTGGCATTGAACTTGAATTAGACACCAAGCGAAATGGAAGCTCACACAAAGTGAATGTGCGTATGAATGGAGTCACTCAATTGGGAGTAATTTTAGAAACAGGTGAGGGGGCTGAAGTGATTGTAGGAGAGCTTGATTTGTCATTTTGTTCACAGTGTGAACATCACCTGCTGCCATTTTTAGGAGTTGTTCATGTAGGCTATGTTGTAGGAAAAGGAGGGGGACGTTTGGATAGGGTGAGCATGCAAAGGATGGTGCGGAGTTATAGCTGTAGGTTGCAGGTGCAAGAGCGATTGACAAGGCAGATTGCTGAGGCAATAGGAGGTTCAGTGATGGTGGTTGTAGAGGCAAACCACATGTGTATGCTTGCACGTGGGGTACAACAACATGCCTCCTCCACTGTCACCTATGCTTCCCTTGGCATCTTTGCTTCTGATGCCTCAGCCCGCACAACATTTTTGCAGCTTGTTGGCAAAAGGACTAGTAGGTGATTGAAACCCAGCCTTTTGAGGAGTAGTCCTCACCCCACCTCCCATTTTCAGGTGGATTAATTGTATTAATTTGTTCCCGTATTGTGGCAAGATGGGTTGGCAATGATCAAATTCATGGTCATCCTAATATACATTTCTTTCATGTCAGTGTTGTTGTGTTTGAGTGCTAAGCCAAAAATCCTAACTGGGTCTTCCTGGTGCTTCTGGAAATGCAACAGAAACTCAGGATACTAATTTTTTATAACGGTTTGCCCAAAATTTTGGGCTGGTTATGATGTACTTACCTACACCCACTGTCAGCAGCTGATGAAATCAGTGAGTAGACATGGCAGCTTATCACTGCTATTCATAATGAAGGTGATGGTCTGACACTGTGTGAGCAACTCTTGTAAGGCTATGATTTATGACTGTTCTCATTGTCATCAGGCTACCTTAAAAATATTGTGGAGATTTCTCTGCAATATAGTAGATATCTTTCATGTTTTGTGTGATTGAGGGTAGGGGAAACTTTTTTTGCATACCACATTCTTGAACCATAGACTGGCCTTCTGCCATCAATTATGTTCCCTTTTTGTGACTGGACAGGCACATTCTCAAAGGAAAACCTATTGTCGTGTTCTGGAAGATGTGAGATGTGGTACAAAGTTCCAAGTTTCTTGGCTTTGTTTTCGAACCCGCAGCATGTTCAAGGGAGAGATGTAGCAGACATTCAGATGGACAAAAAGGTTGCAATGCGTGAGCTTCTGATAGAAAAAGCGTTGGTACAATAAAGTGACAGAGCTTGTACCTCAACTTGAATCCATAACTCAGTGTTACAACAATATAATTATGATTGATGTTTGCATGAACTTCAAGTTCAAATTTGGATAGTCAAAGGCAATTCGAAAGGAAAAAGTTCTACTTAAAGCGACACGGGTTGTTGACACAGATATATAGAATGATATAAAAATCAATACATTTCAAATTTTTATGGTGAATGAACATGACGATTGTTTAATTTTGAGATACAAAATTGTGAGTTTTTATGGTTTCAACGGCTTGTGAAAATTTCATTGTTATATTGTTAAAAACCAATGAATTAATTTAACTTAATCATAGTACAAATCTAGGAACATAAGTTTGGTCATTTGAATGCAAAGTATATTAGTTTATGATCTATCCAATAAGCTTATATTGATATGAAATGGCATTGTTCTATGGGTGCTTTTGTCCATATATGATTTATTTGTGTATTATAACCTATTGTCTAAAGCCTTTCAAACTCATCATTCATCCTCCACTTGACATTCACCAATCATAACCTTTCACCCTTCCTTTCTTGGGCATACATATGCATCATCCATACATGACATGGGATATAATTTTCATCCGTCAAAAAGAAGGTTACATGACTTTTCATCCTTCAACATGAGGGTTAATACATATGCAAAATTTGTGTTCTTGTATTAGAACCAGTGAACCAAGTAGATATGACATTTATCCACATTTGGTGCCTTTGGAGAAAATTCTATATAATATTTCAAAAACCATTCACAAGACCAACCATTGTCATATAATTACTTGCACATATTTCAACTAACATGCCTTTTTTCAAAATAATTCATTATGAAAGTCATTTGTTTGATTTTTTAATTTGAATAATAGTTTGAAATGAGAAGGACATGTGTTAGAATGTATGTCTCACATTAAAAATCAAAATATTTTATCATTTGTATTTTTGAATATTTTTGAATAATGTACCATTGTTGTAGCGTTGGTGTAAAATAAACATAGCATAGTATTTGCTAAAGGTGAAGGTTTTAAACAACTATGAATAAGTATGTCTATGTCTTGTATAGTATGTGAAGATGTTAAAATTTTATTTAATAGGTTAAAAAAAATCATGTTTCTTTTGCATGATTTAATTTAGAGCACTTATAATTTTCATGTTAAGAAAATGTTCCAAAAGCACTGAGATCATCAAGTTTAGGTTTTAAAATTCAAAAATATTCAAGCAACTTTATAAAAGCCACTAGTCACGATTTCATCAAGACCACCCATAAATGCATTGTTTTTTGTTTTGTAATTCATATTCTTTGGTCAATGAAAGTTAACATTTTGTTTCTTACTAAATATACTTCATTTATAATTATCAAACATAATTGATCATAAGGCTTTATTAGGTTATCTTAATCTTCATTAGCTAATGCATTCAATTCATTATGGTTTTTGTTTAATGGAATTGCAAGTGCAAAATGTGTTGTTTCATTAATATTAAGCTTTTCTTTTTTTATGTATGCAAGTTTCATAGTTTTTTATTTTAGAGGATAAGCATTAACTTTTTTTTTTACATAACATCAAAGCATATTTTGCATGATACGCATGAATATAAAAGTTGATAGATTGTTTTTTTTGAATAAAATGTTATAAAAACAAAACTCATTAGTATGTTTTCTCATGTTTGAATAAAAAGTTTCGTCCGATATGCCTTCATCTTATTGGGGAAATTTTGTTGTTCATTAATAAACTTTTTAGTGTATCTATTATGATTGTTTATGGTTTTCATATAATAAACATATTGTTCAACTTGTTTGCTATTAATAAAATGTACATTTATGTGTGGATTTTTTGCATTAATGATTAATTATTTTGATAAAAAACTCTCCCATCCATTTCCACTTGTTTCATGATTTTTTCCATATATCTCCACTTCTATTTGCAAATTATCATGTTCATCTTCTTAATAATTATTAAAAAAATTAATGCCATATATAAATTGTTTGGGAACTTTTTCCATATGATATTTTCCCCAATATAAGCATCTTTCCATAAACCATATTTTTACAAAAACTATTTCAAATTCATGAAAATTGATTTAATAATAATGACATGGATATTTGTGAATTGTGATAGTTAAATGAATCCCAAAATTTATTTATTTTTCTATTTTTCATGTTTTTCACATGTCTTAATATCAAAATCAACAACATTTTTAAAAAAATTCATATAACGTTTCATTTTGATTGAAACCAATGGTAGTTTATACAATAATTAGTTATTGCAATGCATGGATCTAAAATAAATTGCATGTTGTGTTTGCTTTTCATAAATATCTTACATGTATATTAAACATTTTTTTGGAATATATAGTTTGGTTCACTTTCCAAAAATATGGTTTAATTTTTTTTTGTAATGCTAAAATGTAAATATTTCCATCTAATTGTAAGTTGATCAAAATAAATGCTTGATAATTGGAATTCATTAAAAAAAATGTCTTGGCATAAACCCAAATCAAAAAGTTTTGTGATAATTTACATTGTTATTTTACAATGCTCACAATAACCATTATGTTTTTCAAGATATATTAATATTTTAGTGGATTTCCTTGGAGTTTTTGGACAGTGGAATCAACATTATTATGCATTTATTGTTATACAAGTGCTTAAAAAACACATTTTTTGAATGAATTTTCAACCAAAAATCTAAAAATCTAAATTTTTCTAGATTTAATTAATGTATATCAATATCATTCACCACAAAAAACTTCCACAAACCAATTTCACCCATAACCTTAGTTTTGAAATATATGTTTAATTTTTCACATTTTGTGGCATGTATTATTTTTTCACATATAAATTTTATACATTGAAGTTTTTCATTTTAAAAAATTGATTAATTTAAATGTAAAACTAATCAAATATAATTAAAACAAGCAAAAATAATCCTATATGTGATCTTCATACATCAACAAAAAAAACTAAATGCAAAAAAATGTAAATTTGTGATAACAATTTTGGGGGGGCTTAGTGTGCTTATGCCCATCATATTAAGAATATCTAATTTAGATTACATGCATGTACTGAACATCTCATTTGTTGATCCATGCAAAAATTATATCTTATTAATTAATGGTATTCAAGCATCTCCTCTAAAAAATGCCCACCTACCAAGATTGAAATAACAACTTATGATTACAACAACTAAATTTATTTTTAGTTATTTTTTTAACAAAATTTGATGCGGGTGGAAATTTGAAATTACATCTAGGAAAAAGAAAACTAGAAAAAATAAGAATTCTTGATTTGTACATATTGAACCATAATTCTTTTTTATTATAGATGGTATTTATTGAAGTATTTTCTCTTGAACCAAATCATCCATTTTCTATTATTTTAATTGTGCCTTAGTGCAAATGTAGTACATGTCATTTGCATGACATTTCTTAATCCTACAATAATATGCCCAATGTTTCAAAAAAGTTTCCCATTCAATTGTAAAGCATTGAGGATTTATGGAACATTGTTCACAAAACATCAACACTTTATAAAAATTGTTATTCCCCCTCTTTCAAGCTTTTTCTTGCATGTTTCAAGTATAAGTTTCAAATGAATATCCATTGCGATTTGAAAATTCCTTGCATTTTCCAAGTGCATTATTAATTATTTAGTGAACAATAGGAGTTCAAGTTTTTTCTTGTGTTTTTTAAACGAACATCTGTTACAATTTGAAGAAACAAATGCCAATTTTTTTTTTGAAGAAACATTGGAAGAAATGTCGTTCATGAAAATTGCTTAGAAGTTGTAAGCATAATAAGACATGCTTGTGAGAATCATTGAGAGAAGACATTATGCAAGAACCAAGAAGACTTGGAGGGGACATAACATCTAAGAAGATGCATATAATGTCTTCATTTGGAGAAGACTACAACAATTATTAATGTGAACATCCACAACAAGAAGTTGTTGATTTCAATGATTTTTTTTTTTTTTCAATAGATTTTTCCTGGCAACTAAAAGGATTTGAACAAAAAAATTAGAATCTATTAGATGTTCAAGAAATTGCACATATTCCAAGAGGTTGTGGAGCAAATTGAGGCAGAGGTGTTCAAGTCCAAAAAAAAAAAAAATTATTTTTTCATTAAATTGTTGTTAGAACAACTATAATTTTTTTTATAGAAATTGTTAAATGTTCAAGAAATTGCACATATTCAAAAAGGTTGTGGAACAAATTGAGGCAAAGGTACTTGATTTTAGAAACGGGAAAAAGACAAATTTACATAGTTGTATCAAAATCCACTTGCAATGTCACAAACAAAAAATCTTGATGACCAAATTGTGGTTCTAAAAGGTCATGGCATTGTACATGCAAAAAGAAAATATTTCCTTTAAGGATTGGATATTGTAAATTCATATGATTAATTTGCCACATTAAAGTGGAAGAAGGATGTAAATGCAATAGATTCAAGTGGCCACTCATCTTGCCAAAGAATGGCATGGCCTACAAAGACAAATGGCAAACCATGTATGAAAATTATTAGTAGTTGATTGATCACATGATAGGAACATAACAAATAGTAATGGGAATTGACACCAAAAGAGAAAGGAACTTTGTATCTTCCTTGCCATTACAACAAACAATTGTATGAACTTATTATGTCTTTCATGAACAACAAACCAATGTTATGACCACTTCATGTTCATGATTTGATGGCATCCAACAATAATGCCTATGTGTGTTTTGAGCCCCTTCATGAACAAATGCAAAAGGTGATCGTGAGGCCATTGAAATTTGAAGTGGAAAGTAAAATGGGTTCAAGAAGGTAAGGATGCTCATAATGTCCATTTAAGCCAAAAGCGAACAATGCAAGTGCAAGACAATGTGGGTCCACTCCTACATCTCTAATGCCATTTGTCCAACCAAAGCAAAATACAATTGAAACCACACTCCCATTAAAAATTCCATTTGTTCACACACTAACAATTAATTTTCTTAAACAACTAGTTCATGTATGATTTCAAAACCTCCTAAACAAATTGATTGCAGAAAAGGATTCAAACTCATTATTTAGAGTCATTGATAAGCCTCGTCCCCATGTTGGTGCAAAATAACCCTTGAGAACATTAGCAAAAAAAAGACATTAACAACCAATAATGGAAGGTTGAGCTGACTAAAATAAAATAAAATCATAACATCAATTGACAAAATACAAGAGATAAAATTCAAGATTGAGAGTTGAAGGTCACAAGGCCGATAAAGACTTTAGAATCATTAATTGGAGAATTACAACTTGGGATGAGGAAATCAACAAAACGTATAAATGTTTGGTTGAGGCAATTGTTGGGCTTACCTAAGTTATGAAATTGATGTATGTAGTAAAAAGTCCAATGTCAAAAAATCCTCCAAGTGATGTCCATGTTGACTTCAACAACACATATATATGCATCCAAAGCCATTACAATGTCAAAAATTCCTCCAAGTAATGTCCATACAATAAACTTTCTCTAAACTAATATTGTGTAAACTAATATTCTCTCTAAACTAATATGTGGGCACAGGCCCGTGGCGGGCCTCATACTTAATCTAATAATTCTCCATAAACTGATATTCAATGTTTTTTTTCCGGTCTCATAGCATTTTATAAACCAATACATCATACATATGGCACCAAAAAACCGATGAAATTAGAGGAAACACCTTCGAAGGAGGGTATTCTGAGAATACCCAGAGTGCAACTTTCCACAACTTCACTTTCTACCAAGATTTCTACCATTTATGTCATATGATATTCTACGTGCTTCTTTGATCCTCCACCAAGCTTCACAAGGTTCCGTTACCTTCCCCAATGATCCATGACCTTCCATGCTGCTCTAGCAGGTTCCGGAATGATTTTTGTTACCCCCCATATAATTTGTGTAAACTAATATCCTCCATAAACTAATATATTCCGGCTGCTCCCAAGAATATTAATTTAGAGAGAGTTTACTGTATTGACATAAACAACATCATGTTATATGTATCTAAAGCCAATACGCATAAATGAAGTTTTCAAAATTGACGTGAACTAGATTGCAACCAATAGTTTGGCATATCACACAACAGTTCAAACATCTTGATTAAGAAGACAAGGAGGCATGTCAAAAGACCATTGTCTTCATTGATTATATCCATATAAACAAACAACTACACAATGTGGATAAAAAAAAAAAAAAAAACGTGAAAAAAAAGAAGAAACAAACCTAGAATTGCATTAGTGAAATATCAACAAAGTGGGAAGAAAATGAACCTATCAAGTGGATTTAACACAATTTGCAAACAAGTTGTTAGAGGATTGTGATTTTGAAAATCTAGACATTTTGATGAAAGAATGAGTGACAACAAATGAAGAAATTATAGTTGTAGCACAATATGAAAAAAATAAAATGTAGTTATACAAATCCATTACATATTCAGGAGGAACAAATAATAGAAGAACAAAGAAACCAATTATTAAAAAAAAACGTAAATTTTGAAACATACGTGGAATGTGCAAAACAATTAGGTGAAAAGATTACAAATGTGTTGATGTTTGTAATTTGACATGAGAGCATATTGGAAAAAAATTAAAATCCATAGTCAAGCGCAACATGGACACTTTGGAAAAAGAACAAACATAGGAAAAAACAAAGTGCAAACAAAACATTTTGAAGAAAAAAAACTTTTGATAATGAAACTAGTGAACACACAAATGAAAAAATTGCATCTACAACACAATTTTTGAGAAAAATAATTAATGTATCTACATTCTACAGGAACAATGAACAAGGGAACAAAAAAAAACCAATAAAAAAACACGAAACACAAGTTTCAAAACCTACTTTGAATGCACATAACACTATAAATGCATTGATGTAGCAACACAAAGTGAGAGCACATTGGAAAAACAAAAAATGCATACCTAAATATAACAAGAATGCTTCGAAGGAAAAATAAAAAAAATTAAAAAAACTAAAGAACAGGAAGGAGTAGTGAAAATATATGTAACAACAATGGAGTTGCTCATGGCCAAAGGAAAGACAAGATGAAATTCAGTTTATCACCAAAATTGATGGTTTTCTAAGTTTCACCCCCATTGAATGATAATCTACTCTTCTTTTGCAGGTTTTAATAAAAATTTCACCCCATGTATGACCAAAAGCTTGATGCTTTGTTTTCCTTATTTTATGGTTAACTTTATTTTGACTCATATTAATTAGTTGTGAATACCACTGAAGGTATTTTTTTTCTTTTTTTCGTGATGGGAATTTTTGATTGGCTCATCAAAAACAAAACTTTAAATAGTCCCATAATAAACATTTTTTGAGCTTGTTATATAGGTCACAAGAGTAAAACTTAGGCCAAAAGATATGAGATAAAGTGAGGAGCTATTGGGAACATGTTGAGGAACACATTGGGAACAAAAAAAAATTCCATCCAACACCCCATGCATGCATGCTGGTCCTCCCTCAAAAGAAACCAAGGATAACACATACATGGATCCTTGACTCAATTGATGGCAGCAAGGGAAGAAAGGAGAGGCAATTTTCAAGTTTCTTGGGTTTCCATAAGTGTTTAACACTGTGACAGATGTAAGTATGTATGGGATGATTGATGGATGATGGATGCATGTGCCAAGCACAGATTGGATGAAGAAAAAGTATTATGGGTAGTGAATAAAAAAGAAAGAAAGATTTGGTTTGGTTTTTGGGGAAGAAGGAGAAATTGGTTTATTTGGGAGGGGGGGGAAGAAAAGGAAGATTTGATGAATAAAAAAGTACTTGAAAATATGAAAGATTTGGAAAAAAGAAGAAGAATTCATCACTTTTCAAAACAATCTTTTGGGATTCTTGTCAATTGATGCTACTTCTGAGGGAAAAAAGAAAGAAAAGAAAAAGAAGGAGAGAGGTTGTCAGCAGAGTTATGAATGTACACACACACACACACACACACAAAAAAAAATTAAAAATTTTTTTTTGAAGAAAGGAAGAAGAAGAAAAAGATTGGAAGTGTTGTTGTTGTTGTTGGTGAAATGAAATTTGGTTGGTTGGTTGGTTGGTTGTTACAAAAGTCAAAGGAGCAAAAGTGGCATACAGCATGGATGATGGGTCATTGCTAAATTGGCCTCGTCAGATGTTGCCAGCAAGTGGAACAACAATCATCATATAGAAGAAGAAGAAGAAGAAGAAGGTGTTAGAATAAAAAAATAATAATAAATAAAAATCATGTGATGATGAATGATGATGTTTGCTTGCTTGCTTGCTTGTTTTCTTTTTTTCTTTCTTTCTTTTTTTTGGCATTAATTTTGCTTTTGGTTTCATCACCGTTTTGCTTCACACCCATCTCTCCGATCTTCTTGCAACTTTCTTGTCACCACCTACTGCATCATAGGTGTACACTCATTCTAATTCTCCAACTGCACAAGAGAAGGAGCAGCAGCTGGAGTAAAGAAAAAAAACACCCAAAGAGAGTATCACAGACACAGAGAGAGAAATCAGAAAGATCTAAAGAGTGATCAGAGAGAGAGATCAGAAAGACCCAAAAGAGTGATCAGAGAGAGAGAGAGACAGAGAGAGATCAATTAGAAAGACCCAAAGAGAGGTCACAGAGACAGAGAGAGAAAGAAATCAGAAAGACCCAAAGAAAGAGAAATCAGAAAGAGATAGATTAGAGAGAGATCAAGAAGACAGAGAGACAGAGAGACATCAGAGAGAGAGAGAGACTGAGAGCAAAGAGTAGGGGACAGACAGAGGGAGGGACGGAGATCGTGGAAGTGGGTCTGGCAGGTGAAGAATATTTTTTGATTTGGGGTTTTGGGTGTGGGACACATAGACGGTGGTGGGTAGTAGTGGGGAGGATTTGGGGTTGAAGAAGAGAGAGTTTAGAATCATCAGCTGCAAGCAGCAAATATTATGGGGTTGGATTTTGAGTCTTTGACGGAGGCAACGTCGGGAGCAGTAGGTGGGCTCTTGAGTACAACTTTTCTCTACCCTCTGGATACGTGCAAGACCAAGTATCAAGCTGAAGTTCGTGCAGGAGCTTCTCGCAAGTATGGGTATGAATCCATCATTTTTTGTCTGAACCTTTTTGTTTTGTGTACAGTTTGTTTTTGTGGGTTTAAAAAGGGCTTCATCTGCCCTCCTCCCCATGTCTCCCGTGGTTTTTCTGATGTGCAGAGAGGGGGAGCTTTGTTGTGTTTCTTGGGGGGTATAACCAACCAATCCATCAGAAGTAAATACACACATGAAGGGGAGGGTCCCGGGTCCCTTTCATGATACAAAAGGTATCTTGAACTGAGACATTACATCTTTGCAGGGGTTGCAAGCTAGAGCATCTTGAAACCCTAAGACCCTTGCAGGGCTTGTAAAGACTGGGTGAGAGTTTTGCACAGCAGATCTGTGCTTTGGGGTGAATGGGTTTTTGGGCGAATATTTCAAAGAGTTTGTTTGGAGCATAATTTTTTGCAGATTTTTTGAAAAAGTTCTAATACTGGCAAGATGATCCCTGTCCAACCTTTTGAGCTGATCAAATTAAAAAATAATGCTGAGGTGCTTGCTTGCTTGTCTGCATGTCAATCTTGTGTTACTGCATCCAGAAGCTACTCAAAGTGGGTGAGGATGTCATGTGTTTCAGAAAAATTCTAGGGGGCTTGTCGTTGTCGAAACCAAGATGTGAATCACATAACAGTGTTATTTTTTTGTGTTTGTATAGGTCTTTGTTGGATGTGTTACGGGAGGCTATAGAGTCCCGCCAGATTCTCTCATTATATCAGGGCCTTGGCACCAAGAACTTGCAGTCTGTCGTATCCCAGTTCATCTACTTTTACAGCTACAGCTTCTTCAAGCAGTGGTATTTGCAACGTGCATCACTAAAGAAAATGGGCACTGGGGCAAATCTTATTATTGCTGCTGCTGCAGGCACATGCACAGTAGTTTTCACTCAGGTTTAAATCTCTACTTCACATCTCAGAATTGACTGACCCCACTTTCATGTCAGTGTATGGAAATGTTTATGACAATTTCATGGTCTACACCTGCATCATTGTTTGTCAATTTGGTACCACCTTGTTCTTTGACCTTTCAGCACCACATGGTATGTCATCTTTCTTGAGTCGAATCTGCCAAAGTACTACTTGTTCCTGTTGAACTGGAGCTTGTAATTGGAGAGAGATCATCGTCTTTTTGCTCTAGAAAATTCAAGACAGTTATGGTTGGTTCATCTACTCATGATTGGGTTGCCATTTGTTGAGTAAAATGTAGCATTTTTTTCACAATGATCAAGTGTAGATCTGCTTGAATGAGGGCATTATTGATTCCTTTGATTAGTTATGCCTCTTCAGTGCTAGCCATCATCATAACCAAGTCTTCTTGTGGCATCCAGAAGTGCAACACAAACTTGGGGATGGAGTTGTTTGTATTGTGATTTGCCTGAAATTCTGGGCTGATTATGGTACAATTGTTTAGATCCACTGTTGGGAGCTGATGGAAGTCAGTGTGTAGTTGTGATGGCAGCTTGTCACTGCTATTCATTATGAAGCTGATGATGATGGTCTGACACTTTGTGAATGACTCTCATGAGGTTATGACCGCAGCACTCATTATCATGTTACCTCAAAGCATTGTTGTGAAGATTTCTCTGCAATCGCATTGACCATTTGTTCCATAATTGTGATCTGCTGCCTTATTGTTATTCTCCTCAGTGTGGCTGTTTTTAGGATGTTAACTGGGAATTGCTTTGTGATCGTCCCATTTCAGTGCCTAAGAAGCTTGCTCATAGTGCACTCCTTGGTCTTACTCTTTTTTGCTTGAAGTTTCCAATCACCCAACTGTAGTTTTGTCTACAGTTGGCATCTCTGTCATGAAATTTGTGATGAGTAACACTATAGTGAGCTGATCATGTACTCCGTTTGGACAATGTGTAGCCCTTGGATACAGCATCGGCACGAATGCAAACCAGCACTTTTGGGAAGTCAAAAGGTTTACGAGCAACACTGACTGAGGGTAGTTGGAAGGAAGCCTTTGCAGGCATAGGTGCCTCCCTTGTTCTTGTCTCCAATCCTGCCATTCAGGTTGTGTTCTCCTTTAACATGGGTGTTCTACTTTCTCCACTATGTTAATACCTTGCCTGTGTTTGTGGTTTTGCGCTATTGTGAATCTGTTTTGACCCTCTCTTGCATGAGCTAATTAACTTTTCTGTATACATTCTTGGTTTGGACAGCTTTTTTCAGGTTATGTGCTTATTTTGAATTGAACATGTCGTTCAATATCTGGGGAAAAGCATTTTGTTTCTGTATTTTCATTTGCCATCTCTCACTGTCAATTTTGTCTTTGGGTTGTGCAGTATACAGTTTTTGAGCAGTTAAAGGAGCATCTGCTTCAGCCCAAAGTTAATGCTGCAGTCGTTGACAAAGGACAGGTGGAAATACCCTCTCCAATCCTTTTGTCAGCCTTTCAGGCTTTCTTGGTTGGGGCTATTTCCAAGACAGTTGCCACAGTTCTTACATATCCAGCCATTCGGTACGTCATTTTGAGAAACTTTCCTCCTCTCACCCCTCTTCTTTCAGCTGGACAATGGAAGCAGGCCATGTGGGTGAAGTGGTGGATTTCCCAGTCTTCCAGATCTTGAAAATGTGACTGCATAGGGGCTAGACCTGTTACCCACTAGATGCCTAGCACATTTTGGAGGTCAATTCATACAATTGGTCTGACCAAAATTTTAGAAAAAGTCCTCACTGATGCATCAGACAGGAAAATCAGCCAATTGCAGGTGGATTAGCATTAATAAGTGCTGCCCCTGCTGTCTCCTCCCAAATATAACTGCAACCTTTGCTGCCAATACATGCCTTCACCTAATTGGTTCCTTGTTGCCTTTGGGTAGGAAAGTCCCCCTCCTTCCCTTCCCCTGTAGAGGTCACTGCATGCCTTATTTTCATCTAACCATGCCTTAAATTGACATGAACTTCCCCGGTCAGCATGCCATTCAATGCCTTGACCACACTCCACATGGCCCAAAAATGTTTTTTGAAAAAATATTTTGTTTCTGCTTGTTGCATCAATTAAAAATTTGAATACAAGTTAGTATTGGCTTATCAGGCATCTTGGGGTTTTACTGTCTTTTACTGTATTTTGCATTTGAAGAGAGAGAGTGGCAGTGACGGGTTTGCTGTCATCAGTAAGATGCAATCAAACTTTGTGTTTTGTTTTTTGAGTTTTTGATGGGCTAACAAATTGTCTCAGGTCCTTGCTTGCTACTCACGGAGATTGTAAACATCTGTTGTTGCAGGACGAAAGTGATGCTACAAGCTGCAGAATCACAGGAGGACAAACTCCTTCGAATGAATGGTGGTGGGGCAGGTGAACATGACAGGTCCAGTGGCAAGAAGGGAATGCTGCAGGTAGTTCATGACATCTGGACAAAAGAAGGGCTTTTAGGATTCTACAAAGGACTTCAGGCACAGATAGTAAAAACGGTGCTCTCTGCAGCTCTTATGTTAATGATAAAGGAGAAGGTGGCACATAGTACATGGGTAGTGATGCTGGCATTGCGGCGATGGTTGCTTACAGGAAAGAGCAAGTTGAAAGAAGTCAAGCTTCCTCCAGCTGTGATTGCACCTGTCAGTGTGGCTGGAGTAGCCTTGGCATCCAGGGCATCCAGTAGGTAAAATTTACAAAGACGGTGTTTTTCCTCAGCGCCTCTTTGATACAACTCAGCTGATACTTCACATTTTATGGTTGAACAGGTAACACACAGTCACTGTGATGATGAATACCATACCTCCATTTTAGTCATGGTACGTTATCCAACTTGAATTACCGTACTGATCTTGTGATGAGTCTTTTGACTTTCATAATCATCTACTGCATGTCACAATTCTCTCTCATCTACACACTGTCACAGTTTCACTAATTGCTGTCTTGGGAATTCAGAATTCAATTACAAGTCTAAATAAGGCTTTCTTTGCACACGGGAGAAGATGTTTTGTTGTTGATGTGTGCAAGTAGGAAGAGTTGGAAAATTCTGCAGTGTTATCTGACAATGTGGAAAGTTATGCATTTCTTCTGGAGCAAACACTCTTGTGACCTTTGTAAGCTTTCCACTTGCAGTTCGTACTCCTTTACAATATTATGTTTGTACACTACAATTTGACGTTTAGCAATATAGTTTTGTACAGGATCAAATTACAAACAGAAACAACTAGATTTGCAAAATTGTAGGGAATGTCACTGACAATCAATGCCATGAGTTACATGAACACCGGCTCAATCCTGTAAGATTGGTTCCAGATTTTCCAATATAACTTCCATATGTTACAATTGGTGAACAACAGCAAAAAGGTTTCTGGGATGAGGAAACCTTGAAGTGTGCATGATGAGCTCTGGATTGGTTTTCCAGAAAGCACTTTATGCAAGTTCTGAACCCATGGCTGTGTTTTCCTTTGCTTTCAAAGAAGTTAGAAATCAACGATTTCTGGACTGTTCAACTCCTTCAGCTTCTGCACACATTTGACCAAGCATATTGGTACTGGATGTTACACTCTGGTCCCAGTATGTGTGTGAGATAGAAAAACACACAAATTGCAAGAAAAAAAAGGGAAAAAAACCCAACAGAGAATTCTCCTGCAAATTCAAGCCTTTTAAATCACTTGTTTTAAGGCAAGGTGACCATACCCGGACAAATTGTTTGGGATTGTCAATGTTTGTGGAGCCAAGTACCACTTCTCTTTTCAATTGTGGAGTTAGCTTATGTGCAACACGCAACTGTGAAAGAATCAAACCGAGGAGAAATTAGACCCAAAAGCCAGAAATCAGAATCAAGCAAAATTGCCCCAAAATATTTCAAGTCAGAAATCAGAACCAAGCAACAACACACCCAAATGTTGATTTTCTTGTGCTTGGTCTCAAAGGCATGTGTGTGATTGGTTAGCAGGCTCACACCTCAGATCGGGTCATGCCTCCAACAATGAAAATATAAATGCGTTTTCCATTGATTTTGGGATCACTGACAGCGGCTTTAAGAACAGAGTTGCTGCCAACCCAACAGATGACCATTAGAGTCATTAGGTATACATTTGAATTGAAATTCTGGAAAATAAGAGTACAGTCACTGTAACCTGCTGACCCACTTGAGAACATGATCAAAGAGCACTATGATGACTTAGTAATTTATCTCTTGATTCCCATCATGAGAAATCAGAACTATGTCTATCTAAGCACATGATAGCGTATGTGTGTGTCCATGCAAGACTCTCTTCTGTCTCCCTCACCATGGGTCATCCGTGCATTATTTTGGCTTGAGAATGCACTAACTGCCCTCTTGTTTGGTTTGTATGGTTTGACATGTTTGTGAGCTCAACTTGAGGAGCTTGTCCTAGCCTTATACACACAATTTTGTTTCAAGTACAGCAAGAACCAGTGTCACAAACATGGGAGCAGAATGCAAACCTGGAGTAACCATCATCAGATGAAGCTCGACCCCTGGATGCCCAGGTGGAACCGGGGCCTTTGGCAGTAGTGCGTCTGGATTGAACTGCTCTAGAATTTGGGGCTATTGGAGGTCGTGAAAATGGAGAGGAAGCGTGCATTGAACTTCCAGATGGGTCTTTCAGATATGGATACTCTTCCTTGGAAAGAACTCCCTTGTCCATATCCTCCACAATATCCTGCATTGCTCCAAACAAACATTTCTGTGAGATACTGTGATCCTGTTCAGATCTACTCCTACCACCCATAGACATGAACTGCTGTGCTCTTTGCAAATGACAACTTTGATAATCATATACAGAGAGAGAAAGGGGCTTACCTGTATTACGGGATAGAATCTTGACAGCTGCCAACTTTCTTCATCCTGTTCTCTTGTCCTTCTGAGTGGTTGCTTGCTCTGCAAGAGAAAATCTCATCACAGTTGCACAGCAAAAACTACCCAATAAATATCATGTGTTGCCAAAGAAACTCTTTTTTTGCTTCATACTTCTGTTTTTGGGGTGGATGCTTGCATAAATAGTTTTACCTTCCGTGCACCAAGTTTCAGTGCAAGCTTCTCAACTCCTGAGTGTGGCTTTTTTGACACTTGGACTCCCAAAAACTCTAAATTAGTGACAGCATTCATTTCAGTGCTGCTTAGTCGGGCCAACTGCACGCAATGAAAAAACAAGACAATCTTATCAAGGAATTTCTGCAGCTCAAAAAGTTGATCATTTCAAATTAATTGATCAAAATTAACTGATTGTAACAGCACTGCAAGCCACGAAAAGCTGATCGTATACAAAAACATACTTGGGTCTGAGTCATTCAACTAAAACATACTTGCAATCATCATAACCTTTGTTCATGAACAACACAAATGGTATAAACCTGTTCCAGGTGACAGTAAGTACTACTATGATGAGGAAATAGAAGCAGGTATAAAGGGAAGAGAAGAAAGACCTTCATCCACTGCATCTGCTTTGTTTCATCCAACTTTTCAGGATGTGTTACAGTATAGATCATTAAAAGTCGCAATTTGTTTTCTGAACTCATCTCCTGCCATCCATCATCAATTGGGATCAGCAACTGAGAGATACTTTCAGATCACAAACAAGAATTGCAGATGTAGAAAACGAAAAAATCCCACTTTTCTCTCTGACCAGAATCATAGAGATCTAGCCAAGAACAATATCAGTTGCTAATCCCAGATAAACTTCAGATCACAAACAAAGAATCACAGATGTAGAAAACAAAAAAACTTCACTTTCTCTCTGACCAGAATCACACAGATCTAGCCACATTTTTCTGTTTTGCACCTGATTCACATTGAGTATGTTGATAAGTTCCTTAATAGTTGCATCTCCATAGACAAAATCCTGCTCCAGATTGCCAATATCACTCAAAACATCTTGTTTAATCTTGGCATTCAGCAATGTTGCAATCTGCACAGAACCCACATGTCCCATTAGACTTCCTTTCTTCCTTCCATCACAACTAATCTCAAAGTTAGTTGAGGCCTTTAAGATTCCAGCTATACTCCTGCTGCCGCTGCCGCTGATGGAACAACCATGTAGTTTGTTTAAGAAGAAGACCTCACATGAATGTGAAGACTGAGCTTATCAAGCTGGTCACGATACTGGGGAAGTGCCTGCACCATCTTCTGCATGTCTCTGGTTGACAACTCTTGTCCCTCTCTGTTGAAAACAACAAGTGGTGCTGCCATTCAGGTCCCACGTAGAGGAGACCAATGACCAAGTCTCAAATTCTTCATATCAGTAGAGCAACCCTCTTGCAAGTGAAAAGTTGTTCCAATGATCAAACTAGAATAGCAGCTGAAGGAGGAGGGAAGAGGTTGGTTTACCTTGTACCCAGCTTAATCTGAGCTGCCTTATTCTTAGATGCAAAAGTTTGCATCTTATCTGTCAAGCGTACACTTGCCTGTTTCAAGGTGGTCCAGGAGTCAGTCAGTCAGTCAGTCCTTGGAAAGAACTCCCATGATGTGAAGGCATAATAAAAAGCCCACTGGTGCAACTGCAAGGCTTGAGTAGAGAGGAAAAGAAAAAAACAGGGATAGGAATAGTCCTAAACAAAAGCAGAGGAATGAAGGCCTCCAAATCTGATACATTTCAAGGGACAATCAGAGTAGAGATACATACATCAGCAATGAAAAGGTCACGGAGTTCCACCCAGACAGGATCATGCTCCTCCAGCAACACCTCCTTGTTTTCTCTCCTGCCTCCATTAGTTGTCTGCAGTTAACACAGCCCCCAAGAAAAAAACCTCTGACTTCTCAAAACCAAACACAAACATGACTGAACAATGTCGTCAGGGAAGAAGGACCAGGGATAGACATGTCTAAGTACCTCATATATGTACTTGTTGCCATCCAAGTCCAGGAGATCATGGCACATGGCATCATATGTCCACTCATGTATCACTGCTGCTATCTGCAGACAAACCAACTGGGTGTCATTTGGTTCCTCCCCCTAATATTCTCAATGCCTAATCCTCTGGGTCCCACAATCCACTTTCTAGATTGTGTCTTCTTCCTCTCAACTGAAAAAAAATCATCTTTGTAAAACCCTTTTAAGAGATTCTTCTTTAATTCTTCTTGGACATTGAATAACACAAAAGGAGTATATGACTGTTTGCATACATACTGGGTCAATTGAGCGATCGACAATTATAAGCTCACAAGTCTCAACTTGTGGGAAGTTCAGCAGATTGGTCTTGTACTTCATGAGGCGGTCCCAAAGTGCAGCTGCCACTTTTGTTGGGACAAGGTCACGACCTGTTGTTGTTGATGTGGAATCCGTCGCGGCTGACCTTGCTGCACGGTATCGCACATATGGAAACTCCTGGAGCCACCCATTCCCTCAGACATTGTGAATGAGCTCAATACATATGCCTCATTCCATCTACAGAGATCTTGATTGAAATCTTTTTTTTTTAAAAGGATAGAGAATTGAGGCACACAATCATTTATCTGTTTTACCTTCATTGATGCAAATACAGTAGACAATCGTGTTGCAATTGTCTCAATGCATTTGTCAAACTTACTAGTACCCTCGTTACTCTCTCCAAACAGAAGCTCCAAGGCTTCATCATTGTCTGTGATAAACCCCTGCGGTAGTAGACTCCCAAAAACTCCACTTAGTCCTATCACTCTTACCTAACTGAATGCTCTTGCATGGTTCAATGTTGTAATCTTGTCCCCACAATCTCCATGCATAGAGAGAGAGACAGTTATAGCAAAGTGGATAGATACAGAAGCAAAGAAAATGGATCTTGCGCATTGTCACAGCAACAACAGTGGGAAGAAGTAAGTACCTGTGTGTCAACTGTCAAGTACTCCAAGTTCATCTGCACAGATGGGTGTCACATATTTCATTTACGGTTTCTGCATATAGTTTTGTTAACAATTTTACAGCAGAAACCTCAATCCATGTGAAGAAACTAGACTGTGGCTGCTGACTGACGATTCAGTGCAAGCAAGTTTTATATGATGATGCAAATGAGCTACTACTCTGTTTTTTTTTACCTCTCGAAGAGCTGCAATTCGTGAAAGAACAGATTGGTCGCTCTTGATAGCTTGTAGCAAGTCCCGACCAATGGGTGAGCTAAAAAACACATACGCCCTGCCCACAGCAGAGTACTGAAACTGCACCCTTTAGTAGACAATTCTAGTTTGCTTGCAAGAGAGAGATTGGAATTTGGCCACCCAGCAGCAATAACAAAAGAGGAGGCTTTGATCAAACCCAACAACCAGTTGGAAACCAAAATCTCTACTACAAAAAGCACAATGATGAAGGAACTGAAACTGCTGAAAGTGAACAATGATCAAGACCACCCACTTCTTGTACAGAGCTGATTTCCCAGACATGTCCTGCATGAATTTCCTCACACTGCATCAAAAGGGGAAAAAAAAAACAGGAACAAAAGCACAAAAAAAGAATCAGGAGTCAACAAAGAATCGGGGTTTCCAGATTTAATTCTTGCCTGCAAATAAATCTTTGGTTCAACATTCATAAACACAATTGATAGGATTTTGAAGTGACAGAAAACCCACCTTTCCTGAGAAGGCTGGATGAAATAGACAGCATCAAGAGCAGGTAATGGCTGCCGCCGCTTGTTGAGGTCCTCAACCACTGCAAAAAAAAGGGGGGGCACGGGGTGGAAAAAACCAAACACTCTCTCTCTCTCTCTCTCTCTTCTGAAATTGGTGCTGCTGCAATTGGTGAAGGTATACATAGAAGAAGAAATTGCAACTATCAAAAAGCACAGAAGATCCAAATTCACACAACACATTCTCTCTCTCTCTTTGCCTCTGAATTCAATTCTATGCTTGTTGAATCAAGGTTTTGTTTCTATTATTGTTGCCAACAATCTAAGAAAATGCAACAGAAAAAAAGGATTTGGAGCAGTGCAGCAGAGCGAGGCATGATGCCAGTAGGACAGACAGACAGACAGAAAAAAAAAAGAAGGCTAGATGACTCACAGGAGATGCCTTCATCTGTGATGTCCGCCATATTGCAAGTACACGACATCACCTTCACAGTAACTTCGTCCATGATAAGAACCTGCAAAGAATCCAAAGGAAAAAACATCATAAAAGACTGGTGGCAGTGATCATAGGCTTGCTTGTCAGTGTCATTCACAACTTGCATCATTATCATCATCAGCACATAATCTTCTTCATCAGGCATGGTAATGGCAGCAGTGGTCGAGGGGGTATTATTATAGCAGCTGCCATTACAATTCCAATTTCATCAGCTACTGCTGCTGCTGTTGCACAATCAATCAGCCGGTTGTTGCAGTGCAATTGATCAGCCAGTTAGTTGTTGCCCATTTGTTGTAGATAATAGAAAAAAACGAACAAACTGAAAGCTGCTGTGGGAAGGAGGAGCACAAGAGAGGGAGGAAAAAAAAGCACACACACACACACATACACACACATACCTTCCATTCTGCAGAGCCTTTTCCTGTCCTTGTTGCATGCAGCATCTCCTGCAGAAGACCTGCATCGATCAAACAAGCACAAAAATCACTGTTGCAATTACTGTCAAAGTCTCCTTGAGTTCTTCTTCCAGCAGCAACTGGAGGGAGGGAGGCAGGGAGGGGAGGCTTCTTCTTCTTCCTTCCTTCCTTCCTTCCCAGGTGGTTCCACCTTTCATTCTCTGCATTGGTGGTGGAAACCTGCTTGTTGTTGTTGTTGTTGTTGTGCAAGCAGGAGGAGGAGGAGAAGGAAGAGGAGGACAAGAGACTTACGGTCTCGTGATGTCTGGCGGAAGGTGCGAAATCCTCCAGCGCCATGTGAAGAAGAATTCGACAGGCTCATGTTTGCTGCTGCTGCTGGTGCTTCCTCTTAGCCTGCTTCCGTCACTTACAGCCTGCGTTTCATGCTTCCGCGCACACGGACTGACGCACCGACTGTATTGCAAAAATGGGTTCTCTTTACCTCTCGAGTTCTCTCGCTCTCTCTCGCGCGCGCGCGTTTTCTCTTGTCTGTCTGTCTGTGTCTGTCTTCGCTCTGTTCATGCGTGTCTTCTTTTTCTGTGGCTTCGCTGTCGCAACTACGACAAAGGCCCGATTCGGGATCCCGACCCCACTCGGCGGCGAAAGAATTTCACGTCTTCCAGAAGAAGAGAACAAAAGCAACAGCTTCCGAGCGAGCGAGCGAGGATGGATCCCCTAGCTACTTACTCAAGCTGATGACGACGACGACGACAAGTTGGTTGTTGTCTCTTTGTGTGTGTATTTTTCTCCCGAGGAATCTGATTAAGTGAACCGGAGATGGAGCCAGCCAGCCAGCCAGCGAGCTCGGAGGATGGAGAGGAGAAGAAGATGGAACTGATGAAGCTTTGTTGCACTTGGGGAACAATCTCCGGAGAGATGGTCGACCAAGAGAATGCTTGACGGTGGCGCTTAAACTTCACTCGCAGCTCATAGTCAACCCTTGCCATTTTCCTCCACATCAAGAGGTGCAAAACTGCTGCTGCTGCTGGGAGATGGAGCGAAGCAGATCGAAAGCAGAGCAGAATCCTCGACTGTACAGACAGACAGACAGACAGAAGACGAAGCTCTGAGGTTTTTTGCTTGGAAGCGTTTGAGCATCAAGGTAGTTCTTCTGCATGTTCTACTGAATGATGATGATGATGAAGAAGAAGAAGAAGAAGGGCAAAGAGTGAATATAGTACTTCTTGGAATGCAACTGACAAGATGCAAATGTCGATGCTGCAAGTCTTGCAGAAATGCAGGTAATTCATATACCCCAAAAAACCAAAGAAACTGCAGCTTTTCTAGCTATCATTGTTAAGCACATCTGGTTTCAAGTTGGGGTTTTGATGCAGATTTTCGCAATTTCTTTCTCATGAGAGTTAAACACACATGTCTGGTTTTGAGTTGGGGTTTTGATGCAGATTTTCTTGATTTCTTTTCTCATCAGAGTTAAACACACCATGTCTGGTTTTGAGTTGGGGTTCTGATGCAGATTTTCTCGATTTCTTTTCTCATGAGAGTTAAACACACATATCCAGTTTTGAGTTGGGTTTTGATGCAGATTTTCTCAATTTCTTTCTCAATTGAGAGTTAAACACACATGCGGTTTTGAGTTGGGTTTTGATGGAGATAATCTTCTCAATTCTCGTGAGAGTCAAAGCACATGATCTGACTTGGTTTTTTATAGAGATTTTGTGCTTGATTTTCATGAGAGTCAAAGCACATCTAGTGGTTTTGAGTTGGTTCTGATGGAGAGGTTTTTTCGATTCTCATATGAGTTAAAGCACATCCCATTTTGAGTGGATTTTTTGACAGCAATTTCTCAGTTTGCATGAGAGTTAGTTTGAGTCTCGGTCTGTTTTGATGGAGATTTTTCAATTCTCATGTGTAGGGTAAAGCCCGTAGGGTGGGTGGGCATTCTCAAAAGAAGGAGCCTAGGATGAGGTGGTAGCTGAATCCCGTCCTGAATTTTTGGAAAGTCCCCTACCCCATGTGCTTTACCCAATGTAAAGCACAATGAGGCAAAGGTTATCATGAAACTAAACATATGGAGATTTACAAGGCATAGGAAGGGGAGGGATATTGCACTCTACTTCTCTGGAGTGGGAGGGATCTTATGCCTACAAGTAGGTGTAAGATCCCTCCCACTCTTAATGAGTAGGCATAATATCCCTCTTATTTTCAAGGAGGGAAATTCATGGATATAAGGTGCCCTCCAATTACACTAGGAAATTTCTTCAAGTGCTTTATGAGAGGTAAGCACATCCATTTTGAGTTGCTTTTTTTAAGGGAGATTTCTTGATTCTCATGAGAGTTGACTTGAGATTGGTTTGATAGAGATTTCTTGAATTCTCATGAGAGTTGATTATTTGAGTCAGGTTTCATGCATTTGTGGTAGAACAGTGCACTTGATTGTTTTGCAGTAAAATTTGACATGCTATTTTGATGATTGCTTGTGTATATTTGTGTGCACATACGTGATAAGGCCTGCCTAATGTAAAGTAGTAGATAGATGAGTATACAGCAAGGTATTGCTAGTAGCTGATGAGGAAAAGGAAGAACATGGGGAGCTTCCATAGCGACTCAGAAGAGAGTTATGGCAACAAAAACAGGAGGGAGGCGGCACATCAAACATCAGGTTTGGAGCCTCACAGAGTACTATGGTCACTACATTGTGTGTGCTACTACTGCTTCCTTGTGTGAGTATGGAATTTGAATGTGTCTTTTTCAAAGGGGGTTGACCCCTAATCCATTTTCAGACTCAACCCTATAGGAATGGAAGGAAGATCTACACAAACAAGCCACATGATTAGAAAAGCCCTACACTATGTTAGTATACAACAAGTACCTTCCTTCCTTATAGTTGTTTGCGCATCTGTTTCATCCCACATGCTAGTAACCCAACCTCCTTACTCAAGCTTAGCTTTCCCCTAATCTTGTTTAGGGTGAGGTTGAGGGAGCTAAACACTGGATTCACCAACTTGAGGTTGGGATTTGCTACACTGCTACAATATATATTTTCAACCAATCATAACTAGATTTCAGATGCACAAATTTGTGAGAACAAAGTTGTGGGAGAGAACTGAGTCACCTGTGCAAGGTCATGGATTCAAAACCCAACTTCAAATACCAAATCTGTTTATACTTTTTTGTTTTCAGCAACAACAAAAGAGCTTTATAAAGTGGTTGAGTTTTGTGGTCTTATGTTCTTCCCTGCTAGAGCCACAAAAGGTTGAGTTGGTAAAGAAGTTGAATTTGTAAATTACACTCCTAGAGGTTCTGCACTCTGAGAAAAAAAACATGTTCTCAATGTTCTAGGAGGTACCCTGCTCCCAGCGATGAGTATCCAAGTTGTAGTAAGCTCAGAGCTTGCATCCACCCCATCTCACATTGTACTTGGCTGCCAAACAGTAAGCTGCAAATGCGACCCCTGCTTCCATATGGATAAAACTCTGGTGCCACTTTCTTCAATTCCAATTCATTCAGCAAAGGAGTGAAAATATAGCCCATGCAGTATCTGGGTCATCACTGCATATGAAGCGTCGATGTTTGTCCTCTATGGACGGCATCAAGTAGCAACTGTTCATATGCCTCTGGAATCTGCCAATTATACCTGGTGCAATAGAAATGTGGCACACAGCAAAAATGAACTATTATTTACTTCTTGTATCAAGCCCATTGCCACAACTAACTTCAGCGGATATCCAGTGAAGCTTCAGTGATGGTGTGATGGTGGGAACAAGTCAGGCAATTAGACCTACTTTTTACCATTGCCAGCAGAAAAAAGACAAATAAATCTTCATTAGTAGTATTGAGAATTTCTCCATAATAAGTGTGGAGAAATTCTTGATACTAATGAAGACTAACATCAGTTGCAAATCCATCTTCCTTCCACTCCATAAGCAAAATCACATCAGATTAGACCTGGCAAAATATATGCTGTTATTATTCTATGGACAGATCTTCTGACTACATATGTCCTTGGCATCGAGGTTAACAGGTGGCTCCATTGCAAAAAGTGCCAAAATTGGGAGCAGATGGTTCTGCATCATGTCATGAATGATGCCATAGTTGTCAATGTACCCAAATTCAATCATTTAGCACATCAAACTTCTCTTCATACAGAACCTACAAAATGAGTGATGAGGCCCCCCTGGTGCCACCTCCTGACTTTCAGGCAGCATTTAATTCATCTTCTGGAAGGACACTTCAACTGGAGCCGAATCCACAGACCCACCCAACTTTGGTCACAGGAAGAACTTGTGATTGCCCAATTTCTGCAACAACCATATGATGTCTCCACAATAGATTGCAACAGATGAGCTTGTCCCATTACATGAGCACAGTTTAAATGCTAGAGTCAATAAGACAGTTGGAGAAAGAGCAGAGCCTCTCACCTGCCTCTCTGCCTTCAGTCCCAAAGTCTTCAGAAAATACGAAGCTGACCAGTGGTATAATGCACATGTCCAGAAAATAAGCTGCTACTGGACATGTGCATTTATCCCCTAATCCTTAAAACTCTAAACTTAGTCCCGTGCCACACAAAGGAGACTTTGGCTTGAAAATGGTGAAGGGTGTGTGTTTATGCATTTATAGCACAATTAATGTTGCTTGTGACAACTATCTAGGCTATCATACATGAAGCCAAATGAACATACTGCAGATAAATTGTGTCTGAACAAGTTATTGTACCTTTGATCAATCCCACATGTGAGCATTCCACTGATTGTGTTGTGGAACTCCTCAGATGTCATCTTGCTCTGAGCATAGCCAAACACTGTAAAACAGCTGCCATTCACAGAAAGAAAAATGCAATCAGGAAACTTGTCTATTAAAGTTGAGGATCCTTAAATCCTAAACTGAAAATTACTGCTCTATTGGAATTCACCCTAATCCTTCAACCGAAATCCTAATCTTGTACATACATTCTTGTGTCCGATCTTGCTCCTCTTCTTCTCCATCTTCACACCTCTGTGAGCATTCATTACCCCATAATCTTTAAAACCCTCAACTTAAGATTACTGCTCTATTGGAATTCACACATAATCCTTAAACCCTAAACCTAAACTTGTATATACATTTGTGTGTCTGGTATCTTGCTCTTCTTCTTCATCATCATATCGACAGTTTGTGTGGACATTCGCCCCTAATCCTTAAACCCTCAACTTAAAATTACTGCTCTATTGGAATTCGCCCTAATCCTTAAACCCTAAACTTAAACTTGAACATGTTTTTCTGTGTCTGGAATCTTGCTCCTCTTGTTCTTTAACATCTTCACAGTTGTGTGGGCATTCCCACCTAGTCCTTGAGCCCTTAACCTAAACTTGTGCATGCATTCTTGTGTCTGGTATCTTCTTCTTCTTGTTCTTCATCTTCATAGTTGTATAGACATTTTTTCCCCCTAATCCTTAAACCCTAAACCTAAAATTGTGCATAGATTCTTGTGTCTGGTATTCTACTCTTCTTCTTCTTCTTCTTCGTGGTTGTGTGTTTCTTGCTTGCTCTGTGGCGGGAGGCAGGGTTCTGCTTTAGTCTACTGTTTGTGATCAAGCATGGGTAATGAGAAGAAGAAGGGCAAGAAGCTTTGTCCTCCTTCAACTGTGGTGTCTTCGGTCCCTACTGTTGTTGTTGTGGAGAAGGTAGCAAAGGAATCGTCAAAGAGCGATATCGATGCAATCTTCGGCGGGAAGAAGAGGAAGAAAGAAGTTGGAACCGCGGGGAGTGGCGAAGATCAAAAATCAGGTGCAGCAGCAGCAGGGGCAGCAGAGATTGAGAACTCAGATGTGAAAGAAGTTCTTAGTAGAAAAAAGAAGAAGACGAAGACAAAGAAAACAGCAGGCAAATCTCTGGAGCTGGTGGAAAAGAGTTCTGGTCTGTCGCGAAAGAAGACAGACGACGGGCTTCCTGTTTACAGTGAGGCAGAGCTTGGATTCAACAAGAAGGAAGCTGGTGGCACTCCTCTATGCCCGTTCGATTGCGAGTGCTGCTTTTGAAAGTTATGGGAGTTGGATGATTTGATTTGATTTTTGGTTTCCTTGCTTCCACAGATAGGGAGAAAATTCGATCCCATTTTTGCATCCGTATTCTCTCTTTCCCTCTCTAAAAAAAAATCTTGCAAGAGGTGAGTCGCTCTTGTGGGAGTAAACCACAAAGATTAAAGTTGCCGTGTAGCCTGTCTAGGGTTAGGATTTCTGCTATGGTCTCTATCTCTCTTCTTCTACCTGATCATGCCCATACCCTTGTGATGATGATAGATGCCTTAGGGTATGTACTATTTACTCTGCCAGATACACCATCTATCTTTTTTTGACACTATTTTGATTTTTTCTGAAAGTTAATGAAATCTACAATTGAACTTTGTGCAATCAGTTATCATATCAGTGTTCTCCAATCTCATTGCAAGTATTCAGCTACAGACAACATGGATGAAGGTGATGGTCTGTCACTTTGTGAGCGACTCTCATGAGGTTATGACTGCACTCATTGTCGTGTTACCTAATTGTTGTTGTGGAGATTTCTCTGCAACTTCATCGATCTTTCTAAAAAAGAATTGGAGTGCCTTGAGTCTATCAGTGCACAGCCATTATAGATGTTCACGCTCAACTTGAGTGGTATTCGATCAGCGGTTTGAACTTTCTTTGCATTATGAATTTTCTTTGCACATGTTTGTCAGTCCTGAATTGTCATTAAGTGGAGAAGGAGAATTTGCGGACTATGGTGTTGTGGCCAATGTGATGATGCCACAGACAATGCATTGGTTTTGAAGAGGCAAAAGAGAGGAGCCAAACTGTGGATGGTATCGATGTGGGTAAGTTTTCAGAGTAATTGCCTGATCAGAAATTTCAGAGATAGGTTTGTTTTTTCAGGTCTGGTGACTGAAAAGCATTGCACATGTGAAACCAAACCCATGTGATTTGGGGAATGTACTTATGATGGAATTAGCCAGTTTTGCTATCAGTGTATTGATGAGTGGCCCATCTTCTTGTTTTTGGTTCCAGATGTAGCTCTCATTGTATGTCTCCTCCTTTGAGAAGTGCTAGTTTGATGCAGTTATGTTCCTCAATTGTGTGTTCAGGACAATAAACAATCATTTTGAGCTCCTGAAAGTGTCTCCAATGGGTAGAAATCTGTAATTTCTCACCTCTTCTTCCAGTTCTTCATACAAACTTTCTGTTTTTACAATTTCAAAGAGAGTCATGTACTAGTTCAGAAGATGTTAATTACATTGTTCATGCAAACAGAGCTTCTGGCAAAGACTTGATCAAATTAGGGTTGCATCTGTTTACTAGTAATTGGCTTGAAATCAGTGCTAATTTGCAAGCCAAATCATGGTTTCTGTGTATGAATTTGGGTCGGTCTTGTGGTAGGATGATTGTTTGAGTTCATGGCACAGTTTGTGTTGAGGAAGAAGAATGGTTGTTATTAAAACTTTTTATTGAAGTAGCAGTTCATATCAAATTATTCATGGATGTCAGCCAGTATCTAAGCTCTCTAGAACATAAGGCCAGGAGGAAAAAGAACATTGTCAATACCATGTACAGCAATCTCTCCTGGCACAACATAAAGATTTGGTTGTACAATCTGTGCAGCAGATGCTTGAATCTGTGCAGTAGCATCACCCTGGCCAACAAAAATTTCATTTCCTTGAATTGTGACTGGCAGTTGCAGGCCCGACGAGGTTGTCAAACTGGAAGGATGTGATGATAGAAGGGTGTTATAATCGAGAAAGGAGCCAACAACGTGGTAGAGTGCCACTTCGTTAACCAGGTCATAGGAGAAAATGGCATCAATTACTGGGACATATGTGTTATTGTAAGCTCCATTGTTGGGAAGGAAAATAGTGACTGCACCTGCCGGAGATTGCCCAAGAAGAGCTGCCACATCCACTGACTCGACAAGGCCAAGAGATTCTGAATAGTTGACTGAATGGGGAAGAATCGCATCCACGGCTTGCTGAAATTCTCCTGCTGCCAAAGATGTATCTGTACACATCATGAAAAAATTTATTGGGCATGTTACAAAATTGTGGGAACTGTGCATGATTGTCAAACTCCCTTATATATTGTCCAGCTGCAACTTCAAGTACTACCTGTTGAATGTTATTGTTTTGTCATGTACATACCAGGCTGAGACATAGGTGAAGCAACAGGCTCTTGGATAGCAGCATCATTTTGCCACCATTGAAGGAGAGTAGGTGCATCTGCTAGCAGTAGGAATCCGGGTTTTGTAGCATACAAGTTGACAATGTATTCCCAAGCTGCCATGGTTGGATGTTGCATATCCCAAAACACCAACTTTTCTCTATGCTTGCACACTGTGTAGAGAGGCTTTCCTGTAGCTGGATCTGTCTCTGCGCAACTGTTGTTACCCAATCCTTGGCAACAAGGAACTAGTCCATCTGAAAAACCTGCAGTTCATATCCATCATATTTGCAGCAGCATGTAATTAGTGATGTCAAAACAAGCCAGCTTCTTTCTAGCTTCATGCACAGAAGAAGTTCCTTATGGAATGTCCAACAATTCCTGGTTCTATTATCATGTGAACTTGAGCTCCATTGTATTGTGTAGAAGCTGTGACACTCAAGATTTCTTCTCAGACAGAATTTGAGTCCAAACTGTGGGAGGAACACCAATTTTTGACATACCAGCAGCTTTGGCTTCTGTGTAAATCTGACCAAATGCAGCATGCTGATCCAAGATGATGAAGCGAGCACCAGGATTTCGGGCATTGATCTTCTCAACAGCACTTAACAGAAGTTCATTGTGGATTTGTGCAATACTGTCTACAGAAGTGTCACACATTGTGTAGTTGTATTTCTGTGAGTAGCGCGGAGTACAGCCGGGGCGGAGTAGGTTGGATACCATCACATCTCGGAGACCAATATTGTACAATCTCTGTAAGTTAAAACTAATTCCTGCCACTATTCTGTTTATGTACACCAAGTACTCCTCCTGCAGCAAACAAACACATTTTGATTGAATCAGAACTAATCCGAATAAGAAGAAACGAAACTTGACTTCAGAAATGATGTGATGATGATTAGTACATGAAGCTAAGTGCAGCTGGGTGGTTTAATAATCAGCAACAATTGTTTGTTAGTTTGTTTGTCTGCTCACTTGGAAACCAGACTGAGACTCTTGATTGTCACTGGACTAGTGGTTACTTACATATCTGCAAAATTCTTTTGATACTAAACATGATTCTGTACGAATCAGAAACTGAAGAAAAAGGAATTTGGATTCTATTGAGAGCAAAGAAGGTGGTTACAGTATTCGAGATGTTGCCACTGAAGGTAGTGTAGTCATTGCCATCCACAGCCACAAAAGATATCGAGTTTGCCAGAGCTACTTTGGAGTAAGGATCTGTGCGGAGGAAGAGCTCAAGATTGTCAACTTGGGTACCCAATGGATTTGGACCCAATGCATAAGTAACACCACTGCCTCCAGTTGCAAAGTTCACTCCGTGTGCTATTGATTGGCCTGTTAAGTAAAGATATGGTGGAGGGGTAGGAATCCCTAGCAACTCCGCTGCAAAAAAACATAAATAAATAAATTGTCAAAAACACATGCTCACAAGTTCATATAAATTTGACCCGCAGAATACAGATGATTCTGGAATCAATTAGATCCTTGCAGTTGCATCTACTAGACATGGGTGATGATGATCAGCATCAATCTGGACTTCAACGGCTGCAACTACAGTTCATAGGAACTCATGATTATGATTCTGTTGGGATCAATTAGAAGATCCTTGCAGTAGTTGCATCTACAATACAAGGTGATGGTGATCAGCTCTTCTGAATGAATTATATATTTGGATTTCAATCCTTGCATCTTCTGAACACTGGATAAGGATAAGGATTCTGAACCCTAAAATTCCATAAAGGAAGGAAGGAAGGAAGAAGGAAGGAAGCAGGCTGGAGATTTAGGGAGGGATTGTAGTCCTTTTTTACCGTAAAAATCAGTTTGAATTTTTCCATCACAAAAGCGACCATCAGGATAATGAGGCCATGTAATGCCATAAGGATTCAGCCACGATGAGCCTACATGCGGTCCACTCTTGGGTAGATTTCCTGTGTCTGCATATGAATCTCCAAAGACAAAGAACAGTTTTTGATCTGTGGCTGCATCTGCTGCAATCAACAACAAAGCAATATTCCATTGCAGCTGGTATAAGCAAGAGAAGAAGAACAGTTTTTTGCTGTTGCATAATCCTCATGTGCAGCAGCTGCACAATATGCTGTACTGTAATGAACAAAAAACAAAGCAATCCAGTGCTTGAGTAGCAATTAGAGAAGGAAAAAACTGTGATGAAAAAAAGCGTGAGCAGTATGCAGCAAATCATGCAGCTTGTTGCAGCCTCAGGCCAGGAATAATACATAGATACATACATCTTGATCTTCTTGTACCCTAATTACTGCATGGAGAAGAAAGTTATTCATTCTTAGAATCTCATCCTGAGAGCAAATACCAGAAAGAGTCTGTAACATACCTCCTGATGCAACAAGTAGTGAGGCAGAGATTATAAGGAAACATGTGGGTATCATCAAAGAGGAGCTGATCATATTCAGCTGCTTCCTTCTTCTACTGCCTGTAAGTACCAGATCAAGCTCACAGGCCATAGCTGCAAACTTCAAGAGCTAGCTCACTTGCCGTGTCTCCAAAAACTTGTACAAGAATTTATGGTTTTGACTACTAGTAGTAGCTAATCTCTAGCTGCACACACAGTACTAGTAAACACAGGAGCCTGCAGTCTTGTCTAATTATGAACAATAGTTCTATGCTATCACTTGACTAGTAAGGTGCTGCAGCAGCTGGAGCTGACAAGAGATCAATTCTGCTACGTCTATCTAGATCATCACAAGGAGAGAGGAACATGGATATATATGTATATATGTTCAGCAGCTGTTTGTTGACTGCAATTGGTGTTGATAAGATGCTTGGATTGAAGCTGCTGCTGCTTGTGGATTGATCACAGGTGTGTAGCACCTACTTTCAGCTGTCCTGGCACCAGGGTGATCAAGCCCATGAAGCTCACTGGAATTTTCTGACTCATGATCACTGCTGCTGCTGCTGCTGCTGCAACAGCAGTCCATGTCCAAATTTCCTTCAAATCTTGTGTACTGACTTGACTCTCTACAAGTACTGCTCAAGGGATTCTACTACTTAGCATTTTTTGTTCAAATCATGGGTTGTAGCTGCTGCAGATGAATGAATTCTAAGCTTCATTTGCTGCTGCAGCTAGTAATCTTTGGGTATTTTCCAGAGTTTTTTTTTTCGGGGTGGTAAAATCTTAAAACTGGGATCAATCCAGATTTCTGTCTATTGGGTATGTGATCCACCGACCAAAGTATATATACTAAAAATTGTAGAAATTGTTGACTCATCTCCACCTCATCTAACTGCTATAAATTGTCAAACCTTCCTGCATGACTTTCTAGAAGCTAAATTGTACAGCTAGCTAGCTAGCTAATATTAGATCATGATGCTGCTACTGCTGCTGCTGGGTGGAAAGTTGGTAATTTCAAGGATGTTTACACATCTCCAAACACGTACAATTAGTCAACTTTATTGTAGTAGTAGGCCTGAAAGAATTTCTTGAGTTTTGGGTTTTGGGTTCTTTCCCAGTACTTTGAGCCCATACCCTTTCGGTTGCTCCTGTTTAGTGTTTGCCTTTGGAGACTTCCTTCAAGCCAACAACAAAGTTGAAAAGGGAGGTTCCTGTATGAGCAAGTGAGTGGGTTCTCTCTCTCTCTCTCTCTAGGAACTCTAAACCGGAAGGTGTAAACCTGACTGGCAGTCTTCCTGAACCTCACGAGTACAAGAACCCGCATGCATGCAAGGAAACAGCTGTTCTTTGAAAAATATATATTATTATGGGAACATGAGAAAGTACAAGAATAGGAGGATCTAATGACCTAAGGTTTTTTTTTTCCCCAGGCAGAGATCCCTCAAACTTGTACACAAAAGAAATAAATAAGAAGACTAGCTAGCGGAGAGAGGTTCTTGTATGATTGGGAATTCTCTTGAAGGAGGCCAACCTAAGGACGTGAGCCTGAGGTTAGAGGTTCTTGTATGATTGGGAATTCTCTTGAGGGAGGGCAAGCTAAGGACAGTGAGTCTGAGGTTGTTCCCGAATGAACCTCAAGAGAACCCATGAGTACATGAACCTCCACTTAAGAAGTAAATCGACGTTGTGTTTTTTTTCTATAATAATAGGAACATGGGAACATATAAGGATAGGAGAAAGGGGAGTTTACAAGGGAAGACTGAGTCAGCCTACTTTTTACACCTGGGAGCTCTTGAGCATCACACACACACACACACACACACACACTAGTCTTCTTCCTCGGACCTACAGAAAGAGACGAACTTTTGGAATGCACTGGTAGTTTTCATTTGCTCTCACATTTTGAGGAAAATGTTCACCACTTGTTGTGAGTGTTTTTGGTTTGCGCCTGATATATCATCAACACTATCAACACCCGTGTCAACTTATGACCCTACAAAAAATTTGAAACAAAATCTGTTTACTAAAGTTATCTGCAATGTCACCTTGTCTTCACCCTCTCTTTCACCCGTTATCCGACCCTCTTTCATATTTGGTATCCACAAAGTAATGAAATGTTTATTAAATCTCAGTATGAAATTCTGAAACTCAACAATTTAATGCATAAGGTTCAAGAATAATTATACTACCTTCGTACCTTGGCCAACTCAACACAAATTACATTATTTTCCAAAATGCTGAAATTTTCAAGAACTAATTACTGCTTCCAAAATTTTAAAAATATTGTGAAGGAAAACGGTGAGTATTCAGGAATATTCCATTTGTTGGAATGAAAATTTCCAAAATTAATTAATTAATTAATTAGTCACCAGACATGTGTTGAAATGGCCCAAGGTACTACAGTAGTTGTACATGTAAGAGGAGTGAAAATACACATGTAGCATTAGTGGAGGCGGCTAAGGAAAAAAGGAAAGACAGGATGAAACTCAGCTTATCATCAAAATTGGTGGAAAAAACTAGTTTGGGTCCTCGTTATTTTGTTTTTGTAAATTTTTTCATTCCCAGTTACATGTTTGATGCCCTATTATGTCGAAACTGGCCATTCTCGCCCCATTATCATGTGACGTAACAGACAATTCTACTATGTGAACAAATACTTGTCAAAGTTCATTTTTTGAGAACTTCATGAAACACTTTATTTTTATTTTATTTTTTTTTGGGAACTTCATTTCCTATTTTAAGTGTTGTTGCTTTGTTTGAATTTTGAACTTGACTTAAGGGGGGTAGACCCAGTCTCTACTATCGAGGTGGTGGTGTTGTTACTAAGGTGAGATACGTATGAGGTTCATCTTCTGAGGACTTCACACAACATTTCTTATCTTTAAGTGTCATCGGTTTCAAGTTTGAACTAGTGTTGGTCGATTTTTTCTTTTTTCTTTTGGTAACTTTTTGGGTATTATTTTTGTGAAATTATTATATTTTTGGTCCCAACACTCAAACGTGTAGACATGCTAGGTTGAACACATAAGCTTTTAGAGATCTTAAAATCTTTAGATGTAGCTTTGCTTGTCTTTGGACTTCAAAGAGGAGGTATTGTGAACTTCCACTTGGCATACCATCATGAATAATGGATAAAGGATGAGATAAAGGATGAGATACGGTTGTTTGGAAGTAGTAGTGTTTAGTTTGATGTAATGAGTGTTCAATTTGACATGGTAAGCATTTTGAGCTTAAGATCTTTAGACACATAGGTCAAATGCATTGAGAGTTTTAAACAATATTATAAACCTTGTTGGCTTGAAGTACTAATAACCTTGAAGATCACTATTTATTTATTTTTAAATTTAAAAGATATTGTTATGTGTTCAGTTATCAACTTGTCTTCGATGATTGGCATTTCTACCATAACATTATTTATAATCGTCTCCCAAAAAACAACAACTTAAGATGTAAGGAGGGTGGTTTTGGGATTATCCAACTTGAGATCCAACATGAGAACCACCTAGCATAATAAAAACATCTATAAAGTGTGTCAAAGGGGGCATGAAAATCTAGTGGTTGAGCATAAGAACACAAGGTGCAATGTGCAACTCTAGGCAATTTCGGTGCTTCTTTTACTTGTGTTTTTGTGTTTTCATGGGTGCATAGTTATCAATCTAAAACCAAAAAAGTGAAGTAGCCTCTCTCTCTCTCTCTCCCTGCCCCCTCTTTTCTCAACTTTTAAATTTGACTCATGTTTCAAATTTCATCCCTAATTTGTCTTACTTCACAAATAAATAATTATATGATATGACACTATGGATAGGGGCAAGATAACGTGTTGAAACTTGATGACTTTGCAAATGTTGTGGCAAGTTTTCTTTAAATAAAATTTATGTTGGTCAAGTCTTCTCACAATTGTGAACTTATGTTGGTCAAATTCATTAAAAGAAAAATTATCTTTTGTGATTTGTTTTATATATATATCATATGCAACTAAAAAAAAATGTTGCATGCAACTATATTTTAGTTACATGTGACACATGCAATTGTATAAGACAATTTATAAAAAAATACTTTTGTATTGGTGATTCAAGTTTTGAAAGCATTTTCAAAATAAATAAAGGTGAAATTGAAGAAGAAGTGCAGTCAAAAGAACATGAACAACTCCCCCCAAAAAAATTAAAATTAGGGTTTTAAAATTTCAGAAACCTCTTGAAACATGTGCCATGTAGATTTAGTCTCAATTTGCCACTTTTTTTGGTCTTGGACCCTCATCTAAAGCCTTTGGGACAAATTTAAAGCTTTCAACCAATACGATTGCTTGAATTCATTGGTCCCCTAGACCTTGGACCCTTGTCTAAAGTCACCTTTAAATGGGTTTCTATAGAATAGATCATAGATGGGTAATGAATGCGTTTTTACCATTCTTAACCAATTTTAGACCCAATAAATAGATTGTGGATATCATGCCCACATACACATGGTGATGATTAGCTATTTTCCCAAAAACTATGAACTCCATGGAATAATTTTTAATTTAACTATTGTCGGTTTAAACCAGTGTTGGTCGCTTATTGAGTTTTGGCTCAATTAAATGACTTGGTTATTAATAACTCAGTACTAGGTTTTTTTTTTCAATAACCTGATAATAATAAACTAATCACATGGTATTGACATTTTAAAATCTAATAACATACCCAAATGGCTAGGTTATTGATTTTCCTACTTAAAAAGATCTTAAACTTGTTTTCAAAATTGTTTTTTCATGGTTCTGTTTTCAATCCCTAATCTAATGAAAGATTATTTTGATGAAAAATTATAGCATGGTTGGATTATTGTGTTGGTTCCAACAAAAGGACATCAACTCAAGTTGGGGTCACAAGAACCCGAATCCCCCCCCCCCCCCCCCTTGTTACTTGCAAAACACTAGTTTGAACTTGCCATAAAAGGCAGATCCATCCTGCACCCAAGTGTTGGTTTGAACTTGTTTAGTCATTCCATATGTGGAATTTTTTTCACTACTACTACTCTCTGTTTCTCTGATTGGCTAAATAGCTTGATTGATCCAAGTGGTTTGCTATTAGTAGTCTCCCACTTACTTGCAGTCCAAAGTTTCAACTTTGTTCACTGGGGTTGGGAAATCCATTAGTGTAACTAAAACTTGGATGTGAGAAATATTTCTGGAGGGTCACATACTGAACATTGGTGGAGATTCCCTTAGACCTCTGCTTGGGAAACCATTAGTAGTACCTAAAACTTGGATGTGAGAAATATTTTTGGAGGATCACATACTGAACATTGGTGGAGTTTTACTTAGACCTCAGGCTTGTTTACTCGGGAAATTGTTATCCATTGTTAGTCCTTTTTTAAAAAAACTGGGTCGATCATTTTGTTGTTGATCTATCTGCGTACCAAATGGCTGGCCCAACATATTTGAGTGACGCGTCGTTACTTCAAGAACGTCAATTGAGATGGCCTCAAGCCCAAAAGAGGTCTTGGGGAGTGTGCTCTTGTTCGACCATGTTTCAAGAGGCACATGTTTTGACCTATATTGCTTCAATGGGGGTGGGCGGGGTGGGCGGAGGATGCCATCATGCCACCCATAATGCATGCCCATGTCTTGATGAATTCATGCACGGTAGTGTACATATGCTTTATGGCAAAATGTGAATGGGATTATGTAACTATTTCAAGTGTGAACTAGTGTTTTCCAGTTCTTGACTACAATAGGTTGCTCTAGTCATGTTTCTAACTTTTTTTCTTTTTCCTTTTTTCTTTTTTAGGGTTTTTGATGGAAACTCCAATATGGTTTTAAGATCAATTTTTCATAAGCTCTACTTCAGGTCTTTACACAATGAATTTAAAGCCAGTCCAATTTAAAACAAGTTTGATTCCAACTCCATTAGAACAAATAAACCCAAAAAAATTTGGTGAAATATTAATTTGTTTAGCTAGTGCACATTGTTCAAGATTATTATTAATTATGTACAATGAATAAATGCAATAACTTGCCTAAAAGACAAGGCCAAGCTTTTTTTTTAAATAATAAAGTTATACTTATCTATGTACAAAACTTAAACCTATTTTAAAAATGGAGCAATGTCCTTTATTTAGGTCTTAACTTAATTTTGGAAAGAGGTCGATTACCTAGTTAGGTTCCAATGACGATTTCAACATAATTCAAAACCTTTGGAGTAAAGACCTTAACACTTAACCTATAATTTGGACCTGAACTTGCCTAAATTTTAAAACTTGCCGACCCTAACAACATAGCCCAATTGTTAAAAAAATATTTTAAACTTCAAATATTTTCCATGATAAAAATTATTCAAAATTCAATTTCTCCCCCACCTTAAGTCTATTTTTTTTGAAATGAGCTTCAAGAAATCCATTAATAAAAGGCTTTCCAATAATACCACTAGCTTGCCCCAATTTTCCTATATACTTTTTTTTTAATTATTTGATAAATTATTTTACATTCAATAAGTCTTGCACCATAGGTGCACTTACAAGCACCTCCAAATTTGCACCTTCAAATTGCTATGATATTAGGCTTCTTAAATGGACAAAATTTTGCATGATCTTATAGAATTCAACGTTGTCATTTGCCCATCTTGTAAAAAGATCTTCAACTAATTTTTATTTTTAAAAAAAATCAAATATGAAACAATGTGACATGAAGAAATGAAGCTAACAAGCAACAAATACTCCAAAAAGCATTAAATTTTAGAAAGCGAATCAAGAAGCAACAAAATCATTAAACGAATCCATGAACAACTAACAACAACAAAAAACAAGTTAATAATAATGTGGTAGAAAAGAATCAAGAAAAAGCTAAACAAGCAAAAATATATATATTAAAAAATCAATCAACAAACCAAAAAAAAACAAACCAATGTGCATGAGCAATGCACTATCTTCAATACTATTTTGAAAAGTAGATGCACCATTTCTCGCTCAATACGAGACCCATTTTCCATTAAGGACCCCAAGACTTCAATAGACTCCAACCACCCCAACTACACCCACTCATGGACCCAACTTCACCTACTCATCGAAAATTTCTTAAGACTTGGACCCATCCACATATTTATTTATTTATTTATTTTTGTTTTTTTGTTTGTATTTATAATTTATTTATAATTTTTTTGATGACCCAAGAGCAAGTGCTCTAAAAGACCCAATGGTCCCCCAAGTGCTGGGCCCCAAAATTTTGGTGGGTCTCAAGGTATTGGGCCAATTTTTGGGTTTTGGGTCATGTTCCATAGAAGTTGTTTGGCCTCAAATATTTAAACACTAAATTTAATAATATTGTAGATGTTTCCATCGGGTTCTTCTTGACGTGCTTTTGGTTAGACTAATGAAAGGTTTCATTACTTGGTTCAAGTGGTCGTGAGTTTTGAATCTTTAGCCACTTTGATTGAATTTACAAGATTTTTGACATTCAATATTGTGTTTTCTTTTTGGTGAAAATCTCAGCAAAAGAGAAAATAATTTAATTTGTGCTGAACTTGAAAAGGTGCTATCGGGTAGGTTGCAAGTTGGTGGAGGGCCATATGGAAAGGAAAAAAAGATGGACAAATTATCCAACGGGGTCACCAAAAAGTTTGTTTTGGAATGCAGCTTCTTCAAAAAAAAGTCTTCTTTGTTGTTCTGGATACTTTGTCAGAGGATATATTTTGTTCAAAGAGGGTTCTTGAAGGTTGAAAGAAGTTGTTTTTTTGGACAAGACTTTTGTTGAACATGTAGTAGATAAGAGGTTCCTTTGTGTTTCTCAAAAAAATCCCAATCCAAAACCAATGTTGGTTGATTCTTCTTTGTTTTTTTCATAACTGGCGGGCCAAGGTTTTTGCACTTTTTTTTCTTTTTCTTTTTTTTAATCTCATACAGGAGTATTGGCAAATATATGGTTTATAATATAATTTGTATTCATAATAGTACAAAAACTTTTGAAAACATGGATATCTTCAATCTCTTCAAGAAGATTGTTTGTTTGCTTGTTTTTGTGTGTCAAGTTGAGAGATCTCCTACACCGTGTTGTTGACACCACCATGCACTTGGTGTTTGTTAGAATGCCCTCAATGACACAGGATGATGCATCAGGATGGTTTTCTAATGTTTAGCTGTATGGTGCAGGAATGCTTGAATGTTGAATTACTTATTAGATCTAGTTATGGGTGGGTGGATCTAGTAAATCTTTCAATTCATTTTTCACTAGGAGTAGCTATTTAATCATTTTGTAATCAAGAGTGTCTCCACCCACAGCCATAGCCGCCTCTACCAGTGTTTTATCACATGCAATAACATAGAGCGAATCCTTTCCCCCAATCCCCGCCCATAAACATGGAAAATTGGACAATAAAAAGTGAGAAATCACTTGCATGCTACCCAAAGTACTATGTACAGGCCGTTGTGCTGCTACTACTCCCAGTGGAGATGATCTTAAGATCAGCAAACAAGTAGAAAGAATAGCCAAAATCAACAAATGGGTATAAAGAATAGCCAAAACAAGCAGCTCATCACAAAACAGCTTTGCCCTTTATGGCAAGTTTGAATACACGTTCATTATGAGACCCCAAAAGAACAAGCCATTTCCATGAGTCAACAATCAACCTTCCAAGATAAAGAATCCTTTCCAAAACCATCTTCTTCCCTTCATAAAAGGATGACAAACCCACATTTTCCCAGCTCTTGCTTTACATGCTAAACATTTTGTAGATCATATACTATACATAAGCCACATGTACATGGCTTTGTATGTGGCTTATGTACATTTCTCCTTCACTCCTCCATGCTTCTTTTCAAGTCAAGGCACTTGCAGTATTTGATTCACATTCGTTGGGATTTTGGGAGTGTACCAGGAGCTTTTAAGTTTGGTGTCAAAAGTATTGACCTGTGAATTCCAATTCCCATCTGCTGCATCCTGAGGGAGGGAACCAGAGTGCCATCAAGGTGCTTTGGATCCTCAAAGACGTAGTCAGTTCCAGCTCTCGTATGAAAGCCAATCAGAAACTCAATTGTTAGCCAGTGCCCACAATCCATGGTGTCCTTTCCAAGCCTTCACCACCAAGTTCATGGGCTTTATATCCCAACTCAAAGCTTTTCAACTGCAGACATAATTTCTATTTGCCTACTTAAAATCTTTCTCCTGTTGAACCAAAACCCTCCTTGGGGCTGGGATCACTGGATTTAAGAAGTTCTGTTGGCTCAGGGACCTCAACACTTTTCCATGTTGAATATCAGCAGCACTTATAATCTCATTTCATCTAGAAAACCTCTGTGAACTATCATCTGCCGTTGACCAATCTGGCTTGAGGATAATTACATAGGTCTTCCGCAAGCCAGTGGCTCACACTAAATTCAGAGAGTCTGGCATACAAAGTTGGACTGAAACTATTCACTGCTGACGAGAGCTACACAAATTCTATAGCACATTTTATCATATGAAATGTTGAATACCCCCCTTTCAACTCATTCTGTGATCCAAATTTTAGAGTTCCCTTGTAAGAACATTGTCAACTCCCATAAAATCAAGGCCTAACACTAACCTGAAACCCCCCCCTCCCTCCAGCCTCAACACAATACTCTACAGCCCTGCAGGGAAGTTATTGACCTGGGCTTGTTCCAAGTTATTCTGTCCATTTGATTTGAAGCTCACTCTCAACTTCATGACAATGGCTTTCTGCAAGCAGCATAACAGGCAAGAATGTGATGCAGTACTTGCAAATCCATTATTCTGAGCTCTTTCTTTTGCCCACAAAAATTCTTTCAACATGAACTTTTATGCTGCTGCTGCTGCTAAGAGTCACATACCAGAAGATCAACTTAAGCAGGGATAGAGTTTCTGGCTAGCAATCATGAAACTATGACAAAACTCTGATATCAGCCCCCCCTGAGTTCCAAGGTGAATAGAAATCTGTATGAGGAAAGAGACAAGAGAAGAGTAAAAGGTGAACCTGGCCATGCATATTGTTAGTTGCTTTGATGATCTGTGTTATGAAGCCATCCCCATTTGCAGGAAGAAAGTTGCTACTGGCTGACTCAAGCTGCAGTTGCATGAACTGTGTGTAGACACAAATGTGAAGATTGCTTAGCTGTGAAGAAAACTCAACCAATTCACTGCAAAGCAAAGCTCTTCACCATTAAGGATAGACCTCTTACAGTGTCAACTCTTACAATAGTGACTATTTACCTTTGGGACTGCTGCTTGAAACAGATAATCTGTGTATGGACTTGAAGTCAAATTTGTATGAGTGGCCTTAATGATGGTGGTCTGAGGAGATCCTGCTGGCTTTGTGAATTCAAATGTAATCTTCAACCCATTTGTTTGCATTGCCACAATTGATGGGTGTCCTGCATTTTCTGATAAATAACAAAAGAGGGGCATACACAGAAGTGTTATCATTCAACAAGGGAAGATGGAAGGAGACTCCAGACTACGTCTTTGAATGAAACCACTCACAAATATATCGCTTTCTTTTGCAAACAAAAGGATTATTGCAAAAAGCTGGGTCACATGCGTACCACCACTAGCCACTGGCATTGAAAGAGAATTCAGATTTGCAAAAGGATCAGCATTTGAAGTAGGACTCTTGTGAGGCTGACCACCCAATACATCTTGAGTAAGTGAAGAGCCCTTGTGAATGGCAAAAGGAGGTTGGACATCCAATAAAGAACTCTTGAGTGAAGGAGGTTGGACAGAGGCAGCAGACTCTTGAGAAGAAGTTACTGGAAGAGCTGCCGGACTGCTGCCAAGGGACAGAAGCTCCAACAACATATTGGCACCTCCTGATGACGATGGATGTACTGTGAGTGAAGATCAACCAGAGACAGTCACAAACAAAAGAATCATCAGGTGATGCACATCACTACATAACCTACTAATCAGTAGTCAAAGGTCCATAGCTCACAATCCTGCCATACCCAAGTACCTGAATTCTCTGTGGTTAGTACCCAAGCTTCACGAGGAACATGTGAAATTTTAAGACATCTTGACCAAGACACACAAACAAGAACTCCCCTATCCTGTCATGCACGATCACAAATAGAAGAAATCAAAACAACAACATGCAAGGAAGGAAGGGGGACATGACTACCAGAGGGAATATTTCCTGCACACCCTAACCACATCTAAAGCCGACAATTTAATCAAGCTCCTAAATATGTGCTACAACCCCTGCCTGCCCATCTGAGAGTAGGAAATACTCACCAGGGGATGTCATGATGTCAGACCCAGCAAGTGTATTGATACCCAAAGAACCCAACAAAGCATCATCAGGTGACTTATCAGGGGCTGATGGTTGCTCATCAGGCAGAAAACTGAGTAGATCTATGAGAGAATTTTCAGGACCCAAATGTTTTGCAAGTCCATTTGGTTGCGCCACATGTCCATTGGAATGGGGTTCAGAAGTTGCCGTCTGATTTCCATCGACACCCATTTCAACTTGCTTGGCTGAGTAGTAGGTTGCTTCATCTAAAACAGGCATCCTCTCTAGCAGGGCAGCTCTACATAAGAATAGTCCAACAGTTCATGAACAGAATCTATGAGTTTCTGGACTAGATAAGAAGATCATTAGCAAGGATGAGATCCAGCGTACCACACCAGAATTGCAAAGTAATCAAAAAAGATGTGCAAAAAACAACAAACTCGAACAGGACAGCTCAAGGAAGATATATACTTGATGTCTGTGTGCTTGCTGAGGATGGACCCAAATTCAATAGCACGCTGTTGTAATTCAAGCACCACACTCCCCTTGTACTCCAATATCAAAGCTTTGATATGGCTGCTCCCACACTCATCACGAAGGTCCAGCATGAAACAGGTTAGATGAATGGATGAACAAGGTTTTGTGTCTCATACTCTTTGAGTTTAAACACACATCCAAGAGAAAATGTCACAAAACCAAATTGAGCCATAGATGCACAACTTCAATGTATAACAGTGGCAAACAGAAAAGTATGTCTGCCACCACAGAGTGGTTGCTTCAATGGCACACAGCATTGAGATGTCACAAGTTGCAAACTTACTCCGCACAATGAGAGAAACGAGATGAAAGTTTCAGGAGTGCTGTGAGACAAAATGCTAAAGTGTCTGAAGAAACTCGGGTGTCTTTCAAAACAGTCTCAACTATATCCACTGCATCTGACTCTGTCACCTGCACCCAACCCAAACATCACAAGAAAAGATACATCAAGCTGAAAAATGTAATAATGTGAGCAAGGTCTGGAATGACATTGTCCAACTTCCCCAACTCTTCTGTGAAGAATGTAGGAATTGGAACATGTGCTGAAAACTGTTACACCCTCCAACATGTTTCTTCTATGAAGAAGGAGAAGACCAAGAATATCAAGAAAAAAAGAGGAACAAAAAATGAGACAGAGAAAGAAAAGTCCACAAGAGGAAGGGAAAAGAGAATTCAAGAAAAAAAACAGAGAACTTCAAAAGCTTGATCTTTTGAAAACCTTCCACTTAGGATTAAATGTTTGAGCATTTTGGTACTTGGGAGTTTGATAAATCCAAAAATCTATAGCAGGAGCAGCCATATTCAATGCATAATTTACAGTACATGCCACCACAATAGTCTTTTCTGAGATACATGAAGCGGAGAAATCAGGGGGATAGCATGAACTAATGGATCGTATCTTTCATAAGTACTGAGCAATTCTCAATACCTATGGTTTACATCAACCCTGAAAAGAACGGAGAGATGACCCAGGTTATGGATATTTCAGATCTGACAACCTAACAGGAAACAAATCAGCAAGCAGGAAGATGGAAAAACTCCACTCTAAAGAAAAGGGAAAATAAGACCACAGGGCAGAATGGAGGATTGGTCTAGATAACATTGATGGTCATTCAAGCAAATGTTCAGGTTCCCCTTCAGCAGCAACATGTATGGTCCAAAAAGACCCACAAATTCAAATATGAAGAGGTTGAAGTTAGCTAGAAAGACTGTACAATTTGAACCCATTAGCACTACTCCCAAGGAGTCTTTTAAGAACTCAACTGAGAGGGGACATCTGAGACATGAAAAAAAGGATAGGAAGCAGAATCCACTACTTACAGTCAATGGTTCTTCACCTTCAAGTTCATTCAGATGATCTACCAACATTTCACCGTACTCACCAATGCACCAAATGGTAACTTGTCCCAGACTTTCCTGTCCAAGGAAACAAGACAAAGTTTCAGGCATGTTGGTCTTTCAGCAAACTTGATGAGAAACCCCCGAACCATCAACAAAGAGTCATGAAAACTTTTGATGCCAAAAGAGTTGTACCCCAACAATGCTCAGGTCTACATAGTAGACATGGCCAAGCTCTTTGCAAAATACAGTGGACTTCCCAAAAGACTACACACATCTTCAAAGGAAATGATGTAGAGGCAACAAGCACCTGCCCATCCCATGCTTGGAAAACACGATACAATGCCCTCACTGTGTAGCCCTGAAGCTCAGATGCATTGCTGATCACCACTACCAAAGCCCTTGTAACATCAGGAGTCACATACTTCCCTGCCTGCATGTTAGCCACTAATGTCAAAAGGCATGTTACCATATCAAGCAAAAATGTGTATAGGTTTACTTTGCACAACTAGTTGCGTTCAATTGCAGATATAGTTATCAGCACAGAACAACAACTGGTTCCCCTGTAGAGGAGATGGCATGGCAGGATTAATTGTACCTCAACCATAAGCAAAATCATCTGATCAATGTACCACTGCTTGTTTGGAGAGAATCTGCACAAGACCCAAAATACCACAAGCAAGCCTCAGTAATGGGTTGTGATACAGTCCATGTTCATGCACAGATTTCTGGGCATAGAAACTGCAAGAATATGAAATTATTACATGTGCCTGATAAATTTCCGGTTCAACCACCCACCCATGTATAAAAACCTTGTGGATCAAGGACATACATCAAAGTTGATGGCCTTTGAATTACACCAACACAACAGTGCAGCTGTAAGTCACTACAGATCAGGCACAGGAAGAAGAAGAAGACAATATTTACCGCTGCACAAGAGAAGATATTTTGGCTGTCAGGTCTCCCTTGAACTCAGGGTCACTCACTTTCAGATAGTCAATGAGCTCCTTTGTCAAAGTCTTGACATTGCTCACATTGACTAATGCAGAAATGAGCTCCAGTGCTCGTCGCTGTATAGAAATATCAGAATCCTATTGACAAAGATCAAACATTCTTCAGAAAGAATATAGCTTCATTTTTCAAGTACTGAGAATTCTCCTTAAAACGGAGTTTGAGTTCACCAAATAGGAAATGTACGATGACTTCCTATTACAGTTTGGATTTCTAACCACACTGCTGGAGGAAGTGAAAAATAAAACAATGAATGCAATGGGTGCTACTGCTGATGCTGCTGTTTAGCTGCAGGGCGGGCACCACATTCTTTTCAAGAATTCCAACTGTGCAGAAGCAATGCTTGCCAAGCAATGAATGTGATCTGCATGTTTGACAAAATGGAGACATAAAGCCTGATGAGGTCAGAGTATGAGCATCATACTTTCACACACTCCACTATAGTGGTTCGATGGCGCTGAACAGCTTGAGTATCCACAGAAACAACCTTGACCAGAGTGTTCAGTGCAACATATCTGTCACAAAAATACACATTATCACAGATGGCATTCCTGTTTCTACTGTACCCCAGTATCTCAACCAGGAGACCCAGATGCTTGTCCTATGGACTACTCTGAGCGGAGTGTGGCCTTTTGTGTTGGGAGCATTAGCATGCAATTGCTCAGTTGCGAGTTCTTCTTACTCAGAGTACCTTGCCTACTTCCCTCTATCTTAAAAGCATGCACCAGGATATGGATATAAACCTACCGGATATTGTTGTCACGATTTGCCAAGAAGCGGCCTAGAATGTTGATGGCAAGTACCCGAAGGCCTCCAATTGTCTCTATGGACATGATTGTCTGTACACATTCATACAAGATAGCATTGCCAGCATTCTTGCTTCCCTCTGTATTTGTTGCAACCTGTCCAGAAATGATATGCAATCATGATCTATAGCGGAAGAGAGATAAGTAATTTCTAGTCCCAAAAAAGAGAGAACTGGTGCACATCAAAAGCTGCACACAGGAGGACACTAAGATAAAAATATTCAAGCAATGTTGGTGGCTGCAAGCATACATGTCTGAGGACTGAATCAAACCAATGCACGAAAAGCCACCAGGACCATACCTGGGCAAGGATATCACTCATGTTGTCACTTGTTTCTGGATCACCCTTGCCTAGAAGGCCCAGCAGTCTAAGAAGCCTGATTTGCAAAAAGGGATCAGTGATACCGTTCACATCATACTCCGGGGCATAGCCACTTACAACCAGGCTCTTCAGCACCCGAATTAGTGACATCACATGCTGCATCCACAAAACAGTATGTTTTGAGTTCAATCCTATGGCTATTAGGTATCAAGAAATAAAGAGCCTTGAGTATTCAGACACATTTGCAGGAATTTTAAACAATTGCTTGTTCTTTGCGGAAATCTGAAAACTAGGCTCTTGATCCACAAGATTGCTCTCTAGAGTTCTGGAATTTGAGCTAGCCCTTTCATTATTATTCCATGCCCCAAAAGAAAGACAGCCATACACACCTTTCGAAAATGTTGAACAGCAACTTCACTGACTTGACATAGCTCTGTGCAAAGTTTCACTCCAGAGATCAGAACCCCATGATGCTTGTCTGTAAGGAGAGATGTAGCTGGAACCATCACATAATCAATGAGATCGGGCACCTTCCGAACAATCCGCAATGAGCACAAGGCTGCCTATAACACAACATGAATCCCCTCTCTGCTGATTAGACTCTGTGCAGTGCAAACCTCACAAGCAGGAAAGTATAGATCCAGTAAATGCCAGTACAAAAGCTCCAAGAGGCTCATTATCATGCTAGCTCCAGCTGGTGTCTATGTATACAAAATGGGTTGGAAGGCTTGGACTTGTAAGCACGTAGACATCATTACCTCACAATGGCCATGAAGCTGTTTTTTCTGAACTCTACAACAAAATGTCAATGGCAACAATAGAAAGAGCAAGTGATATAAATGCAAATGCTTGGGCACCTTCTTCCGAATGTATGAGTTATTGTTGTGCAAAAGTTTCTCCACTTCAAGTGCAAGGTCTCGAGCCATTTCTGCTGTGCAGATGTTCCCAAGTGCACAAAGTGCTAGCCCAACAATAAACTGATTTGAATGATTCAAGTCACTGGAGCAAAATCCAAAGAAGATCCCACAATGATCTTCAGCAGGGTAGCTTTCAGAATCCTCAAAAGTGACATCAACAGATCAACAGGAAAACCCCCAAGTGTGACCAAAAGAATTGCTCCTCCAAAAGAATTTTATACAGACAAGAAGTTGTCAGTTGCTTTAAACAACAACTGATGGGGGTGGCACACAAGAAAGTGGGCTTGAATGAGATTACTTTTTGAGAGAATTGGTGACCAGCATAAGCACCTCCTGCCGCTCATCCACCAGCAGCATGAGGCCCAAGTACCCAATACGCTTCTCTGGGAAGCTGGCAGCAGCAATCAGCTTGATGCACTCCATCTGACCGAAATGTGTGGGATAACCCAGCATGTGGATGAACATGAGCTTTGCGACATTGCGATGCCTGTAGTCCTGGTCATTGTCCCTGAATGCATTCCGCAGAACTGCACACTCCTTAGCAACCACTGCTCGCTCATCTGCTGCAGTTTTACAAGCCCGGATTGACCGGATCATGTCCCTGCAATTTGTTTAAAAAACAAACAAAAACTCAATTCCAAGACCTTCACAAATTCCAGCTACATCTCTCTTCTTACACACAACACACTGAACCTTTTGTTAAACAAACAACACTTGTAGAGCAATGTCCCTGCAGAGTCTCCAAACCAAAAAAAATCCCTTCAATCCTCCTCCCCCAGGGGTCACACAAAATTTAGGGTTTACAAAACTGTCTATCAAATCTCTCTTCTGCTCCAGCCAAATTCAAACTACCCTAGCTTTTGGAACCTAAACCCTAACCCGGATCTTCAAAAAACTCCAACACCCATATCACATAAGCTTCTCAAATATGCTTATGAGACACTCTACATCTCTCCCCCATCTTCTTCATTCACTTTTCCTCTAAAACCCTACAAGCTCAATATACAGGTAGGGGGGAGGGGGAACCCACAACCTAAATGAAAATCAGAAAAACCACAGAGATTCTTCGATCAGAAATAACTAACAGGATTGCCAAGAGCCTCCTCATGCATAAACATAACAAAAACACAAAATCCACAATCCAAAATCTTTTACCTGAGTCTGGTCCCCATGATGAGCTAAATCCAAAACCGGATCTGGCTAGTCCGGCTTTCTCTTCTTCTATCTCTTCTTCTTGCGTGGTTTATTATAAAAATTTTCTCCTGTCAAGCTCTGCTGCTGCATCTGCGTTCCGGGGAAGAAACAGACATCGGACCCGGCGCTTGCGACGACGGGGGACCCGTTTGCCAAGTCTCTTCTCTTCTCTCTCTCTCTGCATGTATGGGAACACCAGCCTTATTTTTCTGGCTACATTTATGGATTTGGCTAACAATAATTTTCAAAATGGCTAAACATATGTGAGTTTTCTTACACAAATTATTATTACAAATACACACACCCAAAAAATGTATATTTTGCATACTTTTTTTTCATATGTTGAAATTTTAGACATTAAATTGGAAATTGCCTAAACTCATTTCTAAAAACATAAATAAATAAATAAATATTTGGCAAAACAAATTGTCAATGTACGTTAATCGTAAGTACGATATACACATTTTGTTAAACATTTGGATTTCAACAAATTGAGTCTTTAGATAGGTGTGTTTTTTTTTTGTTTGAAAAAAAAAAAAATTAGAATAATTTTTAAGGTGAACAAAAAAATTATATTTACATAGAAGTGTAAATTGAGCAATCTTATTTATCATGAATAATCTAAATTTCAATATATTTATCTCACAAATGTGAAAACTCTCTTGACCAAATAAAAAGTTTCAAGCCCCAATACAAGGAACCATGACAAATTAAAAACTAATTAAAAAATTAGGTTTAAATTTCAAATGTGAACACAAAAAAAATCTATATACAATTATTGATTAAAATCTTCCCCAATTTCACTTTGTCCCACCTCTACCCTTATTTTTAATTATTTGTAAAGTCCTCATAATTAGGGATGAAATCTCAAAACTAGAGACCAATGGTGAAAATAGAGTATGAAAAAAAAAAAAATTAAATAATTAATTGACACTTTTTTTTAATTTTTGAAAAGGTTTTCATTTGAAGAATTTTTAGGGTTGCATTTTTGGCACATTTTTGTTGTTTTCATTTCAAAGTCATTTGAGGGCTTCTTATATGGATTACATAAGATGATTTTTAGGGTTCCTTTTACATGAAACTATATAAGTGAACCTCTTCTAGGTTTATTTTTGTAAGGGTTCTCATATCACGACATTTTCGTTTGTGAAAAAACTCTTTTGATTTTGGTTTTTTAACTTTTTATTATTATTCTTTAAAAAAAATTGTCACTTTTGTTTTTGTTTTTGTTTTTGTTTTAAGGTTTCTCATTTTTTTCTTGTCATTTTTTAAGGTTTTTGAAACTTATTTTTTAATTGTTTAAAAGTTTTCATTTGGCTTCTTTTAGGGGGGTTTAAAGGTTTTTTCATGGTCATTTTTAAGCTTCTTTTTGGGGTTTTTATTAAATTTTTTGAAAGGTTTTTTTTAAATATTTTTAAAAGTTTTTTTAAGGATTTTTTTTTGTTTCTTTTGGGGGTTTCTCTAAAGATTATTTTACAATTTCTTTTTGTGTTTCATGGCTTCTTCTAACGATGATGATTTATCAAACATGGATGACATTAATAGCTCCTTTTCAAGTAATGACGAAAAGATATTTCAAAGGATGCATAAACAACATCATATTGTGTTTGTAATTATAATTATGGGTGCTAATATATTCTAGTTGTTCAATGCAAATGAGGTAAAGCCAAATGTCGAATAATCAATCAATCAATTTGTGTATGTTCGTGATATGTTTGTCACAATTTGTGAATCTAATATATTAATTCAGTTAGTCTGTGTGTCAATCTGTGACGGGGATTTTGGGGGGTGGGGGAGGGAGAGGCTAGTGAAGCAGCGGGTCTGTTAGTCTATGAATTCAATTGCTTCGTAAAAGTAAAATAACCGCCCAAAAACCTGCCTGGCTCCTCTTTTTCGGGTTTTCATGAAACCCGACAATTCTGTGAGGTTTTTTTGAAATAACCAAAACCGACAACGGTTCTTTGATTCTATATTTTTTTCAAATACCCGGAACTTGTGATTCTTTGACTCCAAGTTTTAATTCTTTTAATTCCCATTTTACAAATACCCAGACGTGGAGGTTATTCAACATATCAAATACCCGCCCAACACTACTTATATAATTATGCTTATATAATAGAAATGATCCCTGGGGGGGGGAGGCCTCTTTTCAATCCCAACCTTGAAATGCACCAAAAGATTCTAAAATATTTTATAGCTAGAGTACATAGATAAAACAACAACAAGAGTTATTAATTGGTTGAAACAATTAACGGGTACCCACTAGTAATTTCATATTTATCAAAATTTAATGCATTAGTATCACTAGTGGTCCCCACCATTTGGGACTATGTGAAATCCACTAACAAAACTTGCATTATAATTAAGCAATTGACTAAACTGAACCCAAAACAAGGATTAATTTAATTTATCATATACATGATACATGACAATGGAGTCATGTATGATGCATTCCTATGGAATTGGAGCAAAAGTGCAATGTGTGATCATGTAATTTTCATTACATTTAAATTAGTGTTGTCATTTGCAATAAAATTTCAAAGGCCTATTGTTGAATAGTAACTACCTTTGGTATACACGTCCCTAAGTTCAAAGGTTGTATTAAACTCATCGATGGGACTTTGGAAATTTGCAAACACTAGAATAATGTTGCACATAGGTCATACTTCAATGAGCATAAGAAAATGTGTTGTATGAAAAATATAGTGGTGTTGGACCACCATAAAATATTCACTTACTTTAATAGCAAGTATCATGGCTCCTTTCATGATGTGAACATATTGCATATGTTAGACCTATATGAAAATTTGCATTAATTTTTTGTACATATTGACAAATATTTTGAATATTTATTGGAGGACCCATGTTATATCGACGAGGAGTTTCAAGTTTTTATGTGATAACTTGGGAAGTGTGAACTTGCCTTTAGGCATTACCTAAGTGTAGTGCATGTATATAACAAAATGCATGTAAGGTACAGACTGAGGATGGAATGGGGAATTGGGGGTTGAAACAAAAATGGAAAAGGCTAATGAAATGTTTTGATTCCACAAAGGAAAAATATAATTATCTATGTCAACAAAAAACTATTTTCACTTATTTCTTACATAGGCACCACCTTAACTTCACATATGAAATCATTGGCAACCACATCAAGGATCCAACTTACTTTGACTAGGATGAAGACTTCTAGCAACTAGTTGAACACTACACTAACATTTGGTTTTATATGTCAAAGCTCTTAGATCTCTAACTATTTTGACATTGTTAAGTTTTATGTGTCTCTTTTTCTCTATCTAATTAAACTTCAAATTTGCCTTGATTAAAACTTAATAATCCTTATTATTGACCACCATCTCTTGTGCCATGGTGACAATGTAGTTGGACTATGATTACAACATTTTCACCTTCGTTTTGTGCACTGCCATTCGAAGTACAGGTCAAGAGCTAAGACCCAAGCTAAATGATGGAATAGATGTCAATTCATTTAAATACTCATAAACCATGGGAGGAGTAAGGGGCCTAGGTCCTATAAGTGGGATAAATATCTTGTTAATCACATTTTGTCATCTTTTGAAAACATTATAGGTGGCATGTCCATCCATTTCTTTCAATTGTGCTAGGACCATTTCATTTTGTAACATTATTTTCTCATTCCCATCATCATTGGATGTTCCAATCTTCAACTTTTTCAAAACATCTTAAAGTCGATCTTTCAAAATGTCTTCCTCTAAGATATTATCAAGATAAGTTGTCATGTTATACATATAATTTTATTTTTGTTTCCACATTAGGTTAGGTATGATGTGTCATTTATTCCTTGTCTTTTGAGTATTTTGCAAAATTTTGATGTGATAATCTATGGTGTGGATATTGTGCTCAAATGAAATGATTCCACAAACCTACAACCAGTTTTCTTTCCTTGGGATTTTGCCCATGATCACTTGCCATGCCTACACAAACAAAACTTACAAAAAACCTCTTTCAACACAAATGCATTTCCTTTTTAGATCCAACATATTCATAATGTCACATAGTGCCACATTCAACCAAGTTCTTGGAAACAAATAATTTTTTCTCAATTTTGATTTTTTTAATCCAACATAATCATAGTGTCACATAATGTTAGATTTAAACAAGTTTTTGGCAAAAAATGAAAATCTTCCCAATTTGATTTTTTTAATCTAACATAATCATAATGTCGCATAATAACACATTCAAATAAGTTTATGGGAAAAAGAATGATTTTTTTTCAAACGTGGTTTCTTTTCATCCAACATAGTCATAATGTCACATAACACCACAATCAAACAAGTTTATGGGAAAAATAATGAAAATTTTACAAATGTATAAGTTTTAATTCCAACATAGGCTTACAAATTTGAAATAGTTGTAATTAGACATCCAAAACTTGGAATGGTCCTTAGTAAGGGTTTACATAGATAAATCAAATCCAAACATACCTTAATGATTTGAAATAAAGGTGAATAAGGTCCAAAAAGACCTAAATCAAGTGCAAACAAACCTTAATGACCTAAAACAAAGGTGAATATGGTCCAAACATAACTTACTATTCTAAAACAAAGGTGAATATAAGGTCCAAACAACCTTGAATCAAATATATACAAAGGTGAATCAAGTAAAAACAAACTTAAATTCAAATTAAGTCCAAACTAAGGTGAATTATGTCAAAACAAACCTTTCATGAGAATGAAATAACATTGTTAAATAAAGGGCAAACCTTAATTCAATATTGTTTAAAAAGAGCCCAAAATCAGCCCAAAATCAGCCCAAAATTCAAAAGGATGCAATTGACCTACTAAGTAAAGGAATCTTATGAAGGTGTCAAATTTCATTAAAATTTTCAAATGGAATTAAAATACCAATGAAAAGTTAGACCCTCATTGGATTTTTTTAAATGCCAACAATCACACAAACCTTCAAAAAACTGAAACTGAACTATCAAAGGCAAGATGACATTTAATTCTTAACTTCAAAGGTGTTAATAATCACATTTAAATATTAAAAAATTGAAATGGAACTACAAAATAAATGACAAACTCATTGGATGTTTCAAATGTGCCTTTGAGAATCACAAAAACCTTCAAAATTTTGAAATTAAACTACATAGGATTTGACAATACTTAATTTTCAATTCAAAGGTGCCAAAATTCACAATAACATTGATAAAATTGGAATTGAGTTTTCAAGTAAAAAACACACCCTTATTAAAGTTTCAAAGGTGCTAGGAATATGAAAAACATTCAAAAGGATGAAATGGAACTACCAAGTAAAGGATAGACCCTTTTTTTGTTTCAAAAGTTCCAACAATTTAAAAAATCCTTCAAGAAGCTAAATGTTTGAAACTTAATCCTCACCTTCGAATGAAAAGAGTAAAAACTTTTTGAGCATTTTTTCTTATAATTCTAGATGACAATTTTTTTTCAGGCTCCACATTCCATGCTTTTCATCTTTCCTACAAATGCGCTATTAGTGAAAACTTTTTAAACATCACAATATTTATATTTCTCTCTATTTGCACATTTTCATGCTTTGATGCCTTCATATTCATGTAAAAAATAGAAGGAAGTTCATGGGTGGAAGAATGCTTACACAAAGAAAAAAACTTGTGACAAAAAGTTTACACTAACTCTTTCACACAAACACAATGTAAAGGTGAAATGGGCGATCAACCTAATTATTACTTCAAATTGGTGCCAAAAAAAAAACTCATCCCTTTTTATTCTTGTTAGTAAATTTCCAAATGTTGCTATGGGTTTGGTACCCAATTATGCCAAAACTAACCAACCTCACTCCCTAATTGCAAGACTTTACAAATAACTTTTTAAAAATAGATTTTTAATTTGTTTTGTGACCACA